>OU427002.1:5084000-5221500 GCA_911387935.1 Dolichovespula saxonica | reverse complement strand
GAACCCTCTTAAGATTTCTTCCTCCCCGATCGAACTTACGTTCTTTTTGCACACTTTAGAATCGAATAATAATACACGTAAAGGAGTTTGCCACATTCTCGTACTTACGGAAGTTTAGTTCGAATACTCGTTCATTATACCATAGTTCATTATTATGATACTCGTTTAATTGTGCACTCATTATAGGTCTAACCTATAGTGACTTATTACGTTGGCTACCTTGTGCTTCGTATTTTCAACCGTGCCAGCGTCTGCTCCCAACCGATAATTAAAAGCTCTGCCGCTCTCTTCTGCACTTCTTTACCTTCTTCCTCTTCTTCTATCTCATTATCCTTCTCTCTCTCTCTCTCTCTCTCTCTCTCTCTCTCTCTCTCTCTCTCTCCCGCCCTCTCTAATTCTCCCCCTGTCTTTTTCCCTTCAACCTTTAAACTCACTCGGAGACTGTTCATAAGCGAGCAAGAAAAAAGTGTATATATATATATATATATATATATATATATATATATATATATATATATATACACATATATAATATTAAGAGAAAAAGAAATAAAGAGAAAAAAGAGAAAGCCATTTCAGGAAGGAAAACGCGGAAGCTCATTAGCGCAGCATTAGACGCGAATGCGATCGCTTTTGAGCGTGCTTACAATTAACGCGGATCTCTATAAACGGAAGTGACGATGGCACTTTTGAAATCGGCGCAGTGACGATGGGGCCGATCGAAGTACGCCCGTTTTTCAACCATATCGATCGAGAGAATTGCATTCTTCGAATCCTTGCTTGGGAATTTCGCGTTTAAATTATAGTAGAGAGAGAGAGAAAGAGAGAGAGAGAGAGAGAGAGAGAGAGAGAGAACGTCGATGTCGAGGGTCGGGGATGTGGAAAACAACAACAACAAAAATATTTCGAAATCGATAGACATAAGGGTTCTCTCCCCTTTTCTATATTTTTCAAACGGATTCCCTCTTACGTTTACCATAAGAGACCGATGATCGTTTTTCATAAAACCGTAACTATTACGAATAACAACGGAGTGTTTTACCTACGATTACTTTCGGTTCAAAGAATTTAAGAAATTTTAATGATCTACAAACAAACAGATAACGTTTAACCGTTTGAATGCCACTCATTGCAATCACGTTGTTCACCTTTTTACGTCGAAAAATGCCAGAACTATCAAGCTACGTTGCACAATTCTCGATGCACTCGGATCTATCGACATATATTGTAAACAAGCGCTATCGCGTCGTTTTGGCATTTTTCGACGTGAAACGAAACAACTGGCGGTACCGCGCGCGTCGCTTGTCATTTCTTGATAAGATTTTTTTCAAATATCCCCGATACTCGAACGGTTAATTATGATATAATAATTTAATTAACTACTATAAATGATATTAATAATTAATGAAATTATTGATTCCCTAATTAATTACTACTAATGATATTTATAATATTAACACAGTGCTCACGGTATCATTAAACTATATATCAAAACTAATGAAGTATATAATATTAGCAAGTCAATGCAATTAAGTATTCCTAGATGATTCTATTTTCCTCTGCGATAAATAACCACGACCATTTTATAATAATACGTTTATATTATATACATACATACATACATACATATATATATATATATATATATAAATTCGGATAGTATGTATTATGTATCGATCGCATCTGTTTTTGTGCGTATAAAAAAAAAAGAAAAGAAAAGAGAGAAGCGCAAGGAAAATCTCTCTCGTTTTTCTTCGTATGTGAAACGAAAAACAAAAAGAAACGAATCGGATTATTAAATAGGAAAACTAATAAAAATGTTTTCACGGTAAAAGATCTTCCGCATTAATCAAATGTATTCACAATAGTTACATATTCCGCATTGATCAGATGTTTCGTTATCATCCCCGTGACGAATATTTCCGGATAATATATATATATATATAAACAGATATTATAGCATCAAATAAAATCGAAGGGAGATGATGATTAGAAAAAAGGAGGAAAGTAACTGTGATATAAACGATACGTTATCGAACGATCTTCAATGAAGAGAAAATTAATAAAAACTCACGGTAGGAGATAGAAAATCGGGAATATATCCGCCAGCGTGTTTACCCGTTTTTCGGCTGGGTTTTGAAAAACAACCGTATTTGCTCTTTGAGAGATATATATTTTTTCTTTTTATTCGATAGTCCATGAACGCGAACGGGAGAAAAAGTTAGAAATACATGATATCAGTTTTTTATTCATTAAATTGATCTTTCTCCTCTCCATCCGTTCTTCTTTCTTCATTTTGCATACATCTCTCTCTCTCTCTCTCTCTCTCTCTCTCTCTCTCTCTCTCTCTCTCTCTCTCGTAACTTATAATTTTATTATCTTTAACCGATCGAAGTTTCGCTTGAAAATTTACTCTATCCTATTGGGTTCGATAATCGAGGCGCTCGAAGTTTACTAAAATAAAGCTCTCTTCGTGCTCCTTCCCTTTTTCATAGAATTTTCTAAGAAAAGTAATTACCACCTGTCCGAGAAAAACAACGATTCTCGTACGTTTACTGTTTGTAAGATAACGGTCTAATTTAAACTGGTGCTTTGTAATAGAGAGAGAAAGAGAAAGAGAAAGAGAAAGAGAGAGAGAGAGAATGAGAGAAAGAGAATGAGATAGAGAGAGAGAGAGAGAGAGAGAGAGAGAGAGAGAGAGAGAATGAGAAAAAGAGAATGAGAGAGAAAGAGAGAAAGAGAGAGGGAGAGAATGAGAAAAAGAGAATGAGAGAGAGAGAGAGAGAGAGGGTGAGGGAGAGGGAGAGGGAGAGAAGAAACGATTCGAAAGCGAACGCTAAGAGAACGAGGCAACGCGCTCTTGGAACGACAGTCGGCTCTCGGTTCTTGGAAAGGAATCGTGCTCGAGATACGAGCTTATCGCAAAGGCAATTCATTCCCTCGTTTTCAGAAGTAGCTGACTCGGTTGCGTATGCATTACGCGCTGTCCGTTTATTTACTTCCGAAGCATCTCTCGAGTTTTCTCCTCTCTTCGTACTTCAAACATTATTGACGAGAGAAAAAAAAGAGAGAGAGAGAGAGAGAGAGAGAGAGAAAAGAATGAGAAAGAAGTATGTCAAAAGGAGAATTAATAATCTGTGCTATCCTAATACTTTTATCATTAATGATTTATCTTTTAACGACGTATAGAAAATATTTAATGAACGTCGGTTAACCAAACTCGCATTAAATGAGAAACCAACTGGCCCCCTTCATTTGCGATAAACGTTTTAACGTCTGCTCTTTACCCCTCCGGAAATATTAACCGAATGAAATTTTTTGGAGAATTTCATTAAACTCGAAAACTCGTTAAGACGATATTGATATCAGAACGTGTAAACGAGTTTGAGACGTGGAAATAAGAAACTTTCATCTAGTTCCGAGTAAGAAAGTTGAATTTTTCTTTCCTATCTCGTACACAAGGAGGAATCTTTTTCTTTCCCCGGCAACATTTCATCATCTATATCACGATAACGATCGTCCCCGTCTATAACGACGGTTATTGGACGAAATAACATCCGACAGAAATCGATGGCACTTGCGAATAACGACGAGCAAATGGCGTGCATAGCGATAGCTATTATTACATCATAGGGATTTCACAGTCACGATCGTACGACGATTCATTAATAGAATAATTGCATTTCTCTAATCACGTTTGGAAGCAGATACCGTCGGTCCCTTCGGACAAGATCTACCAGTGCGTTTCGACGGATTGTAATAGTGCTTTACGAAGGTGAACCAAATCGTACTATATGTTCGCTACATCAACCGTTTCAATAGTTTATTCAATTTGCTTAACAATCAAATCATATTAATAGATATAACGTTGTTTTCTCCGCAAATATTATTCCGTCAAAGAATATATTAATTCTATTAAAATGTTGTAGGATTGTATTCTACGTCAAAATAATATCGTTTAAATCATTCTCGCTGTGCAATTGTATTACGCTAATATACGACGCCGTGTGATCGCAATTCGTACAGTTTCCTTCACACGATATAATCGATGTGCCCTAAGTAATCGCTACGTTAATCCTCCTTTTTTTGTTTTTCAATTTGTCTATGTCTCTCCATATGACATTGTCTTTTTTCTTCTTTTTTTTTTTTTTTGATTTTTTTGATCTTTTTATTCCCTCTCTTACAGTATCTACAATATGCTCGGATACAGAAATATTTCTATTTATTCAATTTTATTAAAAACTCGACGAAAAAAAATATTTGCGATCATCACGGAGGGGAGTAGAGAAAGGTTTATATTCTCTCGCTGGTATAGAAATAAAATAATATTTACTTTTGCTGCAAAGCGTTATTAATCATAAGAAACGTACCATTCCGAACGTAAAAATTGTTTCATTCGTACGAAGAAAGAAGAAAAAAGAAATGAAAAGGAACAGACGAAAAGGGAAACATAGATCGGTAGGCAAACGAATTATCCGACTTCTTGGTTTAATTTCAATTCGTTCTGCGAAGTTTTATCCCTTCGTAAAAATTTCAACGCAAGTGATGCGTTAACGGTTGTAATCAGGAGACAGCTGCTGTACGAATAAGCGATATTTAAGTAGGAGTTAAGCGGTTTTCACGTAGTAAGAAATGCGCTTTAAGAAATCAAGATGTCATTCGCGAATTCGTTGGAGGGACGACGAACGAGCGTAGGAAGGCAAAAGGGAGGATGAATGCGATGGAAGGTACTGTAGTAGGAAGAAAATAAGAAGAAGAAGAAGAAGAAGAAGAAGGAAAAAGAGGAAGAGGAGGGAAAATAATAGAAAAAGTATGAAGTCAAATAGGCGTGCAGGCGAAATCGTAGGGTGAGAAGATCGGCCGAGGAAAATATAAATCTGGAATTATAAAGCAATTTCATGGAAACCACAACAAAATTCACGAGGGGGGAATATTAGTCGTCTCCGAACGGCTGCAGGCGTTTGTGTTTGTTTTTGAGCTAGACATGAAAAGGAAGAAAGAAGATAGGAAGGCAACGGGTGTGGGTGCAGGGGGTGGGGGAGCGAGGAGGGGGGGAGTTAGTCTCGCTTTAGGTAAACTATTGCAAACGGGGGAGGGAGGGTCCGCTTGTCTTAATCGCGCATTACTCTTTCCTCGCCCTCGGGCCGTTTTTTCTTTTCTTCTTTTCGCAACTTCCGCGACGATTATGCGAAGATACGAGAGAAGTGAAATATGTACGACAGTTGGAATCGATTTTCCTTATGATAAAGCGCGTACAGTATAAGTCTGTGGACTCTGAAACGACGCTCCGTTATTTTGCATATTAATCTCTTTTGGCCATGCTTGATGTCTTTTTCCCCCACTCTATTTTTGCTCTTTCTCTTTTTCATCTCTCTCGTCCTGGTATCCTTCGCACTGAATATATTTATTTCAATGACGGAGTATACGAGGAACCCGATTCGTCGGCACGAAATATCTTTTGGAAACAGTCACGTATCGTGGCGATGTTTAAATTACGATTCCTCTTCGTTTCCTTCGATGAAACTCGAAATATTCCGATCTCATTAATATAAATACTTATAACGAAAGATTTATGCGAGTGAGTCCCGCTCGAATACATGCTCGATTAAATATCTTCCCCTTCCGTTAAAACAGTAACATACATCGCGATTTAAATCTCCCGGATTTTCTGCTTTCCATAATATCTCTGCGTCATATGTATGCGTGCTTTTAAAAACAATCTGTGTATTTTTATCAAGAACCGACCTATATCCGTGCTATTTCAGTCACCTTTTTTAACCATCTTCGTATTAATAATTCATGTTAGTGCGGCATTGAATTCAAGCGCGGTGTAATCATGGATAAGTTATATTCAAGAGGGCAAAGGTTGTAAGAAGAATTAAGGACTACTCCGTAGAATTCGCGTAACCCTTGGCATTCTCGCCGCAACGATATTTCTATGATATAATAATAACAATAATAATAATAATAATAATAATCATCATCATCATTACGTTACATTCTTTCTAACGAAATTCTTTTTCCAAAACGATCTTTAAGTGAAAACACTTGATGTTTTCCCGAATGAATTTCCTAAAATTATGATGCCACGTTACCCGCTAAAATCACAGTAGCGGTATTACGTATTTTATCCTTGTAGTGTTGGTTATCAATTAGCAACATCCTGTTAATTAGTAAAGTTCAGTTGGCGACAGGTTCTCCTACTCGTCGGTGAATACCTAAACTTACTGGGAACTTCGTTACTCCAATGTGGGCGTTTATTACCTCAATTTGACATCTTACCATTGAGGGAGTGAGAGTGCGAAAGAGAGAAAGAGAGAATGAGGAGAAAACGAAAGAGAGAGAGAGAGAGAGAGAGAGAGAGAGAGAGAAATCGTCAAAACGTATTACTAAAATCTACAAATATTAGTTCTTTATAACGCTCGACATTTCATATGTTCACGTATGATTCTGAAATAAAAAAAGCCGAGTAAGACAATATAATTGGAATATTTACCTAAGAACGAAAGAAAACTATAGATAAAGTTGTTGTATAGGATAAATGCACAAGAAAATATAAGGACGATGTGAAAGAGTTATTGAGAAAAGTAAACTGAGAATAACTACCAGTGATGTTTTTGCCACGTCGAATAAGCTCTCGTCGATTCTCTAAGGAAAAAGAGATAAAACAAGTTTCTCTCTCTCTCTCTCTCTCTCTCTCTCTCTATATATATATATATATATATATATATATATATATATATATATATATATTCGCTTCCTTGATTTTTCACGAATAAAGTGAACTACTTGTCGCACCTTCATCCTCTTTTTCCTTTTCATTCTCTTTTTTTCCTTCCGCTCTGATGACGAGATTTTTAAGAAACCGTCAAGAAATTTTCCGACCATTTTCATATTCTCCTTTCATAACCGTGCGTTCGCGAATAAGCCACGAGATCCACGATGATTTTTCCTCCACGTGCATTCTCTCGAAAAAGATTTCAGATTATCAAGGAAAATTTACGGGGGTATAGGAAAGCAACATTGCCGCGAGCCAAATAGATTTGGCTCGAGGACGATCGTAATTCTAACTCATGGACGACTTCGGGGATTCAAACTTATCAACTTGAGACTTTGACAAAAATCGATCTCAAATAAAAGAGGGTACATTACAAGGGGACATTACAAGTGGACGTAGGATGCAATCGTCAAATATTGTATCTCGATTTCTGACAACCTTATCCCTTCCCAACCGTCTTGTTTTTACCCTTTACTTTTTTTCTTTTCTTCTTTTTTTTTTCCTTAATCAAATTTGTAAATTGAAGTTTGATGAAACTAAACAAAATCGAGTTTACAATACATGGCCGTCCGTGCGCTAACGAATTAGACATTTTTCTGAAAAAGGAGCCTCGAGTAACACGAGCATCGAACAACTAAATTCGTTAAGGCTGCACGACGTGCTACGTTGTAATCGAGTTTATCTTTCGTTGGTACACCGTAGTAGAATTTTATGAGGACGGATCGTTATACTATAGTACGTCACGATATCGAACTTAGTAGTATATGTACGTCTTAACAACTCGGTTAAAGAACACTTTTGAGTTTCCGTTACGATTCTAATGATATATATGTATATATGTATGTATATATATATATATATATATATATATATATATATATATATATATATTATATACACACACACACTCAACTACCAAGCTTTCGTTACTCGATAACATCATTTTTTCTCAGAAATTTATTCCTTCCGAACGATCATACGGCTTCAACAAATTGCTTCGAAGTAATTGCGAATATATTTATCTTTATGTACGTATGTGCATATGTATTTATTTCGAGGTCAATGCTTTTCGTTAAAATTAATGGCACGTGCTCTTAAGAGAGAACAAAACTGTCGATGCAACTAATTTCATTTCCTTCTGGTAGTTTCGTGCTCCGAAACCAAAGTCGTTCGAATGGACGACAAAATGAATAAAAAGTATGTACAAGTTATTGCCCCCTTGTATCTATCCACGATGATGATATTTTCTGCGCGTATCCGTTTTATACCTACAACAATACGCGGTATATTATGATATATGATATATGACTTATAAGAAACAACCTGGGTTTCCCTGCATAGGCAACGTACGGTGTTTTCATCTCAGAAAAATCCTACTACACAAGATATTATCCTTTTTATATACCATCTCTTGCCGTAATCTTTGCCGGTATAACCAAGGAAAAGTATCTTGTAGCTTCTCAAATATCTGGTACATCATTGGCGAAACGAACGAGCACGGTTTATATATATATATATATATATATATATATATATATATATATATATATTGTTTTTGAAATTCTGTTGGATACGTTTACTCGTGAGTATATGAGTGATAGAAAATAAAAGAAATAAATAAAAATTATAATTAAGTTTCCTCGATGATTTATTAACAAAAAATTGCTTTTTGTGAAACTTTGATTAAAGTGTAATTTTGGACAAAACGTACGAAATAATGAAAATATCAAAATGAAACGTTGAATATACAATATACACAATTATGATGTGCGTATTTATGAAATATTTCCAACCACTCACGAACTTACAAAATTTTATAAAACTTCTTTCGGCGTCGGTTATATGTATGTACATATTTTATACAAATCGGCAAACATTCGATATTTACTCGCCGAGCATTCTGATACACGATTGCTTTCCAACGAATTCGATCGTTTTGACCAGTTCGAGAAATATTTCCAAAGAAATATTCGCTTGTGGTTGGCATGCATGTAAGTACATGCAGAGAGAAATCGAAACCTCTCGATTACTAGAGATGAGCCGTGGCACTTAACACCATCGACATTCACAGTGGTACTATTGCACTTTAGGCTGTCAAAGACCGGCGTTCTAAGGGCATGACGCATAACGAGGCCTAATAGCGAAATGACCCTAATTTACTGATTGATTAATGACAAGGCACTGACTGCATATTCCCCTCTGATTGGAGAATTCAAAGGGATGAAACCGCGCGTCTATATATGTATAGAGGATACTGTCTGTTTGAATCATCTCTCGTCTAACCTAAATAACGAATCGACTGATTCATCTTTGCTATAATAATACTGTGAATAATAATAATAATAATAATAATAATAATAATAATAATAATAATAATAATAATAATAATAATAACAACAACAATAACAACGATAATAAATATATATAATGATATTAATATAACGAGCTTCGAATATGTTCATTGTCGTATCACTCGTACATTTTGCAATTTAGGAAGACACTGCTATTCTATCAATACTCTTATTCAAATAAAAAAGTTGGAGGAGTTTCGGGTCATTCGTAATTTTCCAAAGAAAGCCACGTAAGTACTTACTCCCGAAGTCGAACTAACTTTTTCACCGCCGCCGCGCCGAGACGTTCTCGCGTTATTACTTCTAACGAACCTTCCAGGTATATTTAAAAAGTTCATTCATGAATTGATCCCCATGGAAATCTGTCTTTGAATAAATCAAGTAAGAAAAATTAAAGTGTGCGAAGTCCATCTCATTAGAGAATTCCACCGTCAAAAATAATATACCAATTCCGTTTGTTAGTTCGTTCACTCGAGCATTTATCGATTCCATTCTTTGTAGATGTACGTTTATTACAGAGAACCAACCGATCGATCGAACAGTATTCACTGAAATGGCTTGATTGAATTGGACGGTAAAACCCTATAATATAAATTGCCAATAATATTTAATAAGCTTCGAGCATTTTCATAGTCTATAAATATTTAACGTATGTACGTAGCCTATAAATTATGCGATGCGCTCTGCTTTTAGAACAATTATGAATAAAATTGAACAACTAGGTATCTTATATTTTTAATCTAATATTTTTCGATCTTTAATCACATTAAGAAACGTAAAATATGTCAATTAATTCATAAGTAATTAAAAAGGAAACAATATTAACGAAATCCCTTGCCGAGCCGTAAGAGCACTTCTTGAAAGTTTCGAACGTTGTCATCGCGATTCTCTTTTATAATCAACACAATGACGCGAGCGGTACAAGTTTTTAGTTACAAGAAACTTTCGTCCATCCAGTAGCTCTTCATTTTTTCATCGTCATCCGACGACGAGGACGACGACCAAATTTCTTTACCTTTTATCCATCAGGATTAGGAGACTCCAGCTTCCCATTTTAAATTATACCGAGGATTAAGCCTAAATTAGCCTTCTTAATTCAATTCAAATCCCCTTGGGGCCATAGCCGTCTCGCCGCAGCATCTTCTTACCGATTCTTAAATGACTCAAACCAACTCACTTCGTTCTCTTGCCTATCTTTCTTCCTTTCTTCTGTTTATTCTTTATATATATACAACTCGGCGCGTTAAAAGCATTGAAAAAAATAGTTTAAATAATCGCAATCGAAGGATCCGTTGATCTGTTTTATCCCTTGGGAGAGAAAACACGATATACTACCGAACTTTTTATATTCTCATATATCTTGATCATTCTCGCGAGTTATTATCTCTACGTTTCCTCGCAAAACTAAAATGAAACCGTTACGTAATTGTTGTATTAAAACAAGAGATTATTTCATTTCGTCTAAGTTAATACGATGTAATAACGTAAAATCGGTCTTTTTAACGAGCTAAAATTTCTACTAATAACAAAACCGCAGAGTGCGGTTTATATTACTCGTTCAACATCATTATTTATCCGTGAAAGAGTTGGAATTCTCGATGGCCGAGCTTTACGTCGATATAACCGATTAAAGAAGAAAGGAGAAAGTTCATCGGCTGCTGATGTCTTGGACGAGCATAGAAAATATTAAAATTCTTTCGATATTATTCTTTAAAAGGGAACGGGCAATTCACACGATCGGATTACTCGTCGGAAATCTTAACGAAAGTCAAAGTAGTAATATTTTCCGATAAGAACACCGGCTCGATATTCGAATTGCCATCGTATTATTTTCCTGGCGGATCATAGAATTCTAGAGGCCGTGGAACATCCCCTCAAGTAGTTTTCCGTGGTGCACAGAGGATTCTTGTAAAACTTCTATCGGCGTTTGCGAAGTGAGCCAAATAACTTTCCCCCGGTGGCGACGTTCACGACGACAACGACAACGACGTCGAGTTAGAGAACGAAAAGAGGGTAAAAAAGAAGTAAAAGAGGTGGATGAGAACGAGAAGGAAGTGGAGGAATAAGAAGAGGAATAAAAAGACAACCTCGGTAGCTATTCGTGTGCTATGCGCACACACGCGCGGAGGTGTCTGTTATGTGTGACTTAGAGTAGGAAGGTCGCTTCCGAGAAAACGAACAACCAAGAGAGTCAAACTCCTTCGGATGACATTTGTGAAGAATGTTAAGCCGAGGACCCAATCCGTAAAAAGGATATCGTTCGAGATACTATTCGATAGCATTTATCGATGATGGATACCTATCAAAATCATACGATTTCCTTAATCGATCTTTAAATCTAACAATAAATTATATATTTTCAATGAGAGATTTTTCCTTTTATTTATTATTTCTTTTCTTTCTTTTTTTTTTTTGGTTTCGTTCCTTTCCCTCTCCCTTTTATAATATATGCTTTCAAATCATTTAAAATGAAGGGATAAAATTACGGGATAGCGATAAAGTGTATTAACTTACTGACAGCTAATTAAAATTCGCCGAGATCGTTATTTCAATCGAATAATTAACTAAATATCCCATCGTCGAAGTAGAAACCACAGTAACTCGAGACTCGTGACACGAGCGTTGTGGCCGATGAAACGGCCGACGTTGTTCAACCGAGAACGCTTTCAAGCGGTGCGTTACTTTCAAAGTCATACGTAGGAAAATTTGGTTTCGTTAATTGAAATGGCCCAATTGTCGGGGCTGCTCGAGGTCGAGCTAATCGATATGCGGTTCCCCGTGTCCCCGGATTTCTCTTTCCCCGTTGGAACTCCAAATTATTTTGGTCGTTGCCAAATCCAAGCATATATGTAGGGAAATGCGCGAACTGGGGGAAGGGGACGACAAACATCGAAAACGCGTAATGGCACCATATTAATATGTTGTTACTTGGCCATCTCTGATTAATACACAAATATATCGATCGAAACTGTTTGAAATATTAAACGTTATATTGAATATTATGTATTTGCTTACATATTGCTATTCGTGAAGGTTCTAAAAGGACTTTATCCTCATTTACCGTCTCTCGATTGAACCTACTTCTCTATGCTACATTTGAACCATGCTACATTTGATATATCGAAATGTAAAGCCGTCTAGTTAAGTTCGAACGTACCGCAACATGGTATTTCATTATACTATGCAAGGAACATAATCGTACCAGCTTTGCGAATACAGTTATTTCTCCGTAGGGATTCGATGACGCGAGAATACTCGCATATCTTTTGAAACGTATATGTATGTATATATATATATATATATATCTACATTCATACATATGCATATATACATATATGTGTGTATGTGTGTCTCTCTCACTCATTATCTCTCTCTCTCTCTCTCTCTCTCTTTCTGTGGGTGGGTAGGTGGTTGGGTAGGCGTATGTATGTACAAACGTACAAAGGAAGGTACGAGTCTACTTCACTCGGTGCTCAGAGTATTATCGACGAACGTAGCAAGCTCGAAAGTTCAGTCGAGCGAAACCCCGTCGAAACACGTCACATTGCGTGTCAGGCTCCTTCAAATAGCACTTTATCCATTCGCCTTTGCGCGTGAAAACACTAAGTAACGATATCCGATATATACATATGTGTTCGAGTTCGACCCTTTCCTACGCTCTATTTGTCGTTTACACCGTTTAGTTCCATAGTACGTAAGAAATTTGTTTATATTAAATCGATAACGGAACAAAATCTTATCCATCTAAAACGTAATTAATTATCAGAGAAACTACGAAATACCGTATTTTTTTTTTTTTTTTTTTTTTAATAAAAGTTACTAACGATTCTATATTTTATCAATATTTTTCTATTCAATTAAATCTTCGCGAAACTATGTTATCTATATTTAGAAAATTTATAAAACTCTACGATATAAAATATTCTCGTCCTTTAGGAAAATCGTTCGAATTATCGCGTTTATCTATATAGATATTTCCAGACTTATGCGCTTTCTTTCCGATCAGATTTATTCGCTCCATTTGATAATCCACTTTTGGAAAATGCAGCAATCTTTAACGAAAACAAAGTTAGACTGTCAAATTTGGTGAATATAAACTCGATTCAATAGACAGTTGCTCCGAAGGCAGTATAATTGCAATTAAAAACGATTTGACGTTAATGTATTCGTCGTTTAATGCACGATCGATGTCACTTTACTAACCGTTGGGTACAAACTATCACTCGAGTTCTTCCTGCTTGATGCGATATAAAAAATACCAAATGGACCTTTTAAAAAGTGTTTCGTCGATAGCTTTTAAAAAGAGTTAAAATAATTCTCGCTTTGTTTTCTTATAGCTGTTAAAACAAACGACAATATTTTTTCGATTCTTCACGTTATTCATATAAAACAAACAAAAAATTAAATTATTCATAACTATTAGAAAATTTGAAAGACACTTTGCATAATCCAGAAATAGTTATACGATTTTAAAATGTATTTAAATGTTTCACGATGACCGATCCGTACGTATATAAGATAAAGGAAAGCTTCGATAAATTTTATACTACTAACGCTTGCGATAGGTATAATCATAGTATGAATTCGAGTACGTGGAAATTTTTTTTAAATACGACTACTTGATCGATCTCAATGCGAGCTCAAATACATCGCTACATAGAAGTGCGAGAAGCTCAGATATAGACGCTGGCCCGTTCTTTGCACATGTATTATTCCAAACCACCTGAAAGCCTTTCGTTGTACAAAAGTGTACAAAAATCTCAAAAGCTTTCGTACAAATCGTAAGTCACTGTCCAGCTTCCATCTCGTCGATCGACTTAACAAACGTGGTTTATCCATTGAAGGATTACTATTCGGTACTTAGGCGAGTCGTTGATCTAAGTAGCTAGCATTGCAATAGAAAGAAAAGCCGAAGTAAATATCACGTGAGCATTTAGAAACATAATCGGAAAAGTCCATCTTCGATGAGCACTTATCTGTAAACGCAATGCCACACGAGAATCTTAAGGTAGAGGATCAATGGGCGGAAATGGAGAGGTAAAAGGGGATAGGCTCGCAATTACACCGTGATAGAAATGTAAGACACGAGGAAGTAATTATTAGAAAGTCGCTCCAATCCATCGAATGGATAGATATATTGTGAAAACAAAAATGAAAGAAAAGAAAGGAAAAAGAAAAATCCGGTTGACGTTCTCCCAATAATATCGTTCGTTCCACTGAAATAAAAAAAAAAAAAGAAAGGAAAGGAAAAAAAGAATACTCGTAGAAAAATTTTCCTAAAGCGTTAAATTTCTCTTGTACGAAGTGAGTTTTTTAATTTGATTACGACGAGTACCGTCTCTTAATGCGATCCTTTAACTATCTTTTCGGCGATTAGACTCTTAATTCTATCTACGGCATGCATTAGCGATGGACGAAGCGAATATTGCTTTCGAAAACTGATTTATCATTGACCTTTAGCGAACATATCGGCTGCATTATCGCAGAAATATTTCGATTACTGACACGAGATTTTCAAAGGTGTAGATTATTAAAGCCATCCCTCTCGGTGTTAAACCGACAACCACTCGATGTCTATCCCATACTAATCTTATGGATAACGACAGGCAACCGGTACGAAAGGAAAGCAATTTGTAGTTATCGTTCGACCGATCTTACGTAGAATCACCAACGATTTAATGTACTCGATCGTATTACGGGCTTCAAAATATACCGTTAACGTCGGCAAACTGCCATTCAATTACCGATTTGGTAGAATATTGTTCGGAGATATCAGACGTAGACGGAGCAGCTGGACGGCTGTGAAACCGAGCGATCGAACATTACGCATCCGTTAACACAAGACTCCGAGTATGAAGCAGGCTTAATATCTGATTTATGCCTCCGTTAAGCTTCCAGTGCGTACATCATAAATGTACACATACACGAATCCTAGCTGTTCTAGTAAACGCTAGGCTTTGCTCCACCTGCTAGCTTCGATTAACGTACCCATGCAACTGTTGTTAAGAAAGTTCTCTCCCCTGGATCTTAGATAAATCTTTCGTGTATATAGAATAAGAGGAGCGAGGAATATACAAGTTGTACGCGTTGTTACCCGAAGAGAGTGAGAAAGACTAATGACGACGCTCGCTCGTTTCACCTTTGTTATAAATAAAATGATTTAATTTAAAGAAAAAGAAAATAATAAAAACAAAAAATGTTTAAAGTACGTCTTTGATTTCAAGGAACCATAATAGTCGAGCATGTACACAAGCGAACACATTCTCTTGAGAGAAAGGTCACGTCGAGAATCTTTTCAAACGAGCGCGACATCGTGACGGATGCCCGAAGTAGCAAAGTTCCTTTAAACTAAGCTCTCCCCTTCGAGACGTTTACACAGCTGCGACACGATGTGTCCTCCCCTTCTTTTTCTTCGAAATAGCTATTTGTTGCCAGTGTTAAATTTCAACAGTGCCAAGCTCTATTTATACGCAAAACATTTTCTCGGAATCGAGTAGAATAAAAACGCTCGTGTACCGGGGCTGCGTCATTTTTAACAAGCGAAATAAAATGCATAAAAATTGAAATGAACGAGAAATTTTTTTCATCAACCCGTACAAAGTCGCACAATAACGATCAAAAACGTAAACGTGCATCAACGAATCTCCGTTGGCGAGCCGTTAAAATGAAGGAGAAATAAAAATGGCGAAAAGGAAAAAAATTCCTTGGCACGATCGTTTACGTGACCATCTAGCTCCGATGTCGCACTGATTAACTACGTGACGTGTGTTTAATGTCGCGATCACGCGCCTAATTAGGCCACAGTAACGGCTGCAGCCCTCGCGCAACCCTTCATCCTTGCTTCGTGCATTCGAGTCAGATTGCATCTTCGTATATATGAAACATTGTATTGCGAAAGTCGAGAAGCGAATGCAAATTCTCGCCTACGGGAGCCAGACTCGACGAATGAGCTATAAGATGAAAGCAATTATATGACTTGCATGAGAGCATACGGCTTTTCCTACACCGACCGAATATGGAATTCCAGCCATGATTCAGCAAGCTAAATGGTACTTTAAAATCAGACCGCTAAGAAATACAATTCACTATGATTATTCAACAAATAATTAATATTACGGAAGGGGGAATCTTAGATCAAAGTACGGGAAAGTTGACTTCCGTCAATTTTCTACGTTCCCCATTAAATGTGTTTAAATGTACATAGGTATGTACGTATGTACATACGTACGGAACAACGTAAAATTTCATTTCATATTTTTTTTCGTACGATCGGTTCTTTATCTTTCTTTTTTCGTCTTTACGCCAAGATTGCTTGCAGCATAACCAATCTTTCCAATTAACTGTACGATACGAGCAATTTCACTCGTTCGCTTCTCCTCTATGGGGTGATGGGGAGAAAGAAAAAAGAAAAAAGAAATAATTATCCTCAGTGAACCGTCGACGCAAATTATCTCATACGAAAAGTCGAGCGATAAAATTCAAATCCAATTAGTGATTATGACGTCGCGATAGAAAATCACGTGGTTTGAGAAGCATACGGGAAAGTGCGTCGTTTAAATATACCGGACGTTCATGGCGACGACAATGCCGTGCTACGGACGAGACATTGCGACGCCCGACGGAGCGCTTGCTTTCTTCGCCTGTTATGAAACTTAGGACACTCTAATTTTTCTTTTTTCATACTTCGTATCTATACACATATACATATAGGACGAGGTTTTTAAATTAAGACACCTAAATATCTCGAAAACGACACACCTTTTTAATAAGAAAATTTGAAATGAAAGTTATTTGCTTTTTGATGGAATATATGAGTATTGCATATTGCTGATGCGGATAGACGTTTCCAAGATTATATCAAGGTCAATTTCATCTAGAAATCTATAATCGTTTAAATCAGAATCTTATTTTGTGCAAGAAAGAAAAAGAAAAGAAGGAAACGAACGACTTTTGTTCGAAACATTTTTTTTTTTTTTTTTCTAAAGCGCGTCGTTTTCGGGATAATTAGATGTCTCGATATATAAAAAAAAGAAAAACCTACCCTTCATACAAATACATTGCATAGCAAGATAAACGTGATTTGAGACCATCAGTTAAGACTCTTGAAAGCTTCGCCAATCTCAATCATTTCTTTCCTACCTCCGTCTGCGCTTCACAGGAAATTAGTAAAGTTGGATAACTTCTGATCGAATATAATTCCCTTAATGAATATTCCTTGAGCGTGATAAAGCGATTTATTAGCTCGCTTCGGGCTTCAAGATAGTTTCGCTTTCTTTCTCGAGTTTCACCGTGGACGATTCAACGCTCGGTGTGATTTCACCGTGACGAACGTAATGAGGCGCAAGTGTGCTCCGCAAAAATACGTATAAAATAAATCGATAGGTGCTTTTTGTTCGGCAACGGCAATTACGTCGAATTACAACATATATGCGTTACGACATTAAATTCGGCAAGAGTAATTAATTATACACGTATACTTTCATATACTTTCTATCGTTAATAACGAATCAAATTAGTTCGGTCGGAATTCGGGGCACCGAAGTATTTTGAGGATAAGCCAAAGTTTCTTATATCATAGTTGCTTGAACGTTGTTAGTCGCAATCATTACATAGCAAGAACCAAGAGAACCTACAAGAATTTTCGTACATCTTATTATTGCATTATCTGTAAAAAGATCAACGAGAAGACTGCGGTGGCTGTATCGTGCGGATATAACGAGAACTTAATCTTCTACCGTGCATCCCCAATATTCCCAACTACAGTCGTGGCGTTAAGTTCTAGGGGGCGGTACTCGGTAATTAAGCGAACGATGCGTCACAGACAAAAGCTGGTACCACGAACACGAAAGCCCTACTAGTTTATCACAGAACCGGTAGCAGATTCCGGCCCTTTTCTTATCCAAGACGATAGATACGTTTACAGTGAATATAGCCAATAGGAGAGGGGAGAATCTTAGGGGAGGGCATTGTCTCGTAAAAGAGTATTTTGTCGATTAAAGGAGACGTCGACCTTCCGAGATCGCAGCAACATAAAACATCTGTATAAAATAATTTATTTTATTTCGCAATTAATCTAAAGACTTCCGCGTATAAAAAAATAAAAAGAGAGAGAGACAGAGAGAAAGGGAGAGGGAGAGGAATAGCGCATCTGTTTATGTGTAAAAGAAGATGAAAGAGGGGAGAACTAGAATTATATACAAGATGATAATCGTTGGAGTCTGGCGTGGACTGGTCTCGACGGTCACGGTCAAGAATATCATCGTCGATGATGCAATCCACCGAAATCGGAAATCTCCAAGCCGTGACCTCCAAAGCCACCTCCTCCATAGCCGTGGCCGCCACCGTAGCCGCCACCGTAGCCACCACCGTAGCCGCCACCGTCACCTCCTCCATGGACGAGTACTGGATAAGATTCTTTGACGACAACGGGGACCTTAACCGGGTAAGGTACTTCCTTATGTACGGGGTAAGGTACCTTTACAGGTACGTTCACCGGGTATGGTACTTTGACGGGCACCTTTACGGGAACCTTGTACGGCACTGGTACCGGTTTTTCAACTGGCACCGGAATATGCTTTTCCACGGGCACTGGGTAAGGTTTAGGCACGTGCACGGGGTAAGGACGATCGACCGGGATCTTCACTGGCACCGGCACCGGAACCGGTATATTCTTCTCGACCGGATATGGTGCAGGTACTGGTACTTGAACCTCTCGATGGATCGTTATAGAACTTATGCGTCCCCCATCGCCACCTCCCAATCCACCGCCACCTCCTAATCCACCTCCACCGCCTAATCCGCCTCCTCCGAAGCCTCCTCCATGGCCTCCTCCCAAGCCTCCTCCATGGCCTCCTCCCAATCCTCCGCCGAGTCCTTCGTGGCCGCCAAAGTCGCCGAAGCCATGACCCAAACTCAATTCCAATCCTCTCTTACTCTTCGCGTCCTTGCCATCGATGGCCTCCTTCTTTAACGGCTTCTTCGTCTCGGTGGCTAACGTTGCCGTCGCCACGAGGACGAGAAGGACGAGTGCCTGTTGACAAATCGTTCCCAATGTTACTTCTAACGCCCCATTTATATCCCCCTTTACAAATCGTTTTCTATCTATTTATCGTTACGAATAATTTGAGAAAAAAAAAAAAAAGAAACGTGCAACAAAAAAGAAAAAGAAAACATAACATAAAACGATAATATTTCAGCAATGAGTCGATTACTCACTGTACGTAGATACAAGTAAACGATAAGTTTTATAGTACGTCTCCCTTTGTCATGAGAAAAAAAAAAAAATAAATCAATCCTGAAACGCTAAGAAGATCCCTTAGCTTGGGTAGCGAGCTCACCTGCGAAATGCTCATGGTAGGCTTCGGTAGTGCACACTGAAGTTACATCGTCGCAATCAGCGGCATATATACCAGCAGCACTTTCGCCGTGGCTAGCACGGACCCACTCCCCGGAAAAACGTACGCGTCGTGCCCGGAACGTCTTAAGGTGGACCATAGAGCGCTACGCTCCGTGACGCACGCGAACTAATCATCGCAAAATAGTACGGCCTTCTCAACTACATTTTCCCACGGGCTATGGTATCGCGTGAATCGATTTGCGTGAAATCTTTCTTCCACTTATGATCAATTTCTCGTCAATAGAATCTAGAAAACTTATCATACGCATGTTTCTCTTTCATCACTCTCTCTCTCTCTCTCTCTCTCTCTCTCTCTCTCTTTCTCTTTCTTCGATCTCTTTTTCTCTCTTTCCCTGTTTCACTAGGAGAAAGAAGGCAAAGACTCACGCTCGCAATTTCGCCGCTCACTCGACGCTCGTAAACGATACCGGACATAATTCTGATCCAAGCGATCGACCGCTTGCGTAATCACCATTCTCGATCGGAAGAAAGTTTCCGGGCACTGAAACGGTGAACGTTTCTGCGTCGCGTGCTTCGTCTCGTAGCCGCGCCTTCCTTCTTTCTTCTGGCTATTAGATATATCGGTGTATGTATGTATGTATGTACGTTCTAGGGCATGAATTCGCAAAGATGCGAATAAGTCCAGGAAGGATTTGAAACGAGCAAGCTGGCCGGCCTGTCGCCTACGTATGTAAATCAATTAAACGCGCTAACGTGTAACGCGCTTCCGTGTAAAGCTACAATTTCACGCGCCGTTTCGACGAATGATAGCGTTCACGCACTTTGTTTCCTTTTCTTTGTGCCGGGAGAAAGAGAAAGATAGAAGGGAACAAGTGCGAAAACCTTCCTTTCTTTACCCAATCGTGCAACGTTACACTCGTGATCACAATTTCGACGTTTGCTCGCGCCTCGTCGAAGGAAAAAAAAAAGAAAAAAAGCGAAAAGGAAAAAAAATTTACCGGACGTAACTCCTGGCGATCGATGCTTTCGACCAGGAGGTCGTTGCGTAATAACGGTTCGTTTCAGACCGGCAAAGAAAGTTTTTGGTAACGCATAATTTTAGAGAAAATTGTCAGCTCATTATAAAAATACCCAACACCGTCCATATCGCTCTCCGGATAAAAAGGAAGATGGTAGTGTAGAAGTTGCGAAGAGAAACGGAAATTGTGTTACGTCTCTTCTCTCTCTCCCTCTCTCTCTCTCTCTCTCTCTCTCTCTCTCTCTCGATTTTTCTTTTTCTTCATTTCTAGATTTCGAGCCTCCTCTCGCTAATTAATTCGCTTATTTATGACACGACGCCTTTCGATGATTACGATCGTAAATATAATTAAGCGACGCGAGTTTTGATGTCGATGTTGGTGTGAGAACGAATGATAATAATGGTGGTGGGACTGTCGCGAAAACGAACGAACGAACGCGCAGCTTTCTCTCTTCGTCCTCCTCGCTTAGTGGACACTAGGTAATTGAGAGATTCCCGGCATCATGCTCGGTGCTCGGTTAATTACTAGATAGATGCACTAGGGGAAGTCGTCGTTGCGCGTTAATCCGACAAGCGTCGATATTGCGTCGTGATTGCGTTGCGAACAACTCGTGGAAATCATCTTTCGGCGCTTTCCCTCCCCCTCCCTCTCTCTCTATCTATCTATCTATCTATCTATCTATCTATCTATCTATCTCTATTTATCTATTTATCTATCCATCTATCTATCTATCTATTCATATATTTTTTATTTTTTGATCTCCCGTTCGTGTACTAATCCAGACTAAAAACGTAAAATTATCGATTTAATGGCGCAACCTACTGCTTGTCAATTATATTATACGAGACTTTCACGAGCGAAAATTTATTGGTACTGCGTAAAATGGTTTGTCATCCGCGAAAGGAAGCAAGCTTTTTACTCAAACCTTTCACAGATTCTGCGATAATTCTTGGCGATAACGTCAGAGCCAGGCCGAGCGTGTGTCCACGCAAAGTCCACCAAACGAGTCAGGGTTCCTTTCTTTTTTTTCCTCGATTTCATTTTTTTTCCATTGCCATATCCAGTTACGTAATAACACAGGATAAAAAGAAATAAAAGATTTAATATTAAACGTGACTCAATTCTATCAGCAATATTATTTTACCAGCCGCTTTAATTCGTGGGGTCGAATCGACACGGTAGGAACGCGCCAATGTTGATTTCGATATGAATTTAGTCACGGGCAATTAAAAAATTATTTTTTATTTAGTCGAGCGTAACACATTTATTGGGTATGTGAAAAAGTATTGAATATGCAGTCGATACAATTTACCGTTCTGTCGAATTAAACCAGCGCAACTTTTTAATACCTCTGATAGATAGCTGGCGATCGTAAAATTTCGAAAACGTTGGATATTACTCGTTAAACAAATCGTATCGTTAATCAAATATTGCCTTACTCCTCTATCGATGATCAACGTCGAAACGTTTAGGACTATACGAGTTACTCGCTAGTTGAGAAATTGTGTCCGCGTCCTTTGTTAGGCGTCGTTTATCGATCGACTCGAATCGTTTCTTTCGCTCGATAAGGAAAAGTTAAGGATCGAGAGTAGTACGAAGAAAATCGAGGACGGTGGGATACTACTTTAAGGCGCAAATTACGTTTGCACTGAAACGACGAAGGGGTGTTGGTAGAGGGTGGAACGGCTTGGATACATCGTGAAGGGATGCACAGGCGGAAAAAGGAAAAGGGCGTAACTAGAAAACGGCTTGATAAACACCTTGAGCGAGAACATCCATCCATATATTCATGAGAGTCGTGGCCCGGACGGTTCCAAAGCCTTTCCCATTATTGCATAAGGTTACGTTTGTGGTCGCTGGAGCAGAAATGCGCAGACTTTGGAGAAAATTCTCGTTGCTCTCGCCGATCTCTTAGATCGCGTTCGGGTTACCTACCCATCCGACAGTGAATATTAGCTAGAACGTGGTACAGAGGCACGGCCGCAAAAAAAAAAAAAAAGATCAATTTGCCATAATATTATAGCTTCCACGGTTTTTTACGAAAGGCACGCCTAAACTTTGGCACGACAATTTTGTAAATATCGCTAAGTTATTAGGAAGTACACGATCGATCGTTACCCATAATAGGATTACATTATAGCGGCCGATATAGGAGTATGTAAAAGCCGATTCCGAACTTCTCATCGACGAAGTTCCGTGTACGTAATATTACGAAGTCGCGTTATCTCGACAAATAATCGCCGACACACAAAAGTGAAGTAAAAGAACGGTTTCTCCTTTATGTGTGTACTCGACTTGAAATTCCAAAGGGAATGACCGCGGCCGCTTCCTGATGTTGTTCTTAATGCAGGAAGACTTTCGAATCAATATATCGGTGATTAAAATCTGTGTAATGTCTCGCGTATAATCGGAAATGCAACGATAATGGAGAGGACAAGGGGAAAATTGCGCCGTAAAAATAACGAGATTGTTTTTCGAGGGAGAAAGAAAAGCGTTATAAGCGAAGGATAGGCAATAAACTTAGATTCGAGTAACTCGATGAGTTTAATACTTTCGATAGAACGATCTATGACTAATCGACTTCAAATCCATACGAGTCTTTCTCTAATTTGAAAACTCGTTCGTAACCGATTTCTCGAAACAGACCGCCTGGTCAAGCTGCGGTAACTACGCGCGAACGTATCGATCATCATAATCACGTCCTGCTAGTAATTTCGAATTCGACGAATATACTTTCCTGTGTTTCGTAGAGTTCTTAAAAAAGAAAAAAAAAGAAAAGTCAAGAAAATAATAACAAAAAAAAAACCAACAACAACAGGTGTTTTATTTAATGCCACATCTACGGACCGTATCGTTTCGAAGCGCTATTTCAATTACGTCATTATAAGAACCTTCTCGAACGTTGATCGTTTCTGTTCCCGAGCGAGAGACGTAGAAACCTCACGGACTACCGCGTTTCGCCTTCCGAACAAGCACGCGCTCCCTTATTCCGGCCTTCCTCGTAAATTCGTTGAAAACGATTTAACGTTCTCCTTCCGCGAGCCGAACAGAAACTATTGGGAATCCAAGAATCCTCATCTCCTTCCTTCGCGTTCTCTACGTTTTCACTATCGGTATAGCGGTACGTGACTGAAACGGCGCGCACCGACTCTCCAATCAATATTTTCAAATTCCAATTCAGATATATGGAAATTTATTCTCGCCGATAAGCTTGATAAAGCACGGATATGCGAGATATTCCAGGGTACCTTCGAACAATCGAGATAGGGGAGGGGTGGGGGTGGGTGTGGGGGTTACGAAGCCACCCTGAGATTAACCAAGCTCGAATGCTGTCTCGAACCGTCGTAGAACGAAAAAGAAAATAAGAAGAGAGAGAAAAAAAAAGGAAAAGGAAAGAAGGACCGCCTGTGTACGCTTTGTCTCCTCTTTTCTTTTTTTTTTTTTCTTTCCTTCTTTCTTTTTTTCCTTTTCTATTTCTCTTTCGTTAACGTTGGTTAAAAAGCGCCCGGTAAGAACTCGCGTCGTACCTCGTTTCGCCACACTTGTCTCGAATTGTGTTACGCAAAAAAAGTAACGTGCACGTGAGATTAAAGATGATGTACGATTTTACCGAGCCGGTAAAAATATAATGATTCTGCATAAGCGCGTTAAAGCGACGTAGTAAAGAGATGAGAGGGAGAACACGTCGAGGATTTATGCAATAACGATTATCAAACGACCGAAGCGCGCAACGTAATTGACACATTATAACGATAAAGAGGACGATGCAAATTCCACAATCGTACAAAAAGATCTAATTATCTTTGTTTTTCTATAAATAAACATTAAATCAAATTAGCATCGTAAGCAATGCGATTAAAACATTATTAAAGGAGAACTAAATAGCTTCTTTCGCAGCTTATACGAGCTTGTAATATTAATCAAGTTTCCCGCGGTGCTACCAAGAAACGGAGCATCCCTTTTGTTAAACTTAATCGGATTAAAAATGATATCTGATTATAGCCATAATTAGTTACTGTCTCCGTTGCGCCGTTATTAACACTATAGTTAAAAGCTCCTTGAACGAACGGCGAGTAAAATTCAACGAAATCTTGTGATTAAATCGAATGTTTCCCTATCGTAATTAATAATAAATGATACCCTTCTCGATAATATTCGTACGTCAGAAACTTTATCGCGAATGTACGTCACGTTGGCAGAAAGGTTTTCTGTGTTCTCCATTCGACTGAATCGACAAGGGTCTTTCCTTTCTTTCGAAATTCGATGTTATGCACAATAAGCTCTTTCTCTCATTCTCTCTCTCTCTTTCTCTCTCTGTCTATCTCTGGTTTAATTCTTTTTTTTTTTTTTTTTTTAAGACGTGCCTTTTCTCACGTAGAAAACCAGCAATTGTAAAACGAAGTTTGGACTTGTTACATTTAAACATCGTACAACAAAAAGAAACTTGAAATTTGTAATTCGGATAAATAAGTAAAATAGAAAAATGGAAAGAAAAAGAAAAAAAAGAGAGAGAGAGAGAGAGAGAGAAGATAAAGTACCAAAAGAAGATGAAACAAAGGAGTTTGGAGAAAAGCGTTGTCCGCAAAGTCGTTGTTCCTTCTTTCCTCCCATTAACTTCCTACTCGGCAATAATTTCATCGGCACGCTCGAGTTGCCCGTACGGACGGCCCGTTGCCAGTTGCGTCCCCCTATAAAAGCCAGGGTAGCCCATAGAGGAGCCAGTGTGCACATTGCCGACCAACATGTACAGCACCGAGAAACTGAAAGTGAGTAGCGACTGCCGCCGCTCGAATCGCACCATTCGTGAGAGAGGCTCCGCTCGTCTAAGGACTTTATTTTAGACTCGCGAGAGATAGACGATTTTTTTTTATTCTTTTTATTTCATTACATTAACGAACAATAATAATAATTATAATAATCTCAAAGAAACGCTCTCTATAAGATTCCCACTCCTTCTCTCACACACTCTCTCTCTGTCTCTCTTTTTCTGACTCTTTCTCTTTAACCGGAAACTTCGTCGCGTTAACGAGCGAAAAAAAGAAAGAAAGAAAGAAAAAAGAAAATATTAGAAAGTTAATGGTAAGCGAAAATTGATATTTTTTCAGGTGCTACTCCTGTGCAGCCTGGCTTTGATGGCCATGGCCGAGGAGACGAAGAAGAAGAGTGAGTCTAGCATCGAGAAGAAGGATGAAAAAACGAAGCGTGGCCTAGAACTGAGCCTGGGTAGTCACGGCTTAGGGGGAGGTTTCGGCGGAGGTCATGGCATCGGAGGAGGTGGCTTCGGAGGAGGTGGCTTTGGTGGAGGTGGCTTCGGAGGAGGCGAACACATCTCGAGCGAACATATTCCGGCGGTGACAATAACTAAACAAGTACCGGTCCCTGCGCCGTATCCAGTCGAGGTCGAGAAACATGTACCCTATCCGGTAAAAGTACCGGTTAAGGTACCCATCGATCGACCGGTTCCCGTACACGTGCCAGCACCTTATCCGGTAACGGTCGAGAAGCACGTGCCCTATCCAGTGGATAAGCCAGTACCTTATCCCGTCAAGGTACCAGTCAAGGTGCCCGTCAAAGTGCCGTATCCGGTCAAGGTGCCTGTCAAGGTTCCTTACACCGTGACAAAACCTGTACCCTATCCCGTTAAAGTCCCAGTCGTCGTAAAGGAACCTTATCCCGTCGTGCTCGAGGATCATCACGGAGGTGGCGGTTTTGGCGGTGGATTTGGCGACGGTGGTTACGGTGGTGGACACGAGCTCGAACTCGGTGGCTACGGTCATCACTGAGATCGGGCTGTGATATAGCACAACGACCAACAGGGACCTCACTCTCCGAGTTTTTCCTTCTTCTTATCCTTCCCCTCCGCCACCGTAAACTACTCTCTTCTTCCTTCTATCTTTCGATCAAAACCGCGCACCGACGTCAGAGAGAGAGAGGAGACCACCGCGCAACGTCCCACGAGGAAGAGGGAATGACGCTCGTGGGTATATTAGACTCTAGAGAAAAATTTCGCTCGATAGTAAGAACGAAAAAAATAAAAAAAAAATAAAAAAGAAAAAGAAAGAAAAAATGAGAATGCCACCGGGAACGATCCTCCTGGCTCTCGTTCATGTCGAATGCATCGATATTGTATTCGCTGAGATTCTACCCGAACAACCTGTATTATATTATATCTTCTTTTATTTTATTTTTTTTTTTTTTTTTGTAAATGAATAAAATGATATTTTTTTGTATTAAGTTACTCTCGTTACGAAACCTCCCCTCCTCTTTTTCCTCTTAACGAGCAACCTATGACGGAGGGAAAAGCGTTGCCTTAGCTTGCTTCTGACCGTGCGATTATGAAGAATTGCAAGGGGACTTTCACCCGTTATAGAACGTTGCGCTGTCGGTATATAACTCTCTAAGTGTGCCAGTAGCAAAACAACCACTTACGAGCTTATAGCCATTTACCTTTAAGACGATAGGCCATAAAAACCTTTCGTGTAAATGTCAAAGTGAGAAAAAAGCACGTTAATCGCACCCATTGAGTAAGACCTCTCTTTCATTTTCTTTCTTTTTTTCTTTCCTTCTTTCTTTCTTTCTTTCTTCCGAGACTCTTGACATCTCTCACGTACGCCATCGCATTACGTGTACTATGTACTTTGCAACCGAGACGTTTCTCGCGCTGTCGAGATCGTTCGGTAATACGAGCTCCTCTAGCCTCTCTCACAGATAAAGCGAAGAGATACGAAAAAGATCGAGCGATGCATATGAGAATGCTGCGTAAGTATCATACGGAGAATACCGTATAAGGTGAAATAAGTAAGAATATAAAGAAAAATGTGGAAACGAAGGGAACAAAAACTAAACAATAGTCCGTCAGTTATCGAAGCTTATAGTCGCACGTTTCACAAAACGCATACAATGCAAAACATTTATAAAAGGAGTCCCGTGAATCCCGTAGAACGTGAAAGAGTCCACATTGTTAGTTTTCTCTTCTTATGGTTATTCCGTTAACAACGTTCGCGCGTATAAGCGAGAAGAAAAAAAAGGAAAAACGTCCCACCCTAAACTTGCCACACCCAAAAGTCGTTTCCGTATGTTAACAATGAGATGCGTTCTCTACAGCGGAACGAGAGGCTGCCGCGTAAAAAAGTAAAAATTGAAAGTGAACTCGACATATGCAAGCGATCTTAAAATCTAGGAAAGTAGGTTCCAGGGATGTAGGACGTCGAAAGTACGGCGCTTACATACGCGTTACGTGTGCACGGCACTACATTTTAGCAGGAGTACATCGTTCCTAAGCGAGCGGGCAACGTGTACGAGTTTAAAGTCGAGTCCGAGAATCTGAAGAAAATAAAAACGAGAGTACCGGTTCTATATTAAAATAACAGTACGTAACGTTGAAGAGCCGAAAGAGATTCTCAAGGAGTTTAAACTCTTTCCATTAATCAGAACTTCGTTCGTACACCGGCCGAGTCCATGTTTTCTGAATAAATAAATTTTTATTTGAAGTCAACGTTCCGGTAACTTTATAAAACTTTCAACATTAATATACTGCCGAGTGTAAGACTAGTTTCACTATCAGCCGGACTTAATTAATGCCTTATTAGAGAGCCGAAACGCTTTGCGTATTAATGGAGAATAGTATATCTACGTGTATATCTCGTGATACAAGGAGACAGGAAATGAAGATCGCGGGAAATAATAACCGGACGCGAAAACTGTACTTTACTTACGAGCGTTCTTGTTCGAATAGAGCACGTTGACCGACCGCGACCGCCGACGTAAATATCGGTTACCGTATTTATCTCGTCTCGACAATCGTTCTCCGTCCGTCGAGGAACTTATTTTAAAATCAGGAACTTCCCTAGGGTCGATCTTAGCATGTTTACGCGTGAGAAATTATTAGGCGGGCGGATACGCGGAACGAAATCGAGAAATCAAGGTGGTAGCTTTCGGAAAGCAATTTGCTTCGATAGACAAGAACGAGTTTCAGTTACATAACGCATACTGCGCGTTTATTTTTTATTTTTTATTTTTTTTTTTTTTTTCTTATTATCATAAAATAATCGTATGAATTAGCATTCGTATCGCTCTCGACGTGATACATACGATTAAAAGGAATTCGGAAGAGACGATATCACTTTCGTTTATACAGACACGAGCTATCTATTCTATTTATGGTTATGTATATATATATATATAAAAGCCGAAAAAAAAGTTAAGTGAAACCACAGTACTTTCTGTCAAATGAATTGTTGTATGTACGTATATATGTACGTACAATGTTACATCATAACGGATACGGAATCACGGTTTCCGCCGTTTATTTGCGACCTAAACGGTGCCTTTGTGAGAGGAGGTGTACACATTTTCTCCTTTAGTTCTTTGCGGCAGTGCTACAAGCCGAAGGCTTGCCAACGAAAGTTCCCATTAATAAGATTGCGTCAGCGTGGAATCCGCGATCGATCAGAGAAATCTCTGACGAAACGAAACGATTCCTTACTGCTCCACCTCGCGGAAGAAAGACTGGATATAGATTACACACACACACACACACACACACACACACACACACACACACACACACACATATATATATATATATATATATATATATACATATATGTATGTATGTTGGTATATCTGCACAGACAGATATTTTACGTGTCTGTACCTTATTCGCTATCGATCGATTATATTACGTCTTAAAATTAAATAGATTACACTCGACGAAAAATGTAACAAATCGACGAGAGATCGTTCCGCATCACCGTAACGAGGTAAACGGACTCTCCGGGCACCCTTCTACGATTTATGAACGGCGGTTTGTTCAAAGTATCAGATACATACACTATTAAAGCGTTTACACGTACATTCGCAACGTACTTAGAGACGCGTGTCTATGTACCTAAGTACATACATAAGTTTTAAACAGAATGATGGCAGATATGCACCTGCTCAAGCAAACGTCAAGCACAAAGGGTAGACGCACAATAATTAGAAAAGAGGAAGAGAGAAACAGAGGAAGGAGAACAAAGCCACGAAATTTTCCATTTTATCGTCGGGACAAGAAGCTGGATCTTAAAAGATTGCACTTTTTGTTCTCTCTCTCTCTCTCTCTCTCTCTCTCTCTCTCTCTCTCTCTCTCTTTTCCTCTCTTTTTCTCTTTCTTTCCTTGTATATCTTCTTTCGTCGAATATAAAAAAAATCTACTATTATTCTCGTATAGCATGCTATCATAAAACGGTATGTTCATCAAGAAAAAGGAGAGAAATAGGGAAAAAGTGCAAAAAAGTGAGAAGAATCCTTACGTCTATGCTGGCCGTTACGTATGTCGGCAGGGTGTGCTTGTTTGCACGAGAAATGACAGTCGGCGCGACGTTAATATTAGTATTGTAAACACACCACCCCCTACTTTCACCGTTTGCGTTTTACTCGTAAGATTGCACACCCTCTAACTGACGGTCCGTACTCGAGGGAGATGTTAGCGGGAGGTACGAGTATAAAACCGAGAGATAAAAAGTAAAAACGTAAGAAAGAGAAGGTTAGAGAGAGAGAGAGAGAGAGAGAGAGAGAAAGAAAAAAGGGGTGAAAGAAAGAGAAAGAGATAGCTACGTCACATGGTGACGCGGCAGATTACAGTAATGTATCAATCATAAAAGAAATGTAAAACTTTTACAATTTTTTAGCACGTTATCAAAAAGAATTCAATATTTTTTGTATTAATACCCAAAATATAACAAAGAAGATTCTGAAATTAAATTTTTCTATAACGAAATTTCAACCTTTTATGTTCATAATTGTGTATATATATATATATATATATTTTATCTTATTCAAATATTACGATGCATTAATCAAAAATTTATACGTGATCTTACGTAAGTACAATATTGATGATATAGGAATCGTTGAATGTTTGAAAAAGCACGATAAATACGAATTGTTACCACAAGTGTTTTCTAAACTACGTATATTTTATACTTACGAATATTATCTTTTTTCTGTTTGTATATCGTACATATTAATCCACAAGATCCCTGCGATTCTTGCTTCTTTATATTTTATACATTATTCAAGAAAGTCGAGTAGATTATTAATCCACATTCGTTCCAAAATACAAATTTCATTTCGGAAGAGTATAGACACGGTGAGTAATCGATAAATAATACGAGTTTACTTATGATATATGTATACGTGTTAACGTTGGTAATACTATTTCGAAAGTAACGAAAATAGATAGATAAAAAGAAATAAAGCATGATTCTTTAAGTTATCAGTTTATAAAAAACGATGTCACAAATAAATGTACTCACCGGTGAACAAATCAAATCTAATCTAATCAGTAGTACTGTGTTTCTATAAAAAAAAAAATTACACTTCAGTTTGTCGTTAGAAATGAAGTAGAAACTCTACTGGTGATGATAGTGATCTTGAGAAACTCCAGCAAAACCTGCAAATAATTTGTTGATATTACCGTGAAGTGGAGTAGTCTTTCTTGCCTAGATCATATCAAGTAATCCGGTTGTCTATCATCTTTAAATGCTAAATAATAAATTTATCCACAGGATTACCAAAAAAAGAAACTGCACAATCACGGAGTACTCCAGGATGATTTTGAAGTATTGCGCTTTTATGTTTTTTTTACCTTTTATTATATCACAAAATGATAAATCTTCGCTAGAACTTATCGGTAAGTAAAACGAACTTGTGAGATTACTCCAACTTCGAAATATTGCCTTTTTAAAATTATACATTAATAAATTGCCAGCTGTAACACAAGGAAATCAAATAAACGCTGATAACGTCAAAAAGAAACGATAATTAAAGTATACCAAGACATTACGAGTAATCTGATTTTATGAATATTATTCGGTATCAATAAGATCGAATTGAAACGACATACAATATTATTTCGAATGTACTGACGTAATACGAATAGTTCGAAATGATTAAGAATATTGGAAAGTGTTAACATACATATAGTTGCATACATAAATAAAACATTTCATCCGTTCCGTCCTTGTTGACTTTCTCGTCTAATTTATCAATTGCCCCTTTCTAAAGGCAACGGGAAGGACCCAGCGCAATCGAAAGTTCTCATGCTAATACCATCGCGGAATTGAAGAACTCTTGCAAACGGTGTCGTAATACATGAACGGTATACGCTCGAATACGTAGCCTCACGGAACAGTAACTGCGATTACACGTGTATACATATATTTTATGTACTTCCTTGAATATACTAATTGTTAGTAAGATCCCTATATGTAAGGCATGGCAACGCTATGATATACACTAATTTATATTTACGTATCTATCATAGCTTTCTCGTATTTTATACGTATTAATATTATCATACATGTGTGTCTTATTATTATTTATTTAATAATTCAGGTAATATTACGTCTTATGTTATAATACGTTTAAATAATATACTCTAGATTTCTTACGTACTGTACAGCCGAAGGACGCATTTCGTTAGACAATACCTTTAAGAAACTTGATTAGAGTGATCTTTAATCTTTCATCCTTCCTTCTTCATTCTTATGAGAATACTAAACGTGGTAACTCTCTTTCTAGAGAGCATTGAACGCATGCGAATAAAAACCGGTCGGGTAAATAAATAAACTCGTATGACTCCAACAACTTTCCATCGTATATAGTTACATACATACATACATACGCACATTTTTTTCCGAGAGTGGAAAGTAGTGGATAGGTCGTTCGTATGGAATATGAGTACGATTATGAATATAAACAAAATATTTTGTTGTTAGTATAGGAAGAAAAAGTTCTTATTATCTATCTATTTTTTCTTTTTCCTCTTCCAGTACGTTGTCGACGATCGTTAAAAATAAAAAAAAAAAAAGAAAACCAGAAGGAAACCGGCGTAGCTAGTTTATAAAAGCGTTTTAAAATATAGTAAAATCTGCGAAAATTATAATTCAAACGACGCGTTAGAGTTTATGAAAGGCAGAAAGGATTGTAGAGAATTTTCGTGCGAAAAATTGAATTCGTTATGCCACAATGAGATTTCCATTAAAATAAAACAAATTTAATAATATTATCATTGTTCCAATCATAATAAACCCGTAAAACGAAAATTTCCGTTTAATGTTTCCTAACTATACATAATATTACAGCGTAAAGAAAGAATATACCTGCACTCGATTACACGATAGCACAAATTTATGTTTTTATTAATGCAATAACGGGACGATTTAATATGCCTAATTATGTTTCTAATCTTTAATTTTATCCAACCCTATTTGTCCGATATTTGGAACGTAAATTAACCACGTGAATTTAATACAAGGATATTTTAGTATGTAGATTACCGGCAAATTTTCAAGTCCAAGTTTCGGATCGCAATAAAGTTGATATATACGGTAATGAATTGTTAATTAAATACAAAAACATCGGTATTTATCTGTATCCTGGCACTACTACAATAAACGTCGTTTTGAATGGATCGTTCGTCGAATTTCAAGGTATGTAAAATTCGAGTTTAATTTAAATATCAAAAGATCTTTATTCGTTTATCTGTAACACTTTTCAGCATACATGATAGCATCAAATTCTGTTAGTAATTCGACATCAAAAGCTGAGAAAATTTCATGGTCGAGCAACGGTCTTGTTCTTGGGTTCGGACAATTGCAAGTAAGTTTACTAAAATTTAGTTGGACGATATACAATTATTTTACTTTTTCAACAGTAATTATCCTCTTGAAATTCGTTTATTATAGGAAACGAACAAGAGACATTATCAAGTTCGACAATACCACTTCTTTTTACCAACGAATTCAAGCGGAAGGTAAATTGTATTTCGCGTTAATTAGCGCGTACCATGAAGAGTTCTGTAATTACTTATACTTTATTATCTACTACACAGTTCTAATCTATTTGAAGCGGTGGAACATGAAATTCGTCGGCTTGCTGGAGTTTGCCTTGAAATAGAAATTTCGAAAAAAGTAAAAATCATAACGAAAAATAATCATCAGCTTTTTGAAAAAACCAACGATTTCGGACCAGTGATAGTTTTACCATGGTCTGATTTCGCCAATACGAATGCGGTTTCGTCTTGTCCATCCTCGCCCACCAATTCGATTAAAGTAAATTTAATTATATTTATCCGATATAAGAGGTATTAGTTACATTTATTAAGTAATCTTGTAAATATATTATTTTCAGATAAATGATTTAATCGACCTGTCCATTGATGCCATGATAGATATGATTAAAGTTTATAATTTAGAAAAGATTAAATTACCAAATATCAATGCAGTTCTTATTTCCAATCGAGGAGTTTTTGGCATGAAAGGTCAAATTCAAACCTTTAATGGCACTTTCGAGTAAGAGATACGTCTTATAATGTTTCATACATTTACATATATGTTCATTTCAATAGATTATGTAAATATATTTTTTCCAGGGGTTTAACGACTATTAAAAGAACAGCAAATGTAATTTTAACTCGGCAAGGCCATAAATATACGGCTTCTTGCGGTTTTGGTATATCTAATGCAATTGTACGATTTAATAAATATCAGGTAAAATTATAAAAAATTTGTATATGTATACATTTAACTGACGATTTGATAGTTTATATAATAATAAACTTATATTTTGTGATTTACAGCTTAAATACGGTTTTATAAATATATGTGGCGATATATTAGGTACAGTAGAAAATATAGCATTAAAAGCTAAAATAAGTGCAGATTATAATACTCCACAGTGTGTAATAAAATTAGAGGATATTAAAGTATCAGAGTTTGATAAATTGGAAGTAAAATTCACAGGATTTGGTGTAATGGATAGTTTTGGATCGAAATTTATAAATTGGTTTACAAAATATTTCAAGAACTATCTCAAGGGAATAATAGAAAGAAATTTGAAAATTTTTTTGGAAAATCAAATATCAGTACTTAACTGTGAAAAATACAGGACGAAATTACTCTGAGTTAATATCCTAATTGCTAAAAGCAAGTGCATTAGATTAAAATATTTAATAATATGAATGCAATTAATCCGTCTTGTGACATACATGCACGAAATTAGATTATATATATATTATTATAGTATTATATATATTATTATTATATATATTATTTAGTATATAATAGCAATATTATAGTATATTATAGTATATAATAGCAACAAATAGATTTCTAATTTAAGAATAAAAAAATGGTACATATATACATAGTTTTTATTACAAAAATATATGCCTGAGTATTCTAATTCATTATTATAAGAATGATACTATTTGTTATAAAGCAATTGAAGAATTTATATATTATTATTTACAATAGTTGGAGTTGATTTTTGTACATCGTCTTCATTTACAGAAGCAATTAATTTTTCATCTCTCACGTTTACCTTTTTTTCATTGCATGTATTTATGCATTTATCTTTTTCTTGTGTATTAACAGAATTATCACTAACGTCACTACCTGTATTCAAATTTGTTTGGGTTGCTTGTTTCAAAGCTAAATATTCTTCGACAGAACCAGTAGGTTTAGTTTCTACCTTATCATTATTAGCATCTGATACACGAGATGGGGAAGAATTTAAATTTGGTGAATTAGTAAGTTTAGAAAGTCTCTGACGTTCTCTTAAACGTTTGCGGATTTCTGATTGTATTTTTGATTCTTTTATAACGTTTTGAACATCGTCTGTTTGATAATAACGAGTTGCCCAAGTTTCAGCTGATTTCAATTTCTGTGAATTGGATGAATTAGTGTCTACCACCTGTACTGAACTCTTTTGTTCCTTTATAGTACCATTATCTTTATTTTGAATTGTTTCTTTATCTTTATATTTATTTTTATCATTATCACAATTTTCCAAGTCATCCATATCGTCAGAGTAATTATCTAAATCAATTATTTCCTCAAAGTCAGCCAGTTTATCTTCATCGGAGACAACTTTCTGTTTTGAATGTGATACAGATGGGACAGGTTCTTCTGTCTTTGATATATTTTCTGTTATTTGTTCTTTTTCTTCGAGAAGACAAACTTTCTCTTCTTTCTTTCCTGAACATTCATCAGATTTACTATTTGTATTTAAAGAACTTTCAGATCTTACTTCACATTTCGAATGTGATTTCTTTTTCACCTTTTTACGTTTTGTGGAATTATCTACAATATTTGTAGATGACAGTGGAGTACTACTTTTATTATTTTCAGTATGAGGATGAGATATTTCTTCATTAGTATTATTAATTTTTTTATCAATATCCCTTCCCTCTATTACTCTTGATTCTCTAACACCTTCTTCAGTAGAACTGGTAACATTATTTTTATTATCCAAATTGGTTGTACTTTCTACTTTACGTTCATTTTCTAATTTTTGATTTACCCTTGTTCCAACTTCATCATTTTCACTTTCACTAGATAATAACTCAATTGTCGGAGTAGGTTGAACTACCAACACTACATCCTCTTCATCTCCATCCATTCGTTGAGAACTTATGATTTTTTCTAATTGCCGTCGACAATTCTCCTTTGCATTTATTTCATCTTGTCTAGTTTTATTAACATGATTTTCTTCAACTGTACCATTATTTGCCAATGCCTTGGAATCATTTGAATTTGGTATTACATCATCTTCTTTACGTATCAAAGCTCTTATCGCCCTAGCACGCATTTCTAATTCTAATAAATCTAACAAACTATCGGCTTCTTTTTCTTTACCCGTTTCTTTCTCTTCCTCCTTTTTAACTTTGATATCTTTATACTTATTACTACTTCCCTCCTTATTAATATTCTTAGCTTTTACCTTAGAATTTCCTACATCCTCTTTTTTGTTATTACTCTGTGACTTTACTTTACTTGTATTCTTATGTTTCTTCACTTTTGTTTTTCCAGACATACCATCTTCTTTCTTAATATTATCATCCTCGGTAAGCCATTCCTCAGTATCAGATATGATTTCTAAAGAAGGACCTAGTACAGCAAACATTGTTAAAATTTAAAAATCCATCACATTTATATCCTCTTTAAACCCAAGATATAAATACCTGATTCATCCGATTCACTAGTGTCAGACGATTCTAACATAGGTTTCCCATCCAAAATACATAATACACGAGTTTTGGACATCCCGCTTAATTCGCTAGCACACCATTCTTCTAGCTCCTCAAAATCCATTTTCTAGGATGGATATTTGTCAAATGTATTAAATTTAAAGAACTTACATATGATATTATTAACTGCTGATTCTATAACACTATCAAATCTGATAAGCCTAAGATGCATCTTGTAAAAATAACTAAATATAAAAGAATATATAAATTATACCTTCAATGCTTGTGGTAGCATCATGCGTATTTTTTCTGGTTTGACAGATTTAAAAAGTTGACGCGCTAATTCCCGTCGATTCGAAAGATAATCTTTCATGGGCTTTAAATCTCTCGCATCTATCTCCTCGTCGGATGATACAGAGGAAGAAGAATACGACGTACTAAATTCCTATGTAAAATAATATCTCAATATAGGAATTTTAAAATCATTACCAATAATTTTTTAAAAACTAACCTCGCTGCTATGTGAATTCTTCTTCGTTTTTGACATCTTTCACATTTATATTCCTTTTATCTTGATATTAATATTAAATGTATATTAAATTCTTTTTCACAATATCTCTTGTACAATTAACATTAATATCTTTTATAATTTTAATAATATTTTTTAATAAAATAACATTATTTACTTCCTGATGCCGCCGGACCTATCAATAACTGCGTACCGCTGCATACTAAACACATCGGTTGTACGAAGCGACATCTACAGATATTCTCAGGCGAAAGAGTATAATCGTATTTTCTCGACAGAATTCGTATCGATACTGCGATGAAAATTTTAATCGATTTATCTACTGCAAATAACAAATTCTCTTATGATAATAGTTTTTACGATAAAAATATAATTCTTTCAAATGATATTAATGGAAATTATCGTTTATCGTTCGTTACTCGCTATGTTAGCTTTGAGATATTTCCATATGTACGTACAGAAATGTTGAAATTACGTCTAACGATAGTACAGTGAGAAAGATCGGAACAAAATTATATAAACGATACACGAGATGGCGTGTCTACGAGTGTATTCTTGATACTCGTGCCAGAGTCACTGTCAAGTTATAACCTATCGTATTGTTGACAATAGTTTGTCAACAAGATGTCAGTATTTTAAGATAATCTTATAATTATGTTTAATAGTAAGTATATGCGTATATATGGTATTCTTGATGTAAACGTGATATATAGAAGGAAAGAGAAAGGTTGTCTTTATCCATGATTAATAATACTTACAAATTCTTGACAGGTGACAGCTAACCAAACGCATCAAATATATCGTATTGTCTGTATGCCATAAAAAAGAAATTTAATTAACATTCACCGCATGATTACATCCCACGATCGGAAGTGCATTATAACACTTTCGATAGTAGTGCCTAATATTTTGTTGAATATGCATTTTATATGACATAGTAATTTATTGAAATAATAGATTAAGTATTGATACATTACATAAAAAAAAGAAAATTTAAAATGTTGAACCGATTCAAATCAGTATTGATGAATGCTGTAGGTGTAACCGAGCTTGACCTACAGTATCCAAATGATTCAAACAATGATTTGATGATAGATTATGTCAATTCAAATTTTGTGGTAGAAGTGGAAAATAAGCCTTATAGTCGACCTAGTTTCTTAGGACTAACGGCTGAAGAAACACAGGTATATAATTTTATCAACATATTATATCTTCCCAATATTATTTTTCAGTTATTATTATTTGAAGTAATATAAATATGTAGATAATAAAACTAAATGTATATACATATATATATTAAATTTTATTTGATGTTCCATTTCAGGTTAGTGCTGATCATAGAGTAAGACCTATAATAGTCCCAAGAGATTTAAGCAGATTACCATGGTGTGCTGGTTATGCAGAATGTATAAATGCTGGAAAAAGTGTTTGGAATGAGGATCAAGCATCTGCAACACGAGGAGACCTTAAATTAACTGATATGAACACTACATTGCCTTATATTATGTTTTCTATGTTCGATGGTCATGCTGGATATCAAGTAGCTCTTACTGCAAGATTACATTTACACAGAATAATTCTTGTTAGTAGTGTACATTTGTAGACTACGGTGTTTGTTACTTTAATTTAATACTTTATTATCCGTGGAAATATATACAATTTTTCTTATTAGGAGAGGTTGAATGCTATACCAAGTACTGTACTATTCAATGAAGATGAAGAAGAATTTATAAAAGGTAAAGATTTAGTTACAGGTGCTATAGAATTAGCTTACAGACAAATGGACCAAATGGTAGAAGCTCAAGCTCAAAATGGTGGCGGAGGCTGTACAGCTATTACTATCCTATTTCTTAATGGCAGATTATATGCTGCTGGTGCTGGTGACTCTAGGTTTGTAATTAACCTATTTACACACATATGTATATAAAATAAATTATATTCATTTTTATCTTTTTAACAGAGCAGTGCTAGTATTAGGAGACAGTCAACGTGCTCTTACTAGAGATCACACTCCAGATTCTGAATCGAATCGTGTAAGAGCTTTAGGATTTTTAAGAAGTAACGAGTTATTGAAAGGTTATTTTACACCATTAGAATTCAAAAAAAGGCCATTACAGAAGGAGTTGGGAACTATGGTACTATATAGAGAACCTTACATGACTGGTTGGGCGTATAAAACATTATCACATCTTGATTTGAAGTTGCCTCTTATTTCTGGTCATGGAAAACGAGTAAGTTTAAGCATATAATGCCTAATATAGCTATTACTATAATATTAGTATATTTAATATGAGTATTGTAATCACAGAGTAGAGTTATGGGTACCATAGGAGTAACAAGGGGTTTTGGTGATCATGGCTTAAAAGCAGCCAATACAGGTGTCAGTATAAAACCATTTTTATCCTCTCAGCCTGAAATACAATCCTTAAAGTTGGAGGATTGCAATCTCACGGAACGAGATTGTATTATAATAGCTACTGATGGATTATGGGACGTTGTTTCTGACAAAACAGCAGCTACTATTCTTAGAAAAACACTTGCCCCAGATACACCTTCTTTAGAATATAGGTAAACTAGTTGATAAATCCACGAGAAAAAAATAAAATTTGTAATTACACAAAATTCTATTTACCTAATATATCAGGCTTACAATGGGTGCGCAAGAATTAGTACAAGCAGCTAGAGGTCGATTAATGGGAAGAACATGGGTGGGAAAATCTGAAAATTCTAATGAAAACGAAGACAAGCTTGCTCCAATGGCTTCTGTTGATGACATAAGTGTAATGGTGGTACCATTGTATCCATATCTCTGCGAACATAAACAATGGTTAAAGTCACTTCAGCAGGAAAGAAAGTATTCTAATGATTCCTCACACATATCTATCAATAATTCGATACAATAATTATTTATAATTGAATTATTAAAAATGTGCATACAAACATTAGTTGCTCCTACAGAGTATAATCTTATGTATATGCAAACAATATTAATTAGTGATTATTTACAATTGACAAGAACAAAAGTTTTATTTGTACTTTCATATATAAATTTTAATTAATAATTTCATAAAAATGGTAAAGTGTGTATCGAAATGGTTATTTATTACATACTGCCTCTATATAAATATAAATATTTTAATTAGATTTTTGTCATTATATACATGAAGTATAGAAACTATATTGTGTTATACTACATACGAATACATATTTATTTAGAAAAACATTCCATTATTAATATATTAATATAGCCATATTATTTGAAATAGTCTTCAACTCTATAAAATGGACGAATCTCCTGCCTTTGTATCGTATTGTGTTGTATTGTATTGTATTGTATTGTATTGTATTGTATTGTATTGTATTGTATTGATTATTTCTTGTGTATAGTAGTCCTTTGCAAGATTTTTCAAAATAGTAGATATATTATACGAGTGTAGGAAAGATTCTAAATCGGAAAGAAAGTTCTGCTGTATGTTAAATTATTGTCAACAACGTTATATATTATTTCCTTAAAATTACAATCACTTATATGTGTAAACTGGTACAAATTGATCGATTTAGCTGATATCATTGATTAAACTTTGTACATAGTAAAATCAAAATGCACTGCTCTAAGCGGTATGTAATAATTATAGATTTTATTATATTACCCTGTATAATATCTTCTTTTTAGCATATTACATTGTAATTATTGTATAAAATAAATCTAATAATGCACATACATTAGATATTATATTAATTACAAACCTTTTTATTGATTAAAACTTATATTATTATCAGATTTTCTTTCATTCCTATTGATAACGAATGAAAAATAATAACATTTTACAAATTCTTCGACTTTACAAAGAGTTAATATCATATGTTTTCCAAATTTAGATCATGACTTAACATGATGCAAAATTAGAACAACAAGGTACGAAGATTCCTTAATTTTGAATGACAGCTTTACGTTCGACCGTATTACTTTTTCCTCTCCAATACAACCTACAAAATTGCAACGACAATAATAACATTCAAGCAAGCGTACTCGAAATTCGTGACTACTTACATTATTCCAACGCCAAATAATGGAAGAGCCAGGGAAAATAATAACGTAGTACGGCCTATCAAGTTTCGTGCGTGAAAGATCCAACTTATAAATCTTTCGTACGGTGTTTCGCGTTGTTTACCGTATAATAAAAACTTGTATTCTTGATTTATCATTCTACATAAGTTTATTAACGAAGACATGTTTCCACTTGATATCGATGAAATTTCGGTAATTACGGTCATTTACATTTTCATTTGCGAAGGCAACTAGAATCAATCTATTTTAATTAAAACGTTTAACATGGCGTAAAAAAACGCTTACCGTGATCTTCCTTCGTTTCTTTTAATAAAGAAAATATATGTGGTGGTCTTCGGTGCCAAACTTAGTAAAAGTTTCTACGAGTCTCGTGAAAGTTCACGAGAGACAAGAGATTACAACGATTGATTTATTACTACGAACAAAAGGATGACTGAAATGAAGAGGAAAGGACCTGTTCTGTCGACTAATGGAAACAAAAGTAAATTACAAACATGTCACTATCATGAACTTCGATTTTCGACAATGTGCGGCTCCCTTCGGTTGATATACAATCCGTGCGTTGGATAAATTAATTTTCGATATAACATATTATCCTAATTGCGATGGAAACGATGGAAAAAAATTCTATCGTCGACGATGGCACTTCAAAAAGTCAGAAGAATCCCGTATTATAAGGGACAACAAAGCATTTTTATGACTACGTCCCTGCCGACTCGTTAACGACGTTCAATTTTAAAAAGTTATTACAGGGAACGATGCACTCATTCACTCTGCCAATTTCTATCTTGTGTAAAAGCCATTGAAATTTCCATCCCTCCAAAAACGTCATTTTAGTATCGTTTATCGATGCGAATATACGCATACCTAAACGAGCTAACGAAGAGCTATTACCAACAAAAAATACTTCGCATCTCTTTCAGGAACCTCTAACGACGATGAAGAGGAAAAAAGTCACTTGACCCAGACGTCTTTTTGTTAGCGACGAAGGTTAATTTATAAAATACTTAGATCGATGTCTGGGCATTTTGCAAACGCAGTTCACTTCTTTCTCGAAGTTCCATGTCAAAAAATGAAAGACGTCACTTTTTCAAACGACGTCATATCGCGGAAACGTTTTTCATAGCGAGTTATAACGGAACGATCAGTCACGGTCATCTAGGTGACTAACGCGAAGGGTTGCGGCGTACCTAATGTTCCCACCCTGGTCAGGATGAGGAAGGAAGAAGAAAAGTAGGGTGGAGGAAACGAGAGGGAGAGTACTTTAGGCCTTATCGGAACGATCGAGACTTAAGGCTCCAGCACTTACCTCGATATATCATCGTTAGGAAAGTTTCGACGGAATCCTGATTCTAACATCAATGACCTCCTATCGATAAATCGTATCGATGTGCCATTGTCTGGCCAAAAATCTTTCTTCCTTTGTATTCTCATTTCTCTCGTTAGAGATGAAGAAACGTAAGGATCGTTTAAACGATCGTTAAAATAGTTTCAAACTCACGCGGAAAGGTATATCCTCCTTGCTGTATTGATATAGATAGGAGTAATCATAATGATCGCTGGATGCACCGTAACGTATCGCCGTTCCAAAATCTACTCTTAGTTATCAAATTTCAAAGCGAACTTTCATCTGTTACACGGTAGAATGAGGCTACATTTTGACTTGGCTCCCTAACATCCAGAAGTTCTAAAGTTTCGTGAAAAGCTTAATGAGAAGATCCAACAGTGGTACCTCTCGCACCTTCCCCGGGGTTTACATCGCTGACTTCTCCTCGTTAGTCTACTGCCTGACTCGTGCCCGTTGTCAACCCTCTTAGCTCTCTCGAACCTAATGTCCTTCTCCTGGAAACTAACGCCTGGTTGCCGAACGTGATGCAATGGATAATGCGACAAGTTTGTTGTCAGTAGGATTATATGACCAACTCTCCCGGTTTTCTCATGATCCTTCATGTCCTGCAGCAGATCCGTATTTGTTATTCCAGTAGCAAGATAAACGAGAATCAAAGAGAATATGTTCCGACAGTATGTAATTGTAATCGGTTTATCACAGTTGAAGATATAATATACTTATTTAATAATAACTCGAAGGGGAAAAATTCGACGTTCGATCGATTGAACCGAAATGAGAGAAAGTTTCGTTCCATCATTCTTTTCTTTCTTTTCCCTTATGTTCGTTCTTTCCTCCTGTCTCGCCTACTTCACAAGTTTTTGCTATCATTAACTATATTTCTCTCTCAAGATAATGGTCGCCAGACTACTACGACGTCGGCAGATTATGAAACGAGTCGTCGAGTCGAGCGAACAGCACGAGCAGGATTTTAAAAAAATCTGTATCCGTTGAAAACGAAAAGACAGAAACGATTACCCGCATGTCGTCTCTATTCATATAACCTTACACGCGTCTCTATCGGGAAAAAGCGGCTTGTGCTAAATTAACATCTTTTTTTTGAACAACCTTTATGCGGTGTCAGGAACATAGACTACCGCGAATACTTTAAAATGTTACTCTCGTATATTCCACACTGACAAGATGGAAATGAATTTTCCAACGTTATACGAATCGCGAAATAAATTACTGCATATCATTGATGACGGTTTAAAGCAACGTAATATTTTTCATATTCTCGATATAGGTATTCTTATATATTTGTACTGTTAAAGATAAATGACACGAAGCTGTAATTTTCTATTAAATTGTTTTTTATGTCCGGGAGATATATCATTTTACCGAATCAGTAAATTATTACAATAAGCAATATTACCTATCATTTGTTTAAAGAATAAGTTCGATGAGAAGTAACGCCACGGATTGACTGATATTGAATTATATGTCTGTGTGTATCGTCACGAAATTTTTTGTCAGCTGTGTTACTGAATCATAAGTATATATTTTATTCTCAGAAAGATAAGGCTCGAGTGATTCGTTCGTATAGTATTTCGTGATAAATAAACTTGAATCATATCTTTATTAATCTCGTATCGATAAATATATCGAATGTTTTTTTATCTTTTAACAATAACAAGAAACACTTCAAGACATTTTGTTTGTTCTTCTTCTTTTTTATATAATTTTGTAAATTTTCCTCGCTTTATACTGCGAGTGCGCTTGTGCGTGCATGCGTGCGTATGCACGTGTGTGTGAGCGCGTGTGTGTGTACGACTTTCCTTTCTCAGAATCTTCGCATGATCGATCAGCCGTTCCGCCGGTTAGAGTGACAAATGGCGTTAGGTGTTACCTAAGCTAGTTACAGATCCTTCGGTAAATATAGACGGACAAACGTTTCCTAATTGTACTGGGAATTGTTTACGCTACGCTAGTAGCTCCTTCCTACCTTCTCCCTTTCGTTCTCTTCCTCTTCCTCTTCCACGATTATTCCATGTTTGCCTACACCGTTTCTTGCTCGGCTCAGTCATCTCTTCCGGAAGAACGGACGACGGTCGAGGCAAAATTCTTGGTATGGGCTAGGCTACAGGTCCTAATTAAGATCCTAATGTTTGTCGTTGGAGTAAAAATCGTTGGGAGTCTCGATAAATTAGCGAAGCGAAAGAACAAGGAATAATGGTGGAAGAAGAAGAAAAGAAAAAAAAAAAAAAGAAATCAAGAAAAACGGTCTCGTTGAACGGTCTCGTTGAACGAACCCATTCACGCCGTGCAGTCAGGTTTGATTATGAAAACAGGATAAAGGAGGGTTCCTCAGTGCATAGCACCTTCAATTTCGTGAAATCCGGTATGCCTACCGGGCCAACAGAAGAAAAGAATTGGAGGACCACTCGAGAGTGCCAATTCACCCTACTCGAGTTCATGATTCGTTAAAAAGTGCCAGAACAAAGGAATATTTTGTTATAGGAGGAAGGGAGGAACGGGATAGAGAGAGAGAGAGAGAGAGAGAGAGAGAGAGAGAGAGAGAGAGAGAGAGAGAAAGAGAGAGAAGGTCGAAAAGCGAGTGGGTGGATCGCGGTAAAACGTAATAACGTGCATGGGAGTGTTCGAGCGGTCGAAAGCGCAGAAGTTTGAGCTCGTAATCGACTAACGGCCGATTATTCGACCTTATCGTGAACTCAAATGACATGCACGCGTTTTACCACGATCATGGTCGAAGCAACTGTGGCGCTCCAGCTATGCGGTGACGATCGAAGTGCCATAAACCAAAACTATCGTGCTCTTCCTCCTACCGATAGCAGATTTCTATTCATAATGTATTTTCAACAAATAGCGAGCTTATGATGCTCGTGACTCGAGCTAAGCGTATTACCGATTAGCTATATTAGAACGAGCATATAACATAGATAGACGGTTTTATAGAGTCATAACGTTTACTCATACATACATACATAGAATACACACACACACAGAGAGAGAGGAAATATCATAGGACAAGTAGGTGAATTTATCGCTTTCACGCATTATATAAATCGAGATTGTTAATCAGTATATTAAAAATTATCATTACTAATTAGATTATCTTCTACGAATTGTACGTGCTATACGTGCTCTATATATTTTTTTCTTTTCTAAATATTGTATTAAATTATACGATATTCATTATGCTTATCAGTGCTATCTTTGATCGCATACGATATTTATTCGAGCCAGTTAAAAATCTAATCTCGTTGAATATCTCATGGACTTTTTGTTAAATACGCGAGTCGAACGTTAATTTATTTTCCTTTTAACGTCGAAAATTCTCGATCGACGATTCGTACGAATTATTCTTTCCTACGTATTTTTTTCTTTTCCCTCCCACCTTCCCCCCCCCCGTTTTTGATAATGAGCCGCATTGCTGGCGACGAATTATTCATTTCATTTTATATATCGAAAACATTTCTCGGTCGTATTGGCTCGTAATATATGTTAATTCACGAAAAGAAGCGAAAGACTTTAAGTAATGGAGAAAACTAGTAGCTGTCACTCCGAGTCTTATAGGGACGGTCAGCGAGCTGCGGAGCTGCGATGGAAGTTTTCTGTTCGCCTAATTGTCCTAACGGGTGACCTCGCCGTTCAGTCGTACTCTTCTCCCTCGTTGTTGCTGCCACCCCTTTGCGCTTTCTCTCTCTCTCTCTCTCTCTCTCTCTCTACTTCTCTCCAGCCCCCCTCTCTCTCTCTCTCTCTTTATTTTATATAATACAACCAGACAATTACGCTAGGTTGAAAGACAAGTAGATATACGATAAACATTATGGACGTCGGATCGAATATGGTACGGGGAATTAATTAATCATCCGAAGAAAATAAGATCTTCGTAGGTAATAGATATGAAAAGTTATGAAGAGCGTATTAAACCGTAAGACAGAATTAGTCACAATCCGCATTGTTCTTGGCATCCCGCCGACGGCTTGTCCGTCGTACGCGAATAAGAGCCGAGTCCATTTTCCATCCTGGAATATCGTACCTCCTTGAGTGAGCTCGTTAAGCTCGTTGAAATCGAGCTACTCTCTGTCCGGTGTTTCCAAAGTATATCCCGGGATAATTAATGGCGAAACCATCGAGATACGGCGATCGTGCGAGCGCATCTCCTTGTGGCCGCCGTGCTCGCGACAGGTGGCAGGAATCGAGTAGTCCGACCAGTCGAGAGCTTCGCCCATCGAATGAATAATGCGACCGTTCTTGGGCTGTATGCACTGATCTTAGCTGGAAGAGAAAGAAGAAGAAAAAAGAAAGAAAGACAGCGAGAGAGAGAGAGAGAGAGAGAGAGAGAGAGAGAGAGAGACAAAGAGAGAAAGAAAGAAGAACAGGAAGAACGACAGAAAGAGAGGAGAATCGATGGTCGTGCTCGAAGGACGACTTCGAAGGCGGCATTTCGTTAAATATAAGCGTGGAGAGGCACACTTAACTCTTTCGAATAGCAAGAGACAACGAATGCAGGAAAATACGTACACGGTCTATGGCCTCGTAGGCATAAACTTCTCGCATATACCAAAGTTTCGAATCGGACCCAAGCGAGCTTGCATTCATCGTCCATCGGACTGCTTCGTAGCATCAGCAGTCCCATTCACGATGGTGAAACGTGCTTTGCAGTAAATTAACGTTACGCCAGACGCGCGTCTGCTCATTGCCAAGTGATACACCTACACGTTTGCGAGAATTGCGTACTGCCTTGTTAATTGAAACCTCGTAGGACCGACCAAGTTCTGCTTTCAAAATGGCTTCGCGACCGGAGAAACGTGTTTGAAAAGAGTTCTCGCAAGCGTCGCTTTGGATTAATTAAGGTCCTATTGTTTGCCTCATATATATATATATATATATATATACACTAAATAGTTGGACATTGTGGTCCGTTTGTAAGAATAAAACGTTGTTTTTCCATTTCGTTCGTTTTTCTCATTTATTTTATTCTTCTATTATTTTATGATCCTTCTTTGTTCCTTTACGGTCGTACTATCATCGAGAAATCTGTTCGATCTGATCAAATTTCATGCCTGTTAGAAGCGATATTGCGTCGACATGTATCCAGCAATTGACTTAATGATTCGAGGGAATCTAGTCTCGCTGCAAACCTAAGTGCATACACGGGTTACATATTGAATGCTTACATGGTTAGCAAGCGACTGAGCAAACTGCCGACAACGGTCTTGACAAAGCGAAAGCTAATCTCTCTTAAATAACAAACGATATATTCTTCGATAGGCATTTTCTTTTCTTCGTTTAAGAAGAATTTAATTGTACATTTTAAATTAACGATAATTCGACGAAGATATCGTATTCGTGAAAAAGATTGATAACGAGGAAAGATCGATCTAAAATAAATAAAAAAATAAATCGATAAATCAACAAACCTTAGTTTAATTTTAGCTTGAAACGAAAAATTGTAATAATGTCTGTGTAGATATCGATTAAACTATACAGTAACGCTTATAGATAGTAATGTTCCCTACCGAAAGCCCGTACGTGTACGCACACGCGAATCGGCGATGGCACGTATGCTGGAACCAGCTGAGGACACCAGCAAGTATAGTAGGTATGTTTGTGACGAACAGTGTACACATAGCAAGGTCGTTGAATTAGATGGAGATGGCTTGCTCACGAATTACGGAGGTCGTCGTCTATTGTGGAATGGAGGTCAAACACCTTATTGATGATCTGGGTCCATTCTCGGCAATCATCACGATTCTCCTGGATTTGGAAAAGTATATTGAGAACGATTATTGAAACTTATTTACCGTTACGTCTAATTTGCGTCATAATTTGGTAAAAGTATCAAAGCAAATATATATCGAGCGTGCATACATATCTCTATCTCTCTTTGTATTTACTGAGCGATAAATGTATTTGCTTCGTCTTGTCAATAAATCAATAACAATTAGATCCTCGTTAGTGGCATGAGTCAAATATTAAAAATAAAATTCTCGATAAGTAACTTCCATCTAACGATAGATACGTTGAAATGATTTCATCCTTTTTATTATATTTTCTTCGAGACTATAAAATTCTTCGAAAAACAGTTTCCATAAGTGGATTGTAGATCGATGCAGATAACAGAGATAAGAGAGATAAGGACTTTTGATGTGTATTTAAGCGGAGCGTTGATATATTTTCGACATAGTCGAGCAAATTCTTTAACGAGTAAAGTAGAACAGTGAAAATAAAGATGTTCGGACAAAAGTTGTTGATGATCATGGCCGTGGTGGTGGCCGCAGTGGTTATGACGGCTGCAGGATCAGAATACGTTCCAAGAGCTCATTTGGAGGGATATGGTGGTGCGAAATCCCACAACCTGACCATAGGACAAAGATTGCCAGGAGATTATAAGTTCCTCACAGCAAATGTCGTAAAGAAATCTTCATTTATGCAAGTTACGACTATTGAACGAACCTTCTCAGTCAGAGACCGATACGGCATCATTACTAAGATCGAGCTCATCGATCAAAAGACCGATGGCACAGGAGCTGAAGCTACGTTATTAAAGGGTGGTCCAGGATTCAGAAACGCCACCATTAAGTTTAAGAGTCAAAGAAATCACGGCATCAACTTCGTCTGCAATCTCTACGCACGCTAATAAAAAGGACAGAATATTGCTACCGAACACAAGTCAAATTGTTTATAATGTTATTACAACAACGTTAAGTTTCAAACATAATATTTCCTTTGCTAATGTATCATTAAATATAACGAGTAAATAATTTTTCTGTCTATAATATCGCATCATTGTCAAAATTGTTTGTTTTCGGCCGCGTGATTGGAAATGAAATAAAACACGAACATGAACGTGGCTCTGATTATCCTAGAATTTAAATTGGAAATAAACACCGATGTTGCTATTGATATCTTTGCGAGATTAATTGGAAATGGGCCCTTTGTAAATTTATCCGATCCGGTAATTTAATCGCTCGAGATGGAAAATGCATCGATAAGTTCTGGATTCTCTGCTCTTCGTTACTTTCGAGAAACGAGAGACGTTTGCGCGCGAGGTACCGTCGATAATAATGCGATTAACGCGAAGGGACAGAGATCCGGGAGAAAAACAGAACGAGAAGAATTCGCTCGTGGAATGCCTTTCTTGTACGCGCTAATGAAGGAGCCCGCTCCTTATTGAGACTACCGATAATTCCCATCTATTTTTCCCTTTCCTCTTCTCCCATCCCTCTGCCTCTCTACTTATTTCGTGCCATTCGGGAGAACACAACGAGTTAGCTTCGCAGTCATGCTGCTTTTGGAAAAAAAAGGGAAAAAGAAGAAGAGAGAGAATGACCTTTATCCGAGAAGGTTCACACGGATAATACAAATTTCCACATAGGTATATGCAGAATGTAAAAAATGGAGTAAGAAAAGCCAGCTTGTAGATTGTTGTTGTTCCATGCTTACCTCCAGAACGTTCAGTTGTCGAGTAATATTGTGAATCGAGTCAAGACCATCAAAATTCAAAAAGGAAATATCTTCGAGCTCATCGAATGATCTAGTAAATATCGTTAGCCTAGTTATTTTTCCTTTCATTTTTGTTTTCTCTGCTCTCTTTTCTCATAAGAGGCCGACGCTCGCATAAGTTGAGATATTATTTCTCCAGAATAAACTAAGGATTTTATATCGACAAGTAGCATAAAGAGGATATAGATTTCCGTCGATTTTATCGAATTATTTTTTAACGAATTCTCAAGAGAAGGAGAAACAGAAGTGGATCGATATCGAATCAAATGACAATTGATCGTAACTATCGGATCTGTAAACGATAAATTTAATTATTTAGACAATTTCAGAAAAAACTATATCGATTGTATTTTGGTATTGTAGATAGTAATCTTTCGGAGTTCATTAGCAATAGATACGAGTACAATCAATCATAGAGATATCATCTGACAGATTTTGAAATTAAATTCAAAACGCTTTGCTTTATCTACAAATAGTTATTCTATTTCTGTTATTTGCTTAATAAATATCTGTAGAGGTACGTCGAAGACCGTGTTACGTTCGTTAACATTTTTATCGACGTTTCGAAACATGATTATTGATCTGCTATATCGGCTGATTAAAAATGGTAATATTTTGAAGTTCATTAGCAATACATAGAGTCGATCGTAAAAATATCCAGACACTTTTTAAAAATACGAGTAACACTTTACTTAGTCTGAAAATAATTATTCGATTTATACGATTGACTGTAGATACGTACGAATATAGAAACATTAAAGCTCGTGATTTATTTTCCTTCCACATCGGAACATTATAAACTAGACTTTTAAAGTTGTCGTACGAATCGATGATGACTTATCTAGAAACATGTAAGAAGTTGAGAGATACTTTTCAATCTTTTTCTTTATTGTCTTTCTTTCTTTTTCTTTTTTTTTTTTTTTTTTAAACACGTGTCAGTCAGCAAGCAAATCTCACATACATTGATCCGAATATCGCGTACATTTTTTTTCCTCGTAATCATAAATCGAGACACATGCAGCTATATGCGGACGACAACGCGTATAAAGCGTGTTATTTCTATCCAAGGTAGGTATATACGGGTTTTCGAACTTTCTCAGTTATTGTCGCGGTCTATTCTTCGCGAACGTTACGAAGAGACGTAATACACACGATCGTTTATTCTTAGTAAAGAAAAATTGAGGTCCAAGGTGCTATATGCGAGTGATAAAGTTTACAGATCGACTTGCCATTGTGAATGGTAACACGTGTTCCTGTAGCTGAAATAGTAACGTTGTTCATTATGCATGATGTGATCGTATAAAAATAAAATTTCTTGCGTTACCGTGCTATGTTCGTTCGTTGACGTTATTGCGACCTACGTTCACGACATTATCGACATTTCTAAAGTTCTACTTTAAAAGACGAACGAGTTCCTAGACTTCACGCTAATCATACACTCACTTGAGTCAACGAAAAAATTTTTCTATGTACATGTATATCTCTACTTACTCTATTTTAAGGTAGAGCGTTACAAAATGTATCAATATTTTATAGAATACGGATATTATATACGAGCACGTATATGTAAGGTTATTAATAAAAGTTATACATTTGAATAATTGGGTTTCTTTCCATTTTTTTTTTTTTTTAATGATATAAAAAAAATGTATTGAGCAGGATGTATATTTTTAAATATAAAAATGCGAAAAAAAGTAGTCCTTAAAACGATCATTCGGGATAAGAAATTTTATACTTTTTGCGTTCGCTGGTAGTCGTAGGAAAAGCCACGATTGTAAAATATAGAGCGGTCATAAAAAGAAAATTTAAGTTGCAGCAATTTGACCGAGTGGGGGGAGATTTTCTGCGAAAAGAAAACGCGCAAAGAGCAACTCGTACGATCGTAAACCCGTAGCGACGTGCATTCGTTCGGTTATCGTTTGTAAAGTCGCGATACCGAAAAACATATATATATATATATATATATATATATATATATATATATATGCATGTATGCCTATATATCTATGTACATAGAGCTATGAAAACGATGTTGAATGGATAGGCTGATGACAGAATCGTGTGAGAATGATAAAATAAAAGAAAATAAGGACAGAGACATTCGTTTGAATTACTTTGTTTTGGCAAAAACAATTGTTCGCCAATCTTGAACAGTAGTATATAACCATTATTTGTCAATTTTAAAAAGAAACGCAGAAGTTAATATTTGTAAAACTATACAAACAACTCTATTCTAAAGGGATTACGATGTCAAGGTGTTCACGATCATTCTCATTTCTTTTAGCCTATTTCTCGCACGTTTTGTAGACATCAACGCTCGACGTGTAAATTCTTGTACGCCATTCTGCGTATTACTTGACACGAAGGACGTTAATAGATACACTATTCGAGATACGCAATGCTTTTCCTAACTTTAATCCCTGGTTAGATGTTTCATTGACACAAGAGTAATACACACAGGGGATAGAACTTCAGAAGCAAGCGGTGTGTATATATAAGTATGGAGTGTGCATTATGCGTCAACGATGGAATCGCAGGTATTACGCAGCAACTCCTGAGTAAAATGCTTTTAATGGATTGAATATCTGACTTGCATTTTACGTTTGAACTTTCAGGTGGTACCATTAGCTTGGATTCTTGTCGAGTTCATTGCCGGTCAAAATGTTCAATGTATCGCTCTCTTTAGATCATACCGGAAACGTATATTTTTACCTATCATTTAAATTATTTCTTACGTCGATAAGTACATCGATATATGTAACTATGCTATTCTTGTCGGTACTTGTAGTATGAACATGATCTTGCGCAAGTTCAGATATCAGATTCTCGATCCTTTGAAGCCAATCCTGCCTGTTGATTGGCCGTAAACGCAAGATCAGAGACTGGACATCGACACGGTTTCCACGTGGATCAACTGTGGCGACCATGTGGTCAGCTCGTTAACCGATATGAACTGTACATCCACGTAGGGTAATCGACGTTTGTGTATATGGGACGAGCAATTGGCTAATATCCTTTGAAGGGATTATTCGAGAAGGAATCGAATTGACATGATTATATCGTATTGGAATGGCAAGATAACGATGGTTTCTTTTCTGATTGTGATTGCTTCAGGATGCATCTGTCGATGAAAATTATAACGAGAAAAGAGGGAAGTTTGATAAATTTCGATGTTCCATTACGTATAGCATAACCTTTTGTTTATAAAAGAGTTATAACGTTGATGAACCATAAGATTCATTATTCCTTCTACGATAATATGATATTAGCATATTAGCTGAATTGCAGCGTACGTTGCACTCTAGAAAATGGCGTGACATATCGTGCGAGACTCAAGAGAAGGCAAAGGACGCAAAGTGGTGGGCGTTGAGACAGGTAGATAAACTATGAACGATGGTAATAGCCGACGGAGGCATAAGGGTTTTACGTCAATGAATACTACCCTGACATTTTGGTGCCTTTGCGTCTATCGATTCCGTCTTACCTCGACATCTCGCGTAATTCCAAGTAGAATAAGAAGCTTACAGTTTATTGACATATCGCGACACTTTTGTCTCGCCTTATTATCGAATATTTTATTTCATTCTACCCTTCGCGTTTATACGGGAACGACTTCGCGAATATAGATCGCAATGCGATATTTCTTTCTCGCTGGATGGTCTCGGCAATAATCGGATTTACATATCTCAGCGTAAAAATAAACTACACCAAGTTAGAATCGTTAAGGGGATGCTCATAGCGATGGTGTATACTATTCTTGTAACGCAAGTTCGTCGATACTCTACGGAGGTTTACAATCTGTCCGCAAAAAAAAGGGGTAAAACGGATTGCGAATGACGCAGGAAACACGAGTATGTTTGCGTACGAGGAATACAGAGGGTCGGGAGCCAACTCGTCGTAGTTTCTCGTTCTGGTCAGTGGAAAAGGCTCGTGTCTGCCAGTCGGATAACTTATGTCACGGAGCTTGGGTATACGGAACGGTATCGATCTTGGCATTAAATATTTAATCGTAGAAAGAAAGTTCAATACACGTACGACGGGGTTGGTTGTCTTTCGAAGATAGGCCGGTATTCTCAAACCGAATACTACTACGGAAACGAACTAGCACGCGACTACGCTTTGTTCGCTCGCTTTGTTTGCTAAGACGGGAAAACTTTTATTACTTAGAATCGTTCGTAAGACTTTTATTGACGTTGAAGGGGGGATTAGAAGAATAACTTTCTACTTAAGAAAAAAGCAAATTTCGCGTAAATCTTGAAACGATTCCCAATGTATGCTTATAGATTTGCAAAGATAAATATTTACAAATCTCATTTTTGCCGGGGAGAGTTGAATCCAGGGATATAGTTATCTCGATTACTCTTCGCTAACGAGCTTGCAACTCGATTCGAAATCGAGTCGTTGAACCTAGCATGGTAGTTGCGTTCGATCGTAAAAATTGATCTTGATGTGTCGCACTGTGATTGATTACCGTATCTCGTGTTGTAGCTGTGCGCGTGTATCGCCTTTTTTTGTCGGGGCTAACGTACCAAGCGTTGCTACTCTCTTTTTCTTCCTTCCTCTCTCTCTCTCTCTCTCTCTCTCTTCACACGTTCGGCTTGATCTTTCTAGATTACTAAAAATATAAAACGCGGAAATCTCTTCCAGCAAAGAGATATAACTCGTAGCGAAACGCTTTGATAAAACTGATAATATCATAAATTCGTTGATATGATCTACGAAGGAAATAACTGCGTTTTTTTCTTTTCTTTTCATCTTTCTTTTTAATGAATATTATGCAATTCAGAGCGAATGCGTTGATATATGTATTACAAATTCCAAAATAAATGTGGTCTATTAAAAAGAAAAAAAAAAAGAATATAAATAAAGCAAACTTCCGATCGACGAGTTCGAATCAAGTTTTTTTAATAACTTTAATCGATCATTGTAAAGATTAACTTTATATTTAGATTTGCGATTATCTTTTAAAATCCTCAGAAGTAGTGGAACGGTCTGGTCGATATTTAATAGTAAACTCGTTGGAGGATTTCGCACAAATACCGTCAGAACGACTACGATTTCCGGTGGTTGAATTTTTGAATTGCGGAAATCGTCCGTAAAATTCGCTCTTTGCTTTTTTAACGAGCTTATTCGGAGCAGCGTTATTAATTATGAGAATCGGGCACTTCTTGCTATGATTTTTCTTATGCGTACAAGCACAACGGACAAAAATACTGTATTCATCGAGATCCAAACTAACAAGAGTGAAAATTCTACCTTGTTTTATTAATCCGGAAACGAACTGATTCAAAACGCGCGTTCATTGCCATGAATTTCACTTCGATTTTATTGATATCGACGTCGACGTCAAAGTCGTTATTACGAATTGCACGAAATTATCTGCATATGGATATCCATATAGATATTTATATCTGTACACCTATATGTTTTTATTGTAACAGATGCAATTCTTTGATTTAATGTTGAACCGTGTATTTGTGAAATAGAGAGGCGTCCGGTACGAGTCGGCGTTACGAAATTAAATGGTTAAATTCTCCAACAAACGGTTTACGCGGTTGCTCATCATTTCTGTTTAATATAAATGCAGTATCAAGGGAAGTTATCAAGGGAATGGATTTATAAACAAATGTTGGTAATTACATTCCCATGAAGAAAGGTATATTTTACATTAAAACAAAAAACAAAGCCCCGTCGTTATCGAAAAATTTATTTGCAAGACATCTTATTCGGTTCCACGCTCCTAGACGATTAAGAGAATCCATTCGAGTCGACGAATTCATTGTGGATGGAAGGTTCCATGAGACTTTGTACATAATGAGAGATAGGGAGTGAGTGAGAGAGAGAGAGAGAGAGAGGGGGGGAGAGAGAGAGAGAGGAAAAGAGAGAAGATGAGGACGATAAACAGGACGCAGATAGGATCTTCCCAGAGTCGGCGAAACCAGCGAGTTTCTTGCGGTTTCCCCCGTGATTTTCCTTCTTTCGCGTTACACTTTAAAAACTGTTTTTAGATAAGGAGACTTTAATATCCCGAATGGTTGCATCTTGCCGATGGCTCTTCCGCGTAGGCGCCATGCAAATATTAACAGTCTTATCGTTGTCGTAATCTTTAGACTTCGATTCGACCGAACGTTCTAATTGACAAATTAGATTACGCAAAGAGATTACGACGAAGAAATGGACGAAGAAAATGTTAAGTCGTAATAAATGATTAAGATCATCGATCGAATTTAAAGCGACATAAGGAGGCAAATAAATGATACAAGGAAACCACGAAAGGAGGAATAGAAAAGTCGATTTTTATGAGACACATATTATGTTCAACGAACGATGTGCCTCTTTAAATGTAGATGCCAGGGAGATATCGCGTAACCCGGGGATTGTAGCGAGCTGGCTGAAATTAAAACAGTAATGATTTTCCGGGCGTTAATTACGCGACACATGCACGAGTCTTGCACACCCCCTAATGAGAGGGGTTGCGTTGCGCCGTCTAGCTCGCGAAAAATACTCTTTCTCTATCCCCAACGCTAGCTGCGAAGCGAAGAATATTTTTCATACGTTCCCTTTTCTCCCTCTCTTTCTCTCTCTCTCTCTCTCTCTCTCTCTCTTCCTCTCTCTCTTTCACTCTCTCTTCTTTTTTTTCTTCTTGTATATGTGAAATACGCCACCCATGAAGAGTACTTAACGCACGAATTTATCTCCCATACGTCTTAGAGACAAAAGGAAGGAGGATTTCGCACAGATAGTATATAACATAACGGAAGTTTTAAAAATGAAACGTAGCTCGGTCTTTCGATCGTCCGAACGCGTAGAGAATGCGGAGAGAATGCGGAGAACAACCCGTCGAGATTTCGCCTGGCGACAGCAGATACGAATCGCGGATTTTGAGAAGGCTTTGTCGAGAACCGGTACACGTTGGTGCGGGCATAACCTACATTTACAATGAGAGAAGGTACAAAGCTCTTTCGAGAGTACGAGAGAGTACGGAAAGCGTATGGATACAACGCGCACGGTTCTTATACTCGTGCATTCGAAATAAATGTGGAACTGCAAAAGCGAGAAATATGGATAAACTGATCTCCAAATGCAATATAATTATTTTGAAATATTTTAGAACAACGGAAAGATGAACAGTAAACTATCTTAATACTTTACATTTTCGAATACAAACAAACATCAAGCGGATATTCCTATTAAACTTTATGAATATGTACGAAATTCGTTATAAATGTTCTCGATTATATGTGAAACCGAATTGGAGCGGCTAAATAAACTATCACTGTTTAAAATAAAAATGTTCAAAGAAAAATGTATATACCTATATATTATACATAAATACATACATACATACATACATACATACATACACACACACACACACATATATATATATATATATATATATATATATCGTATAAAAACGAGTGGAAAGTTTGTTATGTTTAAATGTTTACCAGCAATTGTTTGGCGACCATTTCACCGAAACTGCCGTGTTTCGATAACCGTCGCTTTGTTATATCAACACCTAACAAGTGGTAATACGTTGTTCGCATGCGACACGAAAAGGATCTATTTCGCCTCTACACTCTCGTCTCAAGCGATCGTATATTTATCAGTACATATCTCTACGATTTATAGACAATGGAAGAAAGATTTTATGTTATCTCGAAAAGGAAAAAGGAAAGCTATTAAACAGTATGCGTGTGTGCGACGTGTATAATTTTCATACGCGAGAAAAAGATATATATATATATAGAAAGAGAGAGAAAGAGAGAAAGAGAGAGGGGGGAGGGAGAGACAAAGAGAAAGAGAGAGAGAGAGAGAGAAGGTATCTTACTTTCGTTTAAGAATATTTCGCTTTGGACAGTGGTCCTATCGTAACCCTATATTTGAAGGTGACAGCGTGAGGGTCGAAGATGGGACAGAGGAAAAGATAAAGAGAGAAAAAGAAAGGGAGAGAAAGAAGAGGGAGAGGCATTCGTTCGTTCGTTCGCTTCCTCCTCCTCACCGTACGGAAGTCTGCGTTCGCGGGGGGTGCTTTTACCGGCTCGCGGATAGTACCGGTAAGTATATATTGGTGTGTAGGCACTTGCGCGCGCCGCTATCTTTCTCTTTCTCTCTCTAACATACAAACATGCGCCCGCGCGGTACGTGGCGGCGCGACTACCCCAGACGAAGAGAGAGAGAGAGAGAGGGAGAGAGAGAGGGAGAGAGAGAGAGAGACAAAAAGGTACTGTGTGCGTGCGAGGAAGAGAAAGAGAGAGAGAGAGAGAGAGAGAGAGAGAGACGAACGGAGACGAGCGTCGCGTGGGGAGCGTTCGCGGCTCGTCATTCGAAGCCCGCCAACGGACGAGCGAGCAACCACGGAACGGGACCCCGCGATAGAGAAAAGCCACGCGATCCTTTTTCTGACACGAAGATAAAGGAAAAATAATAAGGAGGAGTAGCGTAAACGCGCGCGACACACGCCGTACCATTTATACTTGCGAATCATCTGCGAAGAAACTCGCCCGATTGTGAGTTTAAGAGTAAGAGAGTGTGTGTGTGTGTGAGAAAAATAGAGAGAGAGAGAGAGAGAGAGAGAGAGAAAAGGGAGTGCGATATCATAATCGTCCTTCTCTCAAAATCTCCGTTTCTTTTCTTAAATCTTCGCCTCTTCAACCATCGGCGAATCTCGCGAAATCGTTAATACGACGTCTCATTTCGGATTTCGAGTTACGCTACTTTTACACGGATCTCGTTGGTTCGATTGTTACTAACACGACGTTCACGAAAGTGTTACAGTGACACAGGAGAGCAGAGATAGGGAGGTATTGGAAAATTACGAAAGAGGTGTTGTCTGTATAACGCGTGAGTATACACAAGGTGGTATTTGTTTAATGCTACGGTGACAGTGAAACAATGTGCTCTTTGTAACTCAAGCGAGTTATTTAAAGCAGTCAAAGGATATTACAAGATCCTTTCGAAACGTACCATAGAGAGAGAAAGAGAAATAGAGAGAAATAGAGAGAAAGAGAAAAAGAGAGAGAAAAAGAAGAAGAGGAAAAGAGAAATTTGTTGTCGCAAACGCCGTTGTTTTTATCTTTTGCAAGAGACGGACTGTCCAGGCCAATCAAGTAAAGTATTTCACGTGCTTTCCTCAGCGCCACCACCGACGAAAATCGAGCAGTGCTTACGAATCGTTCGAACGTGCCGTGTCTTGTGTTTTGAAAGCGCATCGAAAACGTGTTACCGGGAAAATAATAAGGATTAGTGTTCGTTCCTTCGTTACGGAAGCACACAAGGTTACGCGAACGCGAGTGCATCGTCGTCGACTGCTCTTCACCTACAGGGAGATAATACGAGACGATATAAGGAAAAAATAACAAAAAAAGGGGGATACCACGAGCAATCCATGACCACCACTTGTTCCATCGCTTGATGTTACTTGTACAGTGATCTTTCGCACTATTACGAAAACACGCGATCGAATCGTGGCAAAAGCGACATTTTTTTATCCGCGGTGTTTCGTTAAAACTTGAACACAGTCAAGATAACATTAATCTCGTGACTCGTTCTTTCTCTCTCTCTGAGATTGAAGTCCCCCTTGGAAGGATATTTTCATTTGATCATACGTGTGTTCAACATCGGAATCTAACGTCGAAAGTTATTGTTCCTCGAATCGAAAATAAGAGAGAGAAAGCGACAGAGAGAAAAAGAGAGAGAGAGAAAGAGAGAGAGATAGAGAGAGAGAGAAACAAAGAAATATTTACGCATACGTCCCTGTGAACGATAGTGACGCTTCACGGATTAATAATTTTGTGAAAGAGAAGTGTGAAACGAAAGGGAAGATTGAAAAAGAAAAGAGTATGAGCCAATAATAGCTGATCGTCCTTGATCTTGTTTGAACAATAAAGTATTATCGTTGCCGTGATATAAATAAAGAAAAAATATATAGGATCTCGTAGGATCTTGTGTCTCTTTAAATAACAGTTCAACGTGACCCTCCTCGCGAGTGTGCCAACGTAACTCGTCCTTGTCGTTTTTCGTCCTTCAAACGAAAAAAAAAAAAAACGAAAAAGATTGTGGATAAGATACATACGTCGTCTGTCTGCCTGTCTGTCTGCCTGTCTCTCTGTCTGTTTATCTGTCTCTGTCTCTCTCTCTCTCTCTCTCTCTTTTTCTCTTTCTCTTTCTCTTTCTCTCTCTCTCTCTCTCTCTTTACCCCCACCACACCACAAATCACCGCACTTACACATCATCCTCTTTATCCTCTCGACGACAAGTTTGTACGCGTTTCACGGCAGTTTACAGAGGGAGAAAACAACATCGAAGCCCAATAATCGATTGATTTCGCCGTAATCGTTAGCAAAAGCAGCCACATTTAGCACGCCTTGTGGATTTTTCTCTGTGCGCGTTGATCGCTTCGCCGTCCGATACGTCGTAATAATTTCACGCTCGCACGTCGGTACCGCGTTAACGATCGATAGCTCGTTTCGTAATTATCGTCAAGCCCGCGGTACAGCCGGAACATCTGGCGCACCACCCTTCCGTCTATCATCGTGTCTTCGAAAGCACCGGCAACGTAACGCAATCGAACGAACGAGCGAGCTAGCGAGCTAGCGAGCGAACGTACGAGCGAACGAACGAGCGAACGACAGAACGAGCGCGCGCGCGCGTGCATATCACTATATTCGAACGCCGACATTGAGTTTAACGTTTCGTCGAAGTTTAGTTTCTTCTCGCGCGACGCGAGTGCAGTGCATCGAGATTAGACGCGAATCGGTTTTAGAAGTCATCGGGACGACCGCCTGTATATTGTCTCCTCGGTCACTCGCCAAAGGTAAGAAAATAAGTTTTTCCATTTAACCATTTTCTTCTTTTCTTTTTTCTTTTTTACAGTTCTCTGGAATATAATCTCTATCTTTTTTTTTTTTTATGTTGATCAATAAGAATCATCTACGTTTATGCAATCGAAACAACTACGTATACTTATATATATATATATATATATATATATATATATATATATATATATATATATACTTATATATGTAATATATTGCAAATACTACTATACTTATATATATTTAAAAAACATCAGTCATATAAATAATCTAAAGCAGAAATTATACATATACGTATATAAACGTAGGTTTGTTTCCATGTATTTCCCACGTACGACTTTGACTTCCCCAAGCAATTAACTCTCTCTCTCTCTCTCTCTCTCTCTCTCTCTCTCAGAGAGAGAGGAGATTAACTCCTAAGGAAGGAGTTCGTGGTGATGTCGTTAAATTAATTGCCTTCGTCCGACCTTACTCCCCGTACGAATTTGTATGTACGTATGTACCTATCTACATAATAGTAAAACGAATCGGTGTAAAGTGATTATCGAGTCTAAACTATTGGTCCTGTGCGTTATCGACAAATTTACACGAACCCGATCGAGGGACCTTGATTACTCGACGAAGAAGTTTACGTTTTATCAAACTAGTCGGGGTACGACCATCTTAGGAAGTTAATTCCGTGAAACGGCACAGATAGGTCCGCGAGAAACGTAGGAGATGAGACACGGACGAGAAAATGACGACGTGGTAGAAAAGGAAAGGAAGAAGGATACTACCGGGAAGATCTCAGCACGGTATACCTTTAATGGTATTTTTCTTTGTCGGATATATACAGTTTTATGCTTCACGTTTGTCTCTTCCCCGTCCTATTCTAGAACGATTCTCCTTCATAAACGTGCTTTTCTCAACAAAGAAAGCGATAAACTTCCGTGATCGTTTCCTTCTTGATAGAAACAAGCTTTGTACCATGCCGGTAATATTATAAAGTTGAAATATTCTCTTAGGGAAAAAAATACTACGGTATTTTATCGAACTTATTTCATACAAATTTTCGAAATTTTCTCGCGTCGAACGTTTCAACAATTTACCGTTGAAAAGTAATTGAAAAAAAAAAAAATGTTTCGCGTGCTCTTCACCGAACGTGCGTCCGTTCAAAAAAGAATTACGTTAATGTGTTTATACGTAAACGGTATAGCAGAGAGGAACGAAGTTATCATTAATATATAACTAGTGATGGTGCAAATTATTTTGACTGTACGTTAAGTGGTTTCCATCTACACATATGTATGTTCGTTATTTATACCGAACATATAGCTATCGAATATTAATATATCATATTTATGAATATATATAAATATTGTAATTATACGAATTTCTCTAGCAATGTATACACACTGTGTGCGCATGACATTACTGATTTAATAACATTCAAATCAGTCAATCCGTTTGAGTTCGTAAATTTTTGGTTAACTTAAAAAATGTTTTATTATTATTGTCTTATTTATCTTACTTCATATAAAAATAACACCATAATTATTACGAGTAATTGAATTCGCTATTTCGTCGTGTTTCCATTTATCAAAGAGAGATGGATAAGAAAGCGAAAAGGGGAGGGGGATTAAATTGAGTAGAGTTAATTCGAGGAGGACACAAAGAGAGAGAGAGAGAGAGAGAGAGAGAGAGAGAGAGAGAGAGAGAGAAGAGAGAGAGATACAGTTGCTCGTCTTACCGCGAAACATCGTGACTAGACATACCGACGTGACTGCAATAACCGCGTTCTAACGTCCTTTAAGTAGCGTTCCTCTCTTCGGATCGACACTTTTATCGACTTACCCCTTCGAAGGATCGACGCTTAACACGGCCTATTACTATCGATACTCTCTTCGATACAGGCGAGCGAATCGAGCTTCTCCGTTTCTATCCTTCGCTTTTCTCAATTATTGTCCCGGTGAATCCATTAGAATTCTCTGCTCGTAACCCGCTTTACCTGGGAGCGGCTGACTTCGAAGCTATACGAAGCCTGACTCTTCTCTTCCTTCTCTTCCTTCTCTTCTTTTCGTTTCAGTTTTATTGTCCGGTAGCGGCTTACAGATTTGCCACCCTTCTCATCCGTTCTTTCACGATCGTTTCTCTTCTCTGCTTCCCTCTCTCTCACTCTCTCACTCTTTCTCTCTCTCTCTCTCTCTCTCCCTCTCTCCGTAGTTCTTTTCCTTAATCCATTCGCTCTCAGAGATCTTACCGGCCTTTATTTTCGTACTCCTCTTGGATAGAAGGACTCTTAACCTTCGTTAGTACGCGTTGCCACTTTTCCGCAATATAACCGTACCCTTCCCCCTTCTACCTTAACCCCTCTTACCCAACCTACTAATTCAGCTGAGCTAGTCGAGGTCCGGGACGTTAATCCATTTTTAGATTATCGAGAGGTACCTTTAAAGGTACGCGAGTGCTTTCGAGGCGGTAAAGTTGAAAGCGCGAAGATTAAGTTTAGAACGGGAAGGTTAGCGGAAACGAAGTTTTCGCTTCTTCGTACGTGTATTAGGGATCGTTTTACGGCTCGCGATCTTGCGTGAGTCGACGTGAAGGAGCCCCCTGTTTGCCTTTGCCCTAACTGCCTGCACGAAAACATCCTACTCTCCTTGGGCAAACTAGCGTGATGGATGCGTCGACTTGTCTAGCAGAGTTTCTTTGACTTTGTTAAAGTTAGTAGGGAAACGAGCTTGACGTTCGTTGTTAATCTAATCTAATTTGCATTATCGTTCGCAGGTGACCGACAGGGCACACATTTTTTTCCTGGAAGCGGTACGCAAACGGTCTCAAGATTCAGCTCGACACGATGCCTTGGTTCATCCTATTTCTCCTGCTGTTGGCTGTGATGGAGGCCTTCCCTCGGGAGGCCACCTGTTCCCGCTTGCCGGACATCTATTGGAACTCCACCAATCCAATGTAAGTCACGATCCTTTCCTTTTCTAACACAGTACCATCTATCCAACGGCGTAATTATATTTTATCGCTGCGACTTGTCACGTCGTACGACGTAGCGACACTGTCGGCTGCTTTCGACGTGTCACGCTGAGAAAGCTGCCTGTTCACTTGTCTCGCAATACCACGAGAGACAATATGCGGGATGATGTGAAATGGATCGCTGTCATTTGAAGAAAACAAGGAGTCGTTAGAGATAGAGATGGAATGAAAGAGAGAGAGTGAGAGAGAGAGAGAGAGACAGAGAGAGTATAAGTAAGGAAAGGAAGGTATTAAGAAGTTCGTTAAACAGAGACCGGAAGAAAAAACGCATGGCTGGGTCTTGCAATGACGCGCGATTAATCAAAGCTCGCTTACCGATGTTGAACGCAATCGTATATACCTTCTTATATATATATATATATATATATATATATATATATATATATATATATATACGATTGATTAATCACTCTATAGCAATAAATAAATAAATATATATATATATACCTATCTACGTATACAAATACGCGAGAGGATAGACACACTAAGAACATCTCAACTCGAGGTATATCCCTATTTGGTTTAGAAAGAAAATTAACGTTAAGAGAAAATAGTTTTTCACGTGGCACAATGGGAATTACATTTCTTGGAGGCATCGTCTTGCGGTTATATTGCGACTGTTTTCTTGCAGTTTACATCTATGCAACGTGTTATCTCGACACATTTATCCAAACATGGGTAACTACCATACATAGGCAAATACATACATAGGTAAATACATAAGCAGGTACATATTATACATAGGATACGAAGGCCCGAGCGAGATTAGACTTAGATTTTAGGAACAAAAATGGGCGTCACGAGATGCTAGAAGCAAAATTCGAACGGCAAGGACGATTGCTTCTCTGTTGGCGTTTCGTTAGCCATATCGAGGAGTATACGGGGTGGAGGGTGGAGGGTGATAGAGTAAGGGGAAGATAAAGAAAGAAAACGAAAGGAAAGAGAAGGGTAAGAAACGTCGTATTTACCGAAAGCGTTCTTCCGCATTGCATCCTGCAACGAAGAATGCAAGCTTCGTTTAATCTCATCCGAGATATTACTGTCAATGTCCTTGTTCCCGGAGGTAGACGACCGCGTTTTCAGTCTGAGACATTTCACGAATGGTAACGTTCTCCGCAAGCTTCTTCTTCCTTCGATCTCATCCCCTTCTTTTCCATCTATATCTCCCTCCTCGCCCACCGTACGAAGATTGGACTTTGGCGGAAGTACGGTTAAACCATTCTCTACTATGGCAAACATCTATCGCGAAACGTTTCCGGCGTTGCTTCTCTCGATTTTTCGGTTCTCTTTTTCACGCGATAAATCGACGTGCCTCGACTGTGATCACTGATTCTCTCACCTATCCTCTCGGAAGATTTTTTTTCTTTCCTACGATTTCCATCGTTCCTTCTCTCTCTCTCTCTCTCTCTCTCTCTCTCTCTCTCATTTTTATTTTTTTCCCCTTTTCATTCGTTTGCACATAATTTTTTTCTTTTCGTTCTTTTTATTTCATAGATCTCTTCGTATAAGATCCTCGTTCAAACACGATAACGTTCAATATATATGTATGTATATATACTCAGCTATGTGTGTGTGTGTGTATGTATATAGTACCATCGAGATTCATCGAACTCGGTCCAGAACGCTCGGATGCTACGACGCGTCTCGAGGAGCCTCGAAAAGGTTTTTACTTTTTCCGTCCGACCGACTTCCGCTTCTTTCTTCAAGATATAGAGAAGGGTACGGAGACGCGGCGGAATTGTAAAGCCGAACGGAAAAACGTCCGAATGCGTTCACGCCTTCGGTTCGCGCCGCGCTTCGAAGTAGTGAAAGAGTAAGAAGAGAAATAAAGAAGAAAGAAGGAGGAAGGTAAGGTGTACGTGACTTGCCGCGGGCAATTCTCTGAGCTAGGTGCATTATACATAGACGTATTTTATCTTGATTTTTTATACCTCCCCTATCGATCACACCACTCGATAAACTTTCCTCGAGGCTAATTAACTCTTAGCAAATTAACTTTTTTAATAGCGATAATTGTCTGCAATTTTTCAATTATCTTTAGTAGCTTTTTCCAAAATTTCCCATTTAATTTTTACGACTGTCGGAACGACATAAGAGTTATTACATTCGTTACAGTAATGTTTTTTTTTTTTTTATATATATGTTATATAGAACGACGACGGGAAACAATTAAAAAAAAATTTGGAACGAAAACTAAGTTTCAACGTTTAACGACTCTCCTAATGGAACTGCGAATAGAAAAGCAATCGACGGGGAGGGGGGATTTCCTAATTCGTTCCTACACTGAGTTTCTTCTCCTCGAAGGGAATTGAGAATATGCTTACGGAACGTAGTCTTTCCGAAGCGCCAGTTCGTTGCGGTGCCGCGCCGCACCGCACCGAAATCGATTTGCTCGGCCACGATTTGTGCCGAGGGTCAAGTGCATGCTCGGAACCCGATTCGTTGTTACGGTATGCGCCGTGCGCGCGCAAATACATTCATGTATGTAGCTAATACGTAGGTACAACATACATATATATATATATATATATATATATATATATATATATATATGTACATATATGTGTGTATATGTATATGTTGAGATAGATTAACACGTGTGCGAATTCGCGTTTAGTCCGTCGAGAGAACGAGTAGAGAGAGAGAGAGAGAAAGAGAGAGAGAGAGAGAGAGAGAGAGAGAGAGAGAGAGAGAGAGAAAGAAAGAAAGAAAGAGAGAGCTTTACGAGCGTTAAAGTCGAATCTCTACGTCGCAAAGATCGATCTGTCCTCGAGTTTTGTCGGATGGTTGACTAATGCCGTTGAAAGAGGATGGTCTACGGATCGTGCGGAGGAGGGGTGTGTACAGGGTGAGTTCGGTTAACGGGCAAAAACCAATTCGTTGTCGACGCGGGATTGAATGTCGAGCGTTGTCGTTCACGTTTTATCGTTCAAATCGATGGGCACTCTCGTGGTTCGAGCTCGCGATCGTTTTCATCCTGATACCTCTTATCTTTACGAATGACTCGACACGTTGAAAATCGTCAAAAGAAGTAAACCCTTTTTGTCCCCTCTTGCAACGCGATATCTAAAAGAAGAAGTTATTCTTTTCTCTTCTCTTTTTTTCTATCTCGCTCTCTCTTCCTCCCGCTCCTCCACGCCAAGACGTTCTCCTTCAATTTAAAACTTCTCGACTTATTTTATTTTAGAATCGATATTCGAAAGATTTCTTCTATATTCAAGGAAGAAAAAAGAAACTTATTTGTATGCAATGGCATAAGAAAGTCGACTATGTTCGCTGCTAGCATTTTCATCGAATGACCGGCGCGTTTGATAAGAATATCTCTCTCTCTCTCTCTCTCTCTCTCTTTCTCTCTCTCTCTCATATATATATATATATATATATATATATATATATATATATACTACTTAAGTGTATGAGACGGTCCTACGCGAAAAGGATCGATATCTACGAAAAGAAAACCGTGGAAACTAAGTCCATCGAGACGCTGGGGTAACATCGTGCGTTCCTTTTTCCGCTCGACAAATTCAAATCCTACGGTAATCGAGAGCTCTACGGGAAAAATAAAAGGAGAATAAGAGAAGGAAGTGGTGGAAGAGGAATGAGGAAGGAGAGAAAGAGGGACAGAATAAAATGAAATAAAGGTATAGGAAAAGGAAAACTCGTATGCACGACGCAGGACTCCTCTGGTAATTTAACTAAGGATTTTTCACGAAGATCTCTGGATCTCTTATGACGGCGACTACTTTGCCGTCTTCCTTCGTGGCGCGATCACACGGATAAGAAAAGCGAGAAGTGGAAGAGGAGGAGGATAAGGAGGAAGAAGAAGAAGACGAAGAAGAAGAAGAAGGAGAAGAGAAAAAAAAAAAAGGAAAAAGTTGGTAAGAGAAAGGGAAGAAGATGGTAGAAGGAAAAGCTGGCCGTCTACGGCGAAACATTTTCATTCGAGGATATTGACTCTCGACTTGCTCCTTCCCCTTCCCCTTCCTCCTTCCTCCTAATCCGGTAGGATATCTGTACTATGGAAGGCAATGAACTATGATGGTAGTAGTGAGGAGTAAACGAGTAAGAAACTGTACGGATGTAGGCGTGTACGCGTGCGCCCATGCGAGCGTCGTGCGAACAGGGGTTTGCGATATATATGTATATATATATAACGTTCGCTCGAAGCGCATTGAGAGCAGTTTTATACATCGTAAAAGCCTGGAAGAAGATCAACTCGATTCTCTATCCCGAAGCACGAACCCAATGCGAACGCCGGCCTTGCGAGATCTCTCGTTTTTCTTCCTGACCGGGTAGATCGGTATCCATCGACGTTGCTGGATTCACGTGCCGGCCGTATAACGGTCATTGATGGCTAGAAAATAAAAGTAGAAAGAGAAGATCCGAGTGGTTCGTAATGTATATCAATGCATTTCTCTCGGTCTTCTTCTTCTTCTTCTTCTATTTTTCTCCTCTCTTCTTTTCTGTAAGACGACTTCGAAAGGGGCGGTTGTAAAAAGGCGTCGGATTCGATTCGAGAAGCGAATCCTTGATGTTTCGTAAGGCATTAAAGCGCGATAAGAAATTTAATCTCGTCGTGATCGACGAGTGTATTCTCTCTCTCTCTCTCTCTCTCTCTCTCTCTCTCTCTGTCTTTCTTTCGTTTCTCCCTTCTTTCACTTCTCTCTTTTTCTCCTTTCCTCTTTATGAGAGCTTCTTCGAACTGGACGGTGTATATTTTTTTTTTTTTTTTTTTTTTTATTTCTGTTTCATTCTCGTCGAAGGTCGATACGTTCGGGCAAGTCCATGGCCACGCTCACTTTCTATACTTTCGGTAATGCTCGAATTGGCAAAGGTAGACAGTGGTTAACAAACGGAAAATGCCGGCGTACCGCAAATAAAAGCATCGGACCAAACGAATAAAACGAGATTGGTACATTCATATGATGGCCTGCTGGTAGTATGGAAAAGCAGAGAAAGCGAAAGAGAGAGAGAGAGAGGGGGGGGGGGAGAAAGAAAGAGAGGAATAGAGAAAAAAAAGAAAGAATATTGGATATTTGCTTAATCGCCCTCGACGGTCCATCTCACTTTTCCGTTTCTCCCTTTTCGTCGCGTACGCGGCCCTAGAGTCGTCGAGACCGGCTTTCAACGCGATTGATAATTTATTTAAGTGCCGTTGCGTTAAAGCATAACTACCGCAGGAATCGTCGAAATCAAAACGCGTGGCTTCGGCCGTTTGAATGCCGAGGTATACTCCTGTCGTTTGGTTTTTAATTTGCCGCCAGTGAAATCGATTGATCTCGCTTCCCTCTTGCATAGTTCTCTTCGGAACTTCGTTCTCTGCACGTTGCTCTCCCTCTCTCTCTCTCTCTCTCTCTCTCTCTCTCTCTCTCGCACACACACACACGAGCATACGCATACTCTCTTTCCCTCTGTGTGCTTATACGTTCGCACGAGCAAGCTTGTATACGAGAAAGCAAACCGCGTTACGCGATCGTAAATGTCAAACCTTTGTTATGCGATGCGTACTATGTGTGCGTAACCGTGTACGTGTGTATGCCAAAGTTTCGAATATTCGGTTTTGCGGACTGTGCGGGATTAGAAATGGTCCATCGAATTGTAAGAATAAAATCAAGATCCAGTATATTGGTTCAATATTGATATTTTCATCGATCGACTATTTTCAGATAGTTTCTCACGTATTTCACATCGATCGTCCCTCTAATTTCTGACCTCCTCGTTCGTACATCGTTTACGATTTGGATTTAAACGAGGTGGGGTGAAAGTCGCTTACACGAAAGTTTCTACTAACTGGAATTTGCCGTCGATTTCGCCAATCGGAATATTTCCCGGTGAAAAAGTTCTCACGAATTTTTTCCACCATACTTTTTCATCAATTAGAGCGAGCTTTAAGATAAGTAAAAGTATTTCGAAAACTTTTATTCCGAACTTAAACGTGATTTCCTTTTTCTTTCTTTTCTTTTTTTTTTTCTTTTTCCTTCCCATTTCTATTTCTACCTGTGCTCACGTTTTATCTCGAAAGAATGATAATTAGAACGTAGCGCGAAGAAATTTATATTTGTTGATTATCTGAAGGATATAATTTGTTGTTATGAAAAATAATGGGAATACACGCGAAATTAGTGCAATTGTTTACGAGCGAATGATTCATTTCGATCAACATTGGAAAACTCATTTCGAGTTTCATATTTGCTCGTACATGGATCAATTGTAGGTAAATACGTTCGTTCGATCATTGACCTGGAAATAGGAATAAGTGTTTGCTTTTTATAAACTGAGATGTTGCACTCTTTTCAACAATTGCATGTTACCTAGCACTAGCTTCGTATCGAATTGCGTTATATCGATGTATTCCGTCGACGCGACTGAGAGCGAGGGAAAACACATATGCTGAAAGTATCGTTATCTTACCCTTTCTATAATACACTATAGTATTTTACTTTTCCCTCTACTCGGATCACTATAGTTACTTGATTACGTTGCGTCTGGGTTTTCTTTTTCCTCTTTTATTTTATTTTTTTTTCATTCTTAACTTCATACTATTTGCTATCCATATTGGTTTTCATACCGCGTTCTCCATTTTTTTTTCTCGTTCAACCGTCTTCACTGTCCGCGTTAATTTAAAGAAATTATTAACATTTCATTTATTTAGTTGATATTGAATGTTTTCTAGTCGAGCCATTTGTAATATTACATCGAAAAACAAAAATTGTCTTTACAATTTTTTACAAAATACTTTAGAATCATTTCACGTTCTTGCATCACCCGAATATATTCTCGTATGTAGCACATGTCCCGAATTCCTATCAGGTATCCTACCAGAAATTAGTATCTGTTCGTATCTGACCATCCTAGATCCAAGGGATTGGTTTGAATTGCTGTCACGCTCCAAAGAGACGTCCAATCGTATATCCACTTTGCTGAAAATGTCATATTAATCGACGAATACCTTTTCGTCCTCGTTTTCGTTCATTTCAACGATCGGTCACGTGTTCTTTACGACACCTTCACGATTTTCCTACTCACACGGAGGATAGATACACAGAGAAAATAACTTATTACGAACTGCGAGAGCAAAGTATAAATATTTACGTACATAAAGAAGAAAAAGAGAGAGAGAGAGAGAGAGAGCGAAGAAAGAACTGAATAATTCGAAGTATTTCGGCGTGCGATTGGAAACATAGATCGATCATATCAAAGGCGTTTATTGATATTTATATGGCAACTTTTCGACGACTGACCGTGCATCGTCGTCGTGGATACGTTCGAGGACGATATTTCTACTCGTATCTTGTCGAAACTTTTGTTTCCCTCTCCCTCTCATACAAAGTTCCATTGTCGGTGGGTGGTGGAAAAGAAGAGGGGGGAGCGAGCGGGCGAGGGGAATGAATCTTATCGACAGTTTACAGTAGAAACTTTTCAATACTCGCGACTTGTGCGAAATAATATCTTTTATCTTTTATCATTCTATCCTTTTTATCTTTTATCATTCTATCCCTTTTATCTTTTATCGCGAAATAAATGTACGAGAGATTTAAAAAATAACCTCCGTCCGTCCGTCCGTCCGTCCGTCCGTCCGTCCTAATTGTTACAATCCTAAGAAATGTTTCCCGCGAAAGAAAACGAGAAGAAAACAAAAAAAAGGAAAGTGAGAAAAAGAAAAGAGCACGGAATGGGGGGGGGGAAAGAAAGAAAGAGAATTAACCGTAGAAAAAGAATCTCGAGGAAGTATTATTATGCGAGGGAAATTAAAATCCGTCGCATGAGATAAGCGTGCGAGTCAAATATTGAATGAATTTAACGCGGGATAATTTACATCGTACGGTTACATAATAATTCGCTTAGGGTTTTCAGAAATCGCTTCGTATCCTCGATAACAACGTGTCCTACCTCTGGTCCACGGAGATGATACATACCGTTGATAGTTATGTACGTGATTCGTGCATACATCGGTCGCCTTTATAACCTTCGCGTTTGCACGTACAACCAACAAGTACGTTTCGCGCCAGTACGTCCTTTTCGTTTTCGTCCTCATCCTCGTCGTTGTCGTCGTCGTCGTCGTCCTCGTCGTCGTTTAGAACCCTCGTCGTTGTTCCTCCTCTCCCCCTGCATCGAGGAGTACGAACGAGATTAAGGTACAAGCTTCCTGCCGGCAATGAATTATGTCTCCGCACCGCGTCGAGATGTTTCTTCGTCGGCACTGTGCCGCTTCGAAGAGCCATGCGCGAAACCCGTACGTATGTTAACGTTCGTCGGTAATGGTAGCCGGTGTGTGGTAGCATCGTCCCTTTCTACCGGACCCTAATTCACGCTTTCTCTCTCTCTCTCTCTCTCTCTCTCTCTCTCTCTCTCTCTCTCTCTTTCCATCTTTCTATCTCACTTTCTCCTGTTGCCAGCGGAGAATAAAATTAACGTCTCGCCGTGAAGAATCGCACCGGGCCGATCTCTTCGGCCGACTCTTTCTCTTTCTTCCTTTGAACATCTAAATTATCGAGGTACCAGCGAGAATGAGAGAGAATGCCCCGAAGACGACGAAGAACGTTTCACAATTTTATTATTATAGTTTGTCCCGTAAGAGATACGTATATTTCTTTTTTGTGTGTGTGTGTATGTGTGTTTTCTTTTTTCTTTTTTTTTTCGTAAAAATTTTGCCTTCTCATTTTTCCTCTCTAGCCACCTTTATTAAGGACTGTTGACAAAGGCATTGCGGTTGGCCGTTATAATATATGCTGTGTGACATAGTAGGAAACATAGTGGGATGATCTTGTGCGTAAACTCACGTATAGATGTGACTGTGTATTTTCCATACGGTCCACTCCCGACTCACATGTATCATTCGTCAATAGTATCGGAAAGCGATATAGATATTTCCGCAGTTTTTACAAGCGAATACACCGTCGGATACGTGTCCCTATCGTTGGAAATAATATTCGCGATACATCGAATTGGTTTACTACGACGGAATATTTATTCTCGCTTTGCGCAAACTTTGTCCCTTTTCACTATCGCAGGCGGCTTGCTTGCACGAAAGGAAAGCAGAAACTTTACGGAATGACCAAGGGTAGAACCGTTATATATATATATATATATATATATATATATATATATATATATATATATATATATATATACATATATGTATGTGTCGATACTAAAAGTTCGGGATATCGAGATAATTTATTAACGAGATGGATCCATTCTAGGTCGACTCTTCTTGTTGGATATTCGAGACGTGAGTACTCCCTTTCCACCGCCTTTCCATAGTAGTTCCATTTGTCTTTCTCTTTCTCCTCGGACATTCTCTCTCAGTTTCACGAAATCACAACGCCTCATTACGGATGTAACACGTCGCGCTGACAACGTAGCGGATCCTCCATGGAATTCTGCGAGGCATTGTTACACGACGGTATAGACTGAGGTAATTTAATTTGTATTCGTGTGCGACGCGGTCGTGTATGAGCGTTAGATGGGGATATAGAATCATCGTACACACGTGTCTAGGCCATCGTAATATGTAGCGTATCGCTGCAGCCAAATCCGCAGTTGTTGCTTTGCAAACACACGCCTGCGTCAATGCGTGCGATCGATTCGCGAAGGACTTTTTTTTAACGTGTATTTTTATTTTTATTTTTATTTTTATTTTTTTTTTCTCTTTCAAATTATTCATACTATATACGTCCGACGGTGTATCGATTTCTACATTTATCCCGTTCCGAAAGGAAAAGAGACCGATGGAGATATTTTATCCGCGTTAACTCGTTATAATATGGCGGCTGAAATTTTCACGAAAAGGTAGAGTCGATAAGAGTGACTATATCCTCCTTAGTTCGTCACTCTTTCGTGAGGCGCGAAAGCGTTCCTCTTTCGAGGCACGTCAAGAAACAAAGCTCGCCTCAAAGGTTTCCGTGAAAACGGAGAAAGACGAAGGATCTCGAGCGTTCACGCTCGCTCGACGTCTGGCGAGTTTTCAACTTCCGAAACTTCCATTAAGGAGTCGTTTAAATCTTCATAAGGGTTTGGCTTTCGTCCTCGTTTGGTGGTTTGCAGTCGGTTTTTACCCTCCTTCAAGTTCGTACTCGCTGAAGGTGGAACGACTTTGTTTCGCAAAAGAAAAAATAAACGACTTGATTCTTTGAATGTTGAGAGAAAGAGAGAGAGAGAGACAGATAGATAAAGAGACGATAAGGGAAGTAGTAAGGACGTCGAACAAAAGAAGCTGAAGTCTGAACGATCGTAAGAGATCAGGGACTGACAGATACATCGTGTATGTATTGTCCTGTATTCGTGTAAATGCGCACGCACGAACTACTCCCACTACCGGTACCATCAGGGCAGACGTCATGATGTTTGGGTTATAAAGTACAGCTGACGCTACGTATAATATATTCTCCTCTTCCTTCACCGTGCTCTCCCGCACGCTCCGAACGGTCGTCGTTCTCTTTCACCCTCTCTCATCTCTCATCTCTCTCTCTCTCTCTCTCTCTCTCTCTCTCTCTCTCTCTCACTCACTCTCTCTTTTTCTCTTTATTCGCTCTTTCTCCGAAATCTCTCGAACACGCGTTCAGTGCTCGCACCCTTGCCATCTTCTGCTCCCTCTCCCTCCCTCTCCCTCTCTCTCTCTCTCTCTCTCTCTCTCTCTCTCTCTCTCTCTCTCTCTCTCTCTCTCTCTATGCTTGAAACAACCTCAAACTACGCTTACTTTGTTCCTTCGGTCTGAAACTAACTGTCCGTTTCACTCGTTCAAACCGACCGCAACCGATACGTTAGAGCGGAGGCGGTGTCGTCACGGTTGACCGAAGACGAATGAGATGGCAAAGTTCGACGTTAGCGATTAACGAAGTTTTCGATATCGCAAAAAGATCGTCGCGAGCTTGGATTATATCCATCGAGCGAAGTACTAATTTATATTTTTCGTTATTTCCAATCGTAAGATCTACGCCTCTCGGATAGTGACATGAATTTCGTTTAACGGGAGGATTAAAAGAACGCGTTTCGTATGTTCCCACGATATTAAACTTTCGTTCTTATTTTTTCTTTTCTTTTCTTTTACTTTTCCTATTTTTTTCTCTTTCCTTCCTTCCGTTCCCTTTTCTTTTCGATCGGAAGCTTCGAAGAATTTAGGGTGTACGTGTAGGATACTCGAAACGGTCTCACCGTGGGTAAATACGGTGGGCGGTTCGGTAAATAATACATTTTCGAGCGCGATCTCAAATCGAGGAGCAGCCGGCCAAAAATATAGATCCCATCGGATAGAGTCTGATATCTATTGGATACTTTATGGGTATGACTTCGAAACTCGAACGTGGATATCTACTTCGAAAGTGAAGTGGATAAAGGTAGGAAGAAATGATAGAAGCGATGTTGGAAGATAGAGAAAAGAGGAACAATACTCTAAAAGGTTAGCAATATTACGATGGATAGTTGAAATATCTTTGTGTAAGGATCTGTCACTTGGCAGTTAGCGGCCGTTACAATCCATTCCCCCTTTCGATTTCCTAGGATGTTGATTCCGTCCAAAGGAGTACTCGTGGTTGAGCGCTCGAGTCCGATGGCCATTGTCAACGGATTACACGGGTATTTCTCGGGGAAATTGATATCGCCTTTACTCACGATCAACGTTGTCAAGTAATCACAGAACCTAAAGGAGTATTGGTTTTGAACGATTCGATAAATAAACTCTCGATCATTTCTTTCGTTTAATCATTAATTTACTAAGGTTACGGAGCTAATTTGATTTATTTTTCGTCAATGTCATAGAGAGGATATTCTTTGAGAATAAGAATAATCACAGTACGTTCTTCTCTTATTCGTTAAATGCTGAACGTCGGCGGTGATTCAGCGTACGCATGTATTTAACAAACATACACACACACACACACACACACACACACACACACACATACACCTTCTTATGGCAACTCGCAAAAAGCAAATTCTCGTTTCGGGCGCCATTACCATGTCTGGACTACTACGGGTGCTCCTTCTAACGGGTTAAACGGCAATGATACTTGGTAAAATGAAATAAAAGAGACATTCATACCGGGTCTTGGGTTTACTCCGTACTGAATCTCGAGCTTGAGTAATGAGCCTAAAGTTTCTATCTTCTTCTTCTTCTTCCTCCTTCATCCTCTCTTCTTCTTCCTTATTCTTCCTCGTTCTTCGCATTCTCCCTGCTTCTTCTTCGCCAAGGCTTCGTGTCTGGTCGTGTTCTCATCTCTCTTTACTTATTCGCATCTCGGTCCTTTCCTTAACTCCGCACTTCATCTCTACCTGTAACCGCATCTTCGCGTCTCCGAGTAACTTTTCTCGACGAACGCGTTTAATAAAATTTTCCCTTGGACTAGGGGGAAATTTAAAAAGACAACTACGTTTAAGGGACATCACTTTCGATCAACGATTTTATTCGAAATCAGTTCGAAGGAAAAAAAACGTTGCGAGACGAAAAGAAAAAAAAAAAAAAGGAAAGATTACTCGAAATTCTTCTTACGAGAAAAACGGTAGAAGCGTGGAAAAGTGATTAGCACATAGCCGAAGGCGAGGAAGTTTAATTACGCTGCGTACGGTCATCGACGGACGGCCCGTAATCAAATCTAAACAGATGGGAATTAGATTTAATGGAGTTGGGCTGGTCGTCTCAACGTGTCCTAACCTAATTCCAACTCCCTCGGTGTTCTCGTACGCGATCTCGAGCAAAGGGCTACCGTCGCGCTTACTTACAATGTCAACGTTCGAGCGTGTCTGTGTACGTGCAACATTCGCAGGAGTGTCGTTCGTCGAGGAGCCGCCATTCGCGAAGCATGCATCGATGCTCCTGCAGAAAGCAACCGCATTTCGAGCGACGTTAATTAAGGCTTTAAGTGTAGCCGAAGTGTCGTTCTACGTGGATACTGTTTGCTCACATTCTGCAACATGGAATTCGAATATCACTGAATTCACGAAAGGGAAGTATAATAATACGATAGTTTGAGTCTCGACGCATGTTTAAATAATTTAAATGGACGCGTTGAGAGATTTTTCTTATTTTACGAAGAAGATACACTTTCATTGCCGCGCATACGTTAGATAGTCACGTAGGTATAAACAGGAGAGAGAGAGAGAGAGAGAGAGAGAGAAAGCGAGAAAGAGAAATGCTAGTATAATTACTAACTTTCTTTTTGTACACATGTAACCCTCGTATCATATTTAATCGTTTTATATTAAGGCGAAGGGTACCGACTCACAAGAGAGTAATATATTTTATGAAGGGGGTGAAACAATTTCAAATTTCCAACTCACCCCGATTTTCCTTTTGTGTTCGATATTCCCCGCATGCTTCTTGCTTCGTTTAATTATGAAATACGTAGGTATGTATAATATTTAACGCAATAAACGTCGTCACCGCTTGTCTAATAATTCCTCGGCTCTTATAAATGAATTGAAATTTCGACGGGAATTAAAACGCGACGTCTTTCTTTTTCTTTTCTTTTTTCTTTTTCTTTTCTTTTTTTTTTTTTTTCATATCTCCATTCGGCGAACAATGCATGTTTCGCGAGGGTTAACGTGTATCTTATTGGATCGTTAGTTATGAAATTCTTCGAGTTATATTATCAAAGCGATTCGCACTTATCTTTCTTTATCATCGTTTCTTTCTTCTAAGAAAGGAAAAGCTACAATTCCGAATATCATCGAGCAGACCGAGAGAGAAAGAGAGAGAGAGAGAGAGAGAGAGAGAGAGAGAGAGAGAGACGCTAGCTAGTCGCAAAGTTGGTAATCTTGTAAATCCACAAAGGCAGGGACTGTGAATAGGCGTCTCTCTTCGGGGTAAGCTTTCTTCGGTAAGTTTCATCGAGAAATTTTCTCGCCCCCTCCCGCCTCCCCCCTAAGTCGTACCAACCGAGTCCTCGCCGTCGTAGTTACGCGTCTCCTCGGCTCCTTTTCCACCTTCCCTCATCCTCTTTTCCTTTTCATCTTCAACGACCGACCTTCTTTATTTTCGTAAACGCGACAAACTTTCTAGCGAATAATTACGTAGCGAGGAATTACGAAGCGTGCCGCGGTTGTAGGAGGTTGGCTCCTTCCGACGCCAGTAAGAAAACTCTTAAGACATACTCGAGCAAAATGGTCGTTCTCGAGAGTCTCTCGTAGAAGGTAGTCGTCGAGAAAATGGGCAAGGATTCGGTTATAATCAAGTTTTCTTTTTTTCTTTTTCTTTTTCTTCTTCTTCTTTTTCTTCTTTCTCCTCCATCTCCTTCTCCTCCTACTTCTCTTCTTCTTCCTTTTCTTCGTCTTCTTCTTCTTCTTCTTCTTTCCTTTCTTTTTTTTTTTTTCGCTAGTCTCGTAACGATTCGAAGCACGCGAGAGGCGAGAGGCATGAGAGAGAGAGAGAGAGAGAGAGAGAGAGAGTCTCTTTCGAGGAGGCAGAAGACGTCGCGCAGTTAAACGGCTCTCGAGCGGCGACGACAATCGTACGATAGCGCTTTAATTACGCATTAATTCTAGTTTGAGTGCCGTTAAGCTCGAGCGCGCTCAAACCATGCGCCGCCTCGCTGCTTTCCCGCGCTTCATTCCACCAAATTATACCTTCGGGGATCCTAACTTCGACTCCTTCTTTTGCCTTTTTCTTCCGTTTTCTCTCTCTCTCTCTCTCTCTCTCTCTCTCTCTCTCTCTGCTTTTTATTCTTTTTGTTCCATCTCACTCTTATTACTTACTTTTCAAGATCGTCTTTCTTGCTTATTTCTTTTTTCTTTTCTTTTATTTTTCTTTTTTTTTTACATATTTTCTTGTTTTTCCGTCCAAGCTACGACAGATTATCATGGTCGACTCGTAAACGTGCTTTTACCTCAAGGTCGACATTCGTACATAGCTAAAAGTCACGCAACCGTAGATACAGAGGAAGAAACACAAATTGTATTCTCGACGGAACGGAGTATCGTAGGGAGGAGAAAAAAGGAACGGTATCTTCGAAAAATGGTCGTCGATTTTTTCTTCTCCACTCTTTATTCCTTTTTTCTTCCTTTCCTTTCCGAATCCTCGATAACAGAAAAAAGAAAAAGGATTATTATAATTTTATGAAACGTCGATAAAAAAGAAATCGTTGGAAATAAATTTTTGAATAGATTTTGGCACGGAATGGATATTTAATGGAAACGTAGAAATGGTGTGCGATGAGAAAGTACGATAACCGATGTCGGATAAACCAATTTCGTTGGAGTAACTTCGACGTCCGATAGAGTCTCGTCCGACCGAATCGATCTGGGATTTGACAGTATCCGTAGATGGAGAGAAGATTCGAGGGAAATGGACGAATAGTAGAATTCGCCATTGACGTTGTGAAATTTTGCAAAACTCGTTCACTTTTCCTGTCGTTTAATGGCAACACATGACCGACATATTCCGATAGAATTCACAGGCGTAATTCGGGCAAGGACTTTTGTATGTAGTTATGGTCAACCAATTTCGCGTTCTATCGTTCTCGCCCATCGTTTCTCATTACCGTATCATTGAGAGAGCGTGAGAGAAAGAGGCTACAGAGAGAGAGAGAGAGAGAGAGAGAGAGAGAGAGAGAGAGAGGGAGAGAGTGCGTGAGAGAGAGAGAGAGAGAGAGAGAGAGAGGGAGAATGCGTATTTCTATTCCACTTCATAACCGTAGGAAATTGAATCACCCTGTCGATAAATAGCCAATTGACCATCCGGTCGGATCGTCGACGCGTTGATCAGTGGAATTGCATCTTCAATGATCGGCCATTGATTGCTGTCCCATTACGTTACACGAGGGATAGTTGTCGCCGGTACGTGCTACAAAGGGCAACTTCATTTATATTCACCTGCTACTTCGATGCCCCGTGAATCGTTTAAGCACCGTGTAAGCCTTGCTTCGCGTTCGACGAGTTATTTACGCTTCTTGCCGCTCTAACGTGAGGTGTAACGCGTTGCGGGACGAAAATTAATGGAACCACCTTTCGCTCGGCTCTCCTCCTTGATTTCTCCGTATCTCGATGACCGTCCGTCCTACTCTCTAAATAATCGGGGCCTTTTCGTCCCTCCGTTGGAGAAGGAACGGGCTCGGTTAAGGGAATATAACGAAAGCGAACAAAATCGCATACGTTTTGCTACGATATCGAGGCCGGAAGAAAATTCGACGGTGTTATTACCGAAGAATATATCTGTCTGGCTTGATAAAGGAAAAAGAAGCAGGGAAATAAAACTTCGATTCTAACGCATTTATCGTATTCAGAAGTTAGAAACGGCGGCGTGTCAGCTCGTAGTGAATACGAAAATATGAAAGTGCAAAACTTCGGCGCTTACATTGTAGAAAAAGGGGCTGCTCCCACCGGAATACGTAATAAAATCTTGAGAGAGTACCGCCGGAGTCAACCCAGTTTCGTGCACATAAATGTGTCCCTTCGCGTGAATCATGTAAAGAAGAATTCTATTTTATTGCCGTAGGTTATGTATCGGAAATGGTATCTATCGTTTATCCTTTTTTTCTCAATTTCTTTATATGACTCATAAGTTATCATACCGACGATCATTACCTACGTGTTTGAAGGAAATCGAGGGAAGGGCTGGGGGAGATACTGTCTCCAGTGAAATTCGAGTTTCGTGGATATTTCGATGAACGGACTGACGGTTGCAAGGCCAAGGGTGTAGTAACCGCGACAACTATGTACACGTATTTAAATGTTGCGTTCGATCTCGAGCTCATGCATTATTTAGTTTAGGCGGCGGGGCGTTCATTTTGTGCAACGATCGGGTTGTCGCTTTGCGTCGACGCCGGAACTACGTATACGAGTACGCCATTCGGAAATAAACTATAGTACGTAGGTACGTGCCTATATGTTAGTGCGTACGAACGCGTGCCATGACAGGGTGGATGTATTATAGATGGGGCTATTCTCGATACAACAGTTTGATTTCGCGCTCGCATACTGATAATGGCCGGATCAATGAGGAACGCTCATCCTCCTTTTCTATCGTTACGAATAGTAACGTTTCGATTTTGCGTAAGGATCACGTAAGAAATTAAGAACGTTATCGTTCATTTATAAATCTCGACGAGTGTACGTACATCGGGGATGGGTCGGCGTTAGAATTGTTAGACATCGTGTATGACGCGAGATCGTTGAGTCTAGTTCACACCGTGCTTTTCTTATTATTTATATATATATATTTTTTTTATTTTGTATTCTTTGACGCGTCGAGAAGAAAAAAAGAGAGAAGGACCACCAAAAAATAGGGGTCCGAGATTTGAGAACTATCCTATTCGTCTCTATATATCCGAAACTTGAGGCATTCTCTTACTCTCTTCCTCCCTCTTTTTAGAGTGGCTATTAATTCAGCACACTCTCACCTACCGTCGCACAATAAGCGTGAAACGCCAATTCATATTCCGTGCCTTATATACTCGTCGTCGAGGACAAAAGTGCCCCTGGCCCGATAAAGGGAAACGCATGGGGTGTAGAGCATAACCCTTTGAACGTGCGAGCGAGCCGAGTTTTGTACGTGGGTACCACTTTATAGGTATAGCTAGGTATATTTATATGCGTCTATATAATAGATATCTCTCTCTCTCTCTCCCTCCCTCTCTCTCTCTCTCTCTCTCTCTTTTTCTCTCTCCTTCTCCGAACCCTTTTACTATTCTCCTCTTTCGTCTATATTCTCCTATACAGAAGCGCTCGCGCACGAAAGCTAGGGACGAACACGCACGAGCTCTCCCTTCGTTCCCTACGAACTTGTCAGTAGACACGTACGAAAGATACGTTACTCTCGCCTCGATCGTTCGCTTAATCGACGTTCCGTTCGGCTGCCCTTAATAAGGGAAAACGCAGAAAGATGCGTACTTATATGAGAGGGATACGAAGGACGAAAGTCGCCAAGGAAAAAAAAAAAAGAAAAAGAAAGAAGGAAGAAGAAGAATTTCACGATCGACAAAAATTGTTCCGCACGCTTAACACGCCGATCCTTTAGGAACGTGCAAAGAAATTCTTTCCCTCGAATTCCGACGTTTATCTTCTAGTCTTTATCTTTCGTCGGGAGAAAGGGAGAAAGGTCAGGGGGGGAAAGTAGGAGATAATTCTCATCAAATGGCCATTATCGCTGGACAGCAGGAAGCTTTTCCACTATTCGAGTTCACCGCCTCGTTCTACCCGAAAGCCGATCGGGTATCGCGGTTGGTCTCGCGATAAGGGTGTCTTCGTTCTGAAAGGGAAAAACGAACATGAGGAGAGGAGAAGAGAGAAAGAGAGACGGGGAAGAGAGAGAGTGAGATAGATAGATAGAGAGAGAGAGAGAGAGAGAGGGAGGAAACATGGGGTGGCCTGGACGAATCTCGTTAGTTTCACGTTCTCTCTAATTGGTGCATCGATTATACCAATTATCGTTTCCTATGCGAGAGATTAGCTAATTGTGAATACCTCTGATCTTCTCTATCTTTCTCTTTCTCTTTCTCTCTCTCTCTCTCTCTCTCTCTCTATATATATATATATATATATATATATATATATATATATATATATATATATATGTCTATCTGTATCCCTCTCTCTCTCTCTCCCTGCCACCCTCTTTCTCTATCTCTCTCACTCTTCTTAGCAAACCAAATCCGCATTAGGTTGTAGCTTGTCGCGACGATGCACGTGCGTACGCGACTGCACGGCCATTGAACGTGACACGCAGTCGCGTACGGGGTGTTGCTGTCGAAAAGAGAGGGAGGAGCGAGAATAATTTTTTGTACAAGGAGCCAAAGAGACAGAGAGAAAGACAGAGAGAGAGAGAGAGAGAGAGAGGAGAGAGAAAGAGAGTGGAGCCGACGAAGCGCATTGTGGGTTCGGGATATTCATTCATCGGTATCAGGTAACTCGGTCCTCTGGTCGGTTTTCTTGGACCGCTTCGGAGGAGCCTCGCCCGATAAAAATGCTCCTCTCTCTCTCTCTCTCTCTCGCTTTCTATCTCTTTTTCTCTTTCTTCGTTTCTTCCTTCCCCTCCTCTCCAATAGCGCGTCGAGGGCGCCGCTCCAAAGGACAGACTATGCGAAAAAAAGACAGGAGGAAATAAAGGATCGACCGGTTTACCTGTGCGAGCAGCAGACAGTGGCCGATACTGTAGTGTACCTACTGCTACGGCTTATACAGGGTGTTCCTTTTATTTCGATCGTTCGCGCGCTTACCTGCAGTCCCACCACCCACTTACTTTCTGTCTATCTATCTGTCTTTGTCTCTCTCTCTCTCTCTCTCTCTCTCTCTCTCTCTCTCTCTCTCTCTTTCTTTCTTTTACTCTCTATCTCTTCATTTTCTTCCGCCTTCCTTCTCCTGTATCTTTCGAAAGCAATTTCAAAACCGGCCCCCTTTTCGAACATTACATCGAAGTGATAGGTTGACTCAACACCCACCTCTCGCTCTTCTTCGCCTCATCTTATATTCAATGATGCTTCAGGAATCCACTTCGACGCGAACATATTCATACTTCGGCGAATGTATATTTTTGCGTCGTCGTTATTCGGTGGTAGTGGTCAGCACCGTGGACCGGTTTACCTGTTCGTAAATAGTGGCCCGGAACCTACAGGTAGTCCTGCGACGGAAAGAGAAAGAAAGAGAGAGAGAGAGAGAGAGAGAGAGATGGGCGAGGTAGAAAGAGGGAGAGAGAACGTGTATAGGGCACACGCCTTCTTTTTTATTTCATCTTACGAGCGTTCGATGCCACCGTAGATAGGCTCAGGCGAAGGAGGAACACGGTCCTGCGAGGTATGTATCTTCCTCTTCCTCCTTCTCTTTCTTTTCTACCACTTTAAACGAGAACGCGCAAAACGGTTGAATCGTAAAATCCAAGAGAATGCTCGTCGATTCAGGGATAAATCGTTATCTTCCCGTCCGACGTATGTACGTTAGTTAAAGGTTCGGTGCATCTCGAGCGACACGTGTTATCGCACTGACCGAAATTTATCTTGTTATCTATCGTGGCGGTTATTCCAAGAGAATTCGAATTGCGTCTCATTCATCGCTCGTCCTACGTTCTCAGTCGAGGAGGGAACAAATGATTCAGGAACCCAAAGCTCCCAGCTCCTTCGAGTGTTCGTGATAGTGTTTACATGAATGCGTTTAGAAATCGAAGTCTCTTTGAAAGCGTCCCTTGAAATCATGCTCGGATCGTTAACTCTCGATACCGCAACCTCTCGATTCTAATCACTTTGCCTAGCGTGCAAGATCCGGTTACCTCCGGTACTCGTAGTGTTTGCTTCTGAGCCATCCGATTGGTAGTTATCCGATCAGATTTGGTCACGAGAGAAGAAGAGAGAAAATTTCTCCTATTGTTCGAAAATGTTTCCGATTACATTTTACTTCGAATACTTTAAACGAAGATTCTCTCCTTCGGCGTTTAATCCACTTCGAAATATCATTTTTGTTTCTCGGGTCCATGAAGAAGGAGCCCGTCAAGGTTTATTTCGATACACGCTTTTATTGCAGCGTAACGTTTACATTACGTTTACATACGTAGGAAAGGATTATGGTTAGTCTAATCCAAAACGATTCGTCCCAGTTTACTTTTCTCCGCGGCATGGAACATAAATGAAAATTGCCCAGGATATTCTCCTGGTATCGTTTTCAAGTTGAAAGTTAGTTCATTCGGAAACATTCGGGCCAAGTTCATTGATTAAAATTTACTAATTAAAAAGGATAGCGTTGTAGATTTCTGCATTCACATCGGCGCGAACCGCGAAATTACACGGTGTATCTACGTGCGTATTGATTTTCAGTTCGCCGTTCTCCGTACATACAACGTTCGCCATTCCCCTGTCCTCATCCCCTTCGCCTCGCCTTCATGAGAAACTCAAGTTCCAATTGAATAGTTTCTTTAACCGAAAACCACCAAACTTTCTCATTATGCCGAGTTGTTAGTCCACAGTTTGAGTTGAGTTTGGTTTATCCAATGAGTCCGTCCATCCCTCTCTAACATTAAATCCTTTTCCTTTTCTCTCGTTGACTCCGTTTACGCGATCTTCCCCTTGGTAACGAAAGCTGCTTACAACTTTTTTACTGTGCCACTTTAAAATTCTACCGCTAGTCTTTATCCTGTCAGGTATAAGATATATTCTACACGACGCAATATAAAATATGAATCAAAGGAGTGTGAAAGCTTTTACACATATGCACGTATATATGTTCCCTTCAAATTCACGATCTGTCTTTCTTTTTTCTTCCTCCTTTTTTTCTCTCTCCTTACCGTTTCTCCAATTCGTAGAATGCTCGATGGATTATCAGAAAAGTTCTAGCCACAAGTTTTCCAGGTTAAACGAATCCCCTTACGTCTTAAGTTTTAAGCTTCGCGTATTAAAGTTCGTACTGCTTAAGGCAGTGGCCTCGTTAAAGCAGCAGATCCTGTAAAATACGAGAAAGAACTCGATCTGTCTTTCCTCTCTCTCTCTCTCTCTCTCTCTCTCTCTCTCTCTCTCTCTCTCTCTCTCTCTCTCTCTCTCTATTTATCTCATCAAAGCTACTATTCTTGCTTACAACGCGTAAAGACAATTTTAGCACTAATTGGGTCGAGCGTGCAACGAGAGTAATAATAATCGCCGAGCATCTATGTCATTGCAAACAGCAATTATTATTTATAATTTCCACGATTAATATGTGTGTCTATATATATATATATATATATATATATATATATATATATATATATTTATATATCACTTCCTCCACTTAGTGAACTCAATGAATGGAACGAAATGACGATAAGTACTAGGTCAAGGAGTCGTTTGAAGATTGAGAAAAAAATGTTTCGATTGCATCTCATCGATAAACTTAATTGCATTATTAGAAGTGGCTAATATTGCGTTCCATAACGTATCGATCGACCGAGGGCACAGGACAATTATTCTAATTGTTTACCTTTGTTTACGCATGCAATATTTAATGGTGGTTAGTTAGCGTCGGGATATATGTATTTTTGAAATTGTTTAAATTCTTATGTCGTGTATCGTATTATGTTGTAGATCCTCTCTCTCTCTCTCTCTCTTTTCTCGTTCTCCGTTTTAAACCGGACACAGTGCTAGCTGATATGCTAATTTCTGAGCGTCTTCGAACGCGTTTTAAGCTTTGGGATGCTAAATATCCTGGCTGCACGAGCGTCGACGGTGACCCACAAAGGCTTTCTGGTTTAGAGTAGAATATTGCACGAATCGTAGGGAGTGTGCATAAAGCTCGGCTAGCAGCTAACTCTACGTTCAGATGCTCGAACTATACCTATGAATCTGCCCAGTACTACTATATACCTAGACAATGGAGGGGAGGATGCGGAGCGGCGAGGAGTGGGGGTCATTTAAATGGAACTAGCATGAACGCGCTTGGATCTTACGCGATTTAGTTGTACTTAGTAGATTAACGAAACGCCCGTTATCACGATGGATAACAACTCAACGGTCTCGAATAACGTCGAATAAATCGAATAACTCGATCCATTTTTTCCTTCTCTCTCATCTTTTTCTTCGCTTACTAATCTTACGTTTGCACTTAATGGAAGGTATAAAAAAATTTCAAGGTTGTAATCAGTCGGTTAGCAATTTTTCCTTATCTCCTTTCGTTTCCTTCCTTTTTATAATTACATCGATCCCTCCTCTTCTCTCGCCACCCCGAACCCCGTCCCTCGCGTATTTCAAACAGAGATCGAATCCGGTCGAAGGGGAGATTAAAACTGGCGACAAACGTGAAACACGAGTGAGGGTAAATCACGACTATTCCTTTCATCTTTTTCTCTCTCTCTCTCTCTCTCTCCTTTTCTCTTTCTCCTTTTCTCTAGCCTTCTTCGTCTTCTTCTACTTCTACTTCTACTTCTATTTCTACTTCTTCTTTTTCTTCTTCTTCTTCTTCTTCTTGCGTTCTCATTGCTCATCCAAGCAATTCTGTGTATAAAACTTACGCATCAACAAATCGTCATCGTGGTTGAAGGAGATAAAAGTACGAGGGATAAAGTTTTGCGCTCTGATCTTTCTTTCTTCGGCGTATGGGAAAAATCGAAAGGAGTTTCGTAAAAAGTCTATTTATGGGCGACATCGAGGGAAAATTTTGTCAATTTCGAACTAGAATATCCCGCAGTGTACAAGTCTCATTTCGATATTTTGTCTCTTCTTAGTCTTTCTCTCTCTCTCTCTCTCTCTCTCTCTTTCTCTCTCTATATCTATCTGTCTACTACATGAACGTCTTCTCTTTCATCCTCTTCTTGTTCCTCCTTCTCTTCCTATTCGTTTCTAATCTCTGATGAGATCGAGGAAATTATGTCGTCATAGTGATTTCGTTGGGTTGTCCTTTCATCTGGATTTTATGCTGCGGAGACAACCGTACTGGCGTCGTCGTGCTTCCAACGCACCGATATGAGGAGTTCTCGTTACATCAGATATTATCCACCAGCTGAATAATTCTCGATACTCCCAATGGGACACTACTCAGCTCTGTTCTCGATGGCACGAAGAGTGACTGACCGGGGAGATCCATTTAGGCATGACGCAGCGTGTCGTCTCTTTATCTCTTGTCTTTGATATTTTACGACCATTTGCCGCGACTCTTTAAGATCCTTTTTTCTTCTCGCGTACGGTAGCTGCATAGCTTAAAATTATTTGCAAAGAACTTGTTGAGAAAACAACGATTAGATATACGATAGATTTGAATAAGTGTTTCTGCAGTCACTTCATAATTCTTTGTAACTCAAGCATCATACAATATGCAACAGCCTTGTTATACATATACAATATATGTGTGCGTGTATATATATATATATATATATATATATATATATATGTATGTATATATATACACACAAGATATGACCATACACGTGTAGATAAGAAAGTATTTGCGTTTTTTTTTTTTTTATATTTTTATCGATAACACGTCATACATTGTAAGGAACAAAAACGAACGTCGAGTTTAACGTTACGATCACACGATCGTTAAACTTTAGGGCGCTTTAGGAGGCTCCCGATTTCGCTCGATTTATTGTCGTCCCCCCCCTGGATAAGCTCGTAATCCAAATTCTGCGTTTTATCTTCAGCATACGTATCCAAGAGTAACGAGTGGACCGACGGCGGTTGTTCTCGACGTGTTTCAATGACACAACGTTCGGACGTTCTTAACGTTCCCTCACGGGGAGCGAAGTTTTTTAGGGCGGCCCTCGAGAAGGAGACGGTCCGGGGTGGCCCGCTAATCTCCAGTGTCAAGGTAGCAGACCAGATCTGATAATGTCGTCTCCCTTTTGCCGGGCTCCATTTACGTGGACCCTCGTCGTTCTCTCTCGTCCATTGAACTCAACGACGACGAGTTTGCTTGTCGTCGGCTATCCGTCCACCATAATATATAGTTGCGAATGTTACAGAAATATATCGCTTAGAACTGCCTATCCGATGGGCGGGCATACTTTTAATCATTCACATATTCAGCTTTCTAATTAATTCCGAGAGGCTTTCGCGTTTCACTCCTTTCGTTTTATTTATTTCGGCCTTTTATCTTTTTACGTTTTTCAGATAAATTCGAATTTCAACGCCTTCATACTCGTATGTCTCTCAAAAAGATACATCCCCCTAAGGAGCATCAACATTTCCACGTTGCATCTAGCCGAAAAAATTTCTCCTTTTGCATTTCCATTCCTTTCGTAGCGAAATAACGTCTCCGCCGTCCTTGCTAGAGAAGCATATCCCGCGTGGCCGATTTTTACGAATTCGTATGCGAATCTTGGCGCTTTGTCATCAAAAGAGGAAGGAGCATGTTCTACTTCGAACGCCCGAGCAACCGGTCGGTACGTTATTCTCGCACGAGTATCGCTGGTTTCATGACGTAAAGGATAACGTAAGGCGTCGTAAGAAAGTCGATTTGGCGATGTTTTACGTTTCCTACTTTTCTCTCTCTCTCTCTCTCTCGTGTGCGCGCTCCCTTACTCTGTCCTTCTTTCTCTATCCCTCTCTCTTTCTATTTCTTTATCCTCAAACCACCCTGCTCTAAATTCCTTGGTAGCGTCTTTCAAGGGAGTGAGGAAATATACGAGGTAATGCAACGCGTAGCATGTATGATCGTAATGCAAAGCAGTGGTTCAGCTCTATGAAAGAAAGAAAGCCAAAGGAAAGAAGCTGTTTGTGAAGCGAGAGAGAGAGAGAGAGAGAGAGAGAGAGAGAGAGAGATGGTTCTAGTGGAAAAGCAAGTAGTATAGGTTTCACCGCTTTTAGGATGCTCAGCTGGTTGTGATGTGGATTATAAATTTGGAATATCGTTCGTTCTCTTTAAAGGGAGTGCTCTCGTATGGCCCCTTTAAGGACTCATCCTTTCTAGCGTTTCTCCACGTTCCTACCATCACTTTTTCTTTCATACTCCCCTTTCTCTTTCTCATCGGCCGCGAAAACGCGGTTATCCATCGATTCGATGTTAGAGGGTCGATCGCAGTATGAAAAATCGTTGTTGGGTGTCTAATTTTGTCTGGATTTGTCGAACCATGGGTTACCCGTAAGCTGTATTACACACGAAGTTTCATCGTAGATATCGAATTTTGTCTTTTCTTTCTTTTTTTTTTTTTTTTTTTTTTTGACACGTGTATACAATTGGGGTAACTTTGCGTTTGTCGTTAAACGTATCGTTTCGTACTTTGAAAGTGTACATTTAGCCTAATCTTTTCCGCGTTCCTGACGTTTCGAATTTTTATCCTTCGACGATTGGCTATTTAACTTCGGGCGAATACGTTCGGTAAAATTCGTAAGTGTCTTTTTTATTCGACTATCCTATATATATATATATATACAAGATCCAGACATTTCACATCGGATATTCGCCGATATTCTTTTCATTTTTATTTCTTTCAATGTTGAACGAATTTCGAGTGGACGGCGATTGGACGGGCGATCGTTTCACGTTTTTCGTCGGTTTCTCTCGGGTACCGATCGGATCAGAAGCCGCGGGTAATAGGCGCGAGTAGAAGCGTTAATATGAAGATGATAAAAGTAACTTCGCGTTAATATACGACCTCGTAAAGGCGTAACGGGTGGAAGAGTCTTCGGCCGGTCCAACAGAAACAAATCGTGAATACGCTCGTCGTAGGATCCACTTCACTTTCCCCCTCTTTCTCGTCTCTTCTCTTCGTCAGCTGTGTTCAAAGTCTCGAGAGGAAAGGAGGCTATTGCTTCCTCCATTTCGTCCGTTGTCGCCAACCGAATATTCACGTTCTTGAAGTTCCATCCTTTCAACGATCGTTTAACGACATTGAAAAGTAATAATAAAAGAAGAAGAAGAATAATAAAAAGAAGAAGAAGAAGAAGTGGAAGATAAGGAAAGAAGGCCAATCGTTTCAAAGTCGATTATGTTTCAGCACAGAGAGCATCGAGAAAAAGACCAACCAGTAACCAATGTCCAGATACTGACTACGAAACGTTCTCGTTATCCAACCGTAAGCTCGTCGTTCAATCGTCGATTTTCCTACTCGTCGTAACAAAGACCGACTCGAATTCTCGCCCCGATCGATTCTCGAATACTATCCTCCTTCGTCTTACATAGTAATTACAATGGAAATCAATCGGTCTCATCCACCGGTCGGCGACTTGGTATGTTCATTCGAGTACTTATTCCTTTTTTTCTTTCTTCTTTTTTTTCCTTTTTCTTTTTACTTGACTTATTAAGTCAACAACAAAGGAAGAAACTCCTCATTCTTAAAATGTATTTTTCTTATTGTATTGGGAGGAGCTTAAGGTAACTTAAGAGTAGTCGAATCGAAAACTCCAGGGACTACTCTCTTCTATCTACTATTTCTTGTCAAAACAATCAGAAAAACGTGGTGTATTTCAATCATACGAGAACGAACTGCTTCAAAGTCTTCGTGTAAGAGAAAGAGATAGAGAAAGAAAGAGAGAGAGAGAGGGAGAGAGAAAACAAAGTGTGTTAGGAAGAAGAGATCGAACAAGACGAAGGGATCTCGTGCGAAGAAAAGGGCAGACCGGTTTTCCCCTATATTTACAAGCGAGATCCTCGTCACATTGGGGACTAGATATTAAATTTCAATCGATACGGCATCCGTTGCTTGCCTTTTCTTTACGCACGGTTCACCCTCCTTGCACCCTCTCTCTTTCCTTTTCGCTTCGCGGTGTAGATACATGTTTGATGGGAAATTAAGGCCGAGAGAACAAATATCCTGGCTTAAGCCTACGGTACAAACCGCATTGTTGATGGAAGGATCCTCTTTCCAAGTGATAAACTTTTTCTTCGTTGACGTTATCATTTGTTTTATTAACTCGTCCCCTTCTTTTTAAGTTCTCTTTTCTCTTTTATTATTCACTAACGTGCACAATTCGAAAGTTCTTTCTTAGTTTTCTTGGATATCGTTTTTGTTTACATATATTTTGTTTTCTCCTTCCTCCATTCTCTCTTCGAACTTTCATTTTACGACTTTACCAGAAAATTCCCGAATGATTACGATTAACTATTGTTACGATCCTCGATATCGTGGAACTTACAATGAAACTGTACTGTTGTTAGAATCGTTCCTTTTAAACGAGAGCTAATTTAATCGTTTTCTGCAAGTGGAAAACGAAAGTTGGTCAATATTCGGTACAAAGCCTTTGGAGATTCGTATTCGAAAAACTTCTTTATCAATGGGTTTCTGTTAACAGTATCGTGGTGAGATCCTACTCTCGAACAGCGATTATTGGAGGGCTCTCGAAAATCGAGAAATTGATGCCAAGTACGTGGCCTGCGCCGTGGTGAACATCCTATATATTTAGGTGCATGTAATCTACGTTTACGTGGATACATCTACAAATACATACATACATACATACATACATACATACATATATATATATACTTACACGTACACATTGATTTCGTTGCCTAGTTTCTCGCTTTATTAGACGCGCCGTAAATAAACTCATTGCGTTTTTGAAATTGGTAGGAATTAATTCCCAGTTAAAACAAAAAATCAAACGCGATTAAACGTTGTAAAGAGTTTTGCCATTCAACATAATTACGTGCATAATATCTTCCTTTTGTTTTCGTTTTTCTTCTTTTCTATTTTTCCCTCCTTCATTCAACGGCATAAATTTCTACAGATTTGGGACGAAAATCGGAGTTAAGAAAATGTTTCACTTCAACGAACGATTTAGAAAAGAACGTGCGATATACAGTTTGGGTTATCGGCACTTACGTCGACGATAGGAGAACGACGACGCTTGGATCCGTAAAAAATATATCATCGTTCAGTCGAGACGAGGATGAGAAGGAGGATGAGAAGGTCGATTCTACTATGAGACGCAACCCCACGTCTGCTCTCACCCTCGCTCGCGCCATCAAGACTACATTCCACTCGACGTTGCGTATATTCCGAGCGTCCTGCGGACACGTTGATGCATGGTGGCCATGAACGCGATAACTTATGTCACTTTACGAGAGGGAGAGATTGAGAAAGGAAAAGAAAATCGCCTTTATCCTCCTCTTGAAAGTTACCTTCGATCCTGCGTGCTCGAGAAGAGCGAAGGGTAAGGGTAAAAGCTCGATTCTGATTAACGACCATGGCTCTCACTGAGAGAGTATGGCGAGTGAGAGTGCTCTTCTCGCGAACGATGAAACGTTTCCCGAAGAAGCGCCACTTAAACCACCATGGAAATGTCTAGGTACATTGCGCCTTCGCTCTTTCTTCTTCTTATTTTTCTATTTTATTTCTTTTTTTCTTGCTCTTTTTCCTTTTTTTTCTTTTTTTTTTTTTCCATCGCATTGCGTATAACGATTTGTTTTGAATAATTCACGCTTCGTATAGCACGGAGGAAGGCACTCGTGGTAGGAAGTTTGAATGAGCACACTTGGCGATTTTTGCACAGCGGTCTCTCGTTCGCTGGCGACGTTGTTAGCTAACAGGGACACGAACTACCAACGTTCTCTCTCTTTCTCTCTCTCTCTCTCTCTCTCTCTCTCTCTCTCTCTTAGCGGTGCGCGCGCGTTCGTTTTACGCTGCCGGAGTATATGATATGCTCTCAGACTTGTGAAGAGAACGACGTACGTACGGATAGACACCCTCGGGAGCCACTCGAGCGTCCCTTGGTGGATGCACCCTTACTTTCCGTAGAGCCCCGGAGGCTTAATCAATAACGGATGCATCTCACATAAATTCGTCGTGCTTACTATTCAATTGGACGCGTTCCATCTGCAACGGCAGGCCAAAAAACTGTTCCGTTCATCTTCCCCCGTCCTCTTTGCCTTGCCCTTCTCAAAATTTTTCTTCCTTCTACAATCTAAAAGTTCGTCTTAGCTGTGTAATTTTTTCCCCGCCCCACCCCAACCCGCTCCATCCTCTCCTACTATTCATCCTCCCTCCTTTCTACTTTCTTCTTTCGACCTTTTTTCCGAGCGCTGCAAAAGATTTTTCGCTAACGAGACGCTCGATGATTAACTGTAAAATTATTCACGAAACGTAGGTGGGTTTACTCGAAAGGGATTAAATATTTACATCGGACTTCACGTTACGGACGTGGTTCGCGCGAGAGCACTACCCGCAAAAGTTCTTCTGAAATGGATGGTTTATTGAGTAGGCGTCGATTAAGTTTCGAGCCACACGGAAGTTTCGCACGAGAAGTTGAGACTCGAAAGGAGTGGAAAATATGGTTCAATATCTATCCCGAGGTATCTCGTGACTTTTCATTTATTCGTAGGGAGTAATACGTTCGTGGACGAGAGTAGCGCAAGGGTGGCTACGAATGGATCGACGAAACAGAAAAATATAATGGTAAAGTATATTTCGAGTGGGGACGATCGACAAGTAGTACGGTACGTATTCTCGAAAGTAGAGATGTTACTTAAGCTCGAGCTCATCGCGTTGGCAACGACAGTGATATATTCACTTAGAAAGTATAATAACACTCTGACAATCTCTTACCGTCTATTACTGCGGTAAAAACGGGCGCCCGAGGCAACGTAACAGTTTTCTTTGCGTCTTCCCTGAAAAATCGCGTGCATCTGTAAGTGACGACGATAGAGCGTACACCATCGGAGGCTTCTCGGGAGTTCCTCCATGCATCATCGGTTTACCCTGGTAATCCCAACGATGGACGGCGAAGTCGTATCCCGGCGGACAAGCGGTATTACATCCGCGCATTCAGCTCTACTTATGATTAATAATATTACAGATTCGTCCTCGATAACATCGTGGAATCGAACTCCCGACGACGGGAATACGGATTACAGTATAATATCCATTTAACGAGGCAAATACGTACAATCGCTACTAATTTGACTACCGCTTTAGAGTCGACGAACGTTTTGCTCGTTTGATAATAAAGGACAAACTATAATCTTTCAGTAGTGCCCCATAGTTTAATATCTTTTATAATATTTACCGACGATGTCGTTCACGTTTTCGATTGAACTGGAATTACCATGCGATTGCGATCGATCGATTGTCCGTTTTAAATTTACTTTTTAAACGATGCAAATATTTGAGGATTATAATATCGCGTATGAATTATGTGATGGCGTGTGAAGGGGGATGACGGGGCAGGGGTGGAAGGGGATAGGGGAAAGAAGGACTCCGCGTGGAGAACTTTCTTCGATTTAAAACGAACGCAAAGTACACCCTCCTCGCTTTCGACTTGCGTACGAATATACGTATCGCGAGGTTTCTCCGCAGACGGCATTCCGAAGTTGGCTCTTAATTAGTACGTCACGTTCGCGTAGTCCAACTTCCAGATCGATCCAATCGGTACGTGCTTCGCTTTGAATTCATTGCCGAAGCCGAGCAGAATCGACTTATAGCTCGTTAATTAGTTTGCGTTCGTTACGCTAACCGGATAAGACGATTGACCGTCGCTCTGAGAAACAGGGAGAGAGAGAGAGATAGAGAGAGAGAGAGAGAGAGAGAGAGAGAGAGATAGAAACTGAAGCCGTGTTCCGGATTGCTCTTCCGTTCCGTATACGGAAATCATGGATTGGCATCTCGACGACAATTAGAGCGTCGGGGTTCGCTTACGAACGAGAGTGAAAGCAAACTGCTCTTCGATTCTTCTCGTTAATTCTGCTCTCTCTCTCTCTCTCTCTCTCTCTCTTTTTCTCTTTTTCTCTGTCTTTCTCTTTCTGTCTCTTTCTCTCAATCTACCCACCTTCTTTTCAATCGTTTATTCTTTCGTGTCTCAGAATCGATCATCCATTGATTATTTTCTATGAAAAACTTCCATTGATATCCGGCTAATATAAACACTCCCAAACAAAATCGTGCTCAACCGCATCGAGCGAATCGATAATGACGTCGTTAGGAGATGTTGCAGGGACCGTTATTCGCACGGACGGGCGGCACTTTCAATCGATCCGCCGGTCACCGAAGTGAAAACGCGAATTAACTTTCGCCGCGACCAGCCATCTATCTCGCACGCTACATTAGCCATCACCCCATCGCCAACACGCGTGCTTTTTCATCCTTTGAATATCGTGTAATGATGTTTGACGTTGCACCGAAGATGTCTTCGAGGTCTTCTCGCTTAACCTCGGTTCAAAAGAAAAGAGAAAAGAAAAAAAAAATAATAATAAAAGAATAGGGTAAGGAAAAGAAGAAAAAAAAAAAAAGGAAAAAGAGAAGGAACGATGGCAACGCTTTTTCATCGCAAATGTATTCTTCCCCGTCGTCTTGGCATGTCTTCCAACAAGAAAAAAAAAAAAGAAAGAAAAGAGAGAAGAAAAAAGAAAAAAATGCAAAAGAGAAAGAAAGAAAAGAGAAAGAAGAAAAGAAGAAAAGAAATACCTTTTTGGCTCGATCGTTGCTCGTTGCCCTTATACGAGAAGAAGATATTCACGAACGAAATTGAAAGGTGTAGAGAGATTTCTCCATCGGCCAGCGTATTTTATCGTAGCATTGACGGAACGACGGAACGGCCAATGGCGGATTTCGAAACGAACGAAATATAGATCCCATTCTGGAACGTTTCTCGATTTGAATTCTAGTCCCGTTTACATATGGAACGAGAATTGCAAATACATTCACAACAATCACGTCTCTTTCTGTCTGACTGTCTGTACCCATTCCCCCTTCCCCTCTTCCCCTCTTCCCCCCACTCCTTTACCTCCTCGTTTAGCTCGTCTACCCAGTGTTATACATACACTTGGGCCAGCACATTTCCTTATTTCGCTTTCCCTTCTCTCGAAGGAAGCATCCTAACGACTAATGAAAACTGCCTCCTCCTTCTCCTTGGACGGATGAGGAAAGACGCGAGGACTGCGGTGAGATACGCGGGTCATATAAACAGTATGGTAATAAAGACGGCATTGCTTATGGCATAATTATGGTAATTCATTAATAAAGAGACTCTCGCGAAGTTTCATCTTAGCCGGAAGGAATATCGGTCGTAGCTCGTTTTGTTTACCCGTTTAATTTCTTAGAGGATTTTCTTAGAGAACACAAAACAATGGTAACCGTACCTCGGAATGGATCGAGGAATAAATTTCGAACATCTATCATAACGAGCTCTAAAGTCGGACGTAAAGACGTCGGGTATCTCGGATTCTAACGATCGTTCGGAGAACGTATAGGGTGATAGAATGTTGAGAAGGACACAGAGATAAAGAGAGAGAGAGAGAGAGCGAGAGAGATAGTCATTTAATATTCCTTCCGATATTTTCAGTATATCTACCAAATTATATGAATTTGATTTGAATATAATTCCGTAAATTGAAGTGAAGAAAAATAGAGGAATATATAAATGGCGAGAAAATAGAATTTTCCTATCGTCAAGGTATCAAGAGATCGAAATAGAAAAGTATCCTGACTTGTTTCTCATTGATGTCAGACGAAACGTCGAGAGAAGGTTGAAAAGATCGAGTAGCATAAGAGGAGTTAGAGGAAGAGGAAAAGGCAGAGAGTGAAGGAATAAGGAAAACTCGGAAGTTCTCGACAGGTTACTTTGCACGGACATGCTATTAATTTTTCAGGAGTACTGGGAAAACAGAATCGATAATGTTTCTCCCAAAGGGAGAAGGCCGCGCGGTTGGCATGTGGAAGGAATTGAGGCACGAAATTCTCGTTTGCCAGGGTGTCGATCGAACCAAGTAGATACGACGGGGATGAAAACGTGGAAACGCGAGGAACATTTCTGTCCACTATTATCTAACCTCCTCGCTCGTTTCCCGTTTTATGTGACTTTTACGTAGCTCGGATCGACGTAACTTCGTATAAGTAGTACGCGTCAATATTTATCCAGCCGGACTTGGCGTCTATAAATTAGCTAGCACGCTACGTTCGATAAGATCGATAGTGCAACGTACCGTACAAGATGGATATCGATTGGGAGTATCGAAAAATGAGGTAAACGTATACTAGAGATCGAACGAATTATACGTTTAGATAGATTAGTTCGACATGAACGACGATTGAGATGATTGATAAAAGGAATGAAGGAAAGGTTTGAACTTTCATGGTTTTATACTACGAATAAAATTTTGACAACGACGAATGGATGTCCGTAGGTAAAGAATTAATTCTTCCTTTTATTCGTCGTGTACAATATGTATTTATAATGGTGTCAAGATTTTTGGATGAATGGAAGGGTGAAATGCATTGATATCTCTTGCCGACTTTAACTTCAAGCGACGTACCAGCTCTATTCTGATTCAACGAATGAATCGGAGCACCGAAAATACCGAAGGACATGGACATGAATGGAGCGTACGTGAGTGTTGCACGTGCGGATGTTGAGGAGAGAAAAGGAGGCAAGGATATAAAGAAAACGTTATCACAGGTTGCTTGGTGACGCCGCTGCTAGCTTTCTGTAAGCAGAGAGAGAGAGAGAGAGAGGGGGGGGGAGAAGAAAGAGAAGGTCCGAACTCTTCGTGGCGAATTTCATTTTACTTCCCGTCCACCTTCGGCCACCCTTTTGTGGAACATCGTTTGGTCACGAGTACGACTTTCCGCCTTCCTCGCTTCTCCTCTCTTTGTTATCGAACTTGTATCATATATATATATATATATATATATATATATATATATATATATATATATATAAAATATATATATATATATAATAGAAAAGAAGAACGCGAGAAAGAGACACGACTCGAATCGAGAAGATGAGATACTTTTCTTCGGACGAGTAGCTTTCTTCGAGTCTTTTTTCGTTCCGCTTGAAGTTTCCTTCCTCCTGGATCCGAGGCAGACCTAAAACGAAAATGCTTTCCCCCTCGGCTAGACGACCTTGAATTATCGTCCCTCCCCGTCGAATCTGTTTTCTTGTTTTCTACAAACTCTCGTTTATCGAGCGGTCGCATCGTCTCCCCGTTCGTTCGCGAAATTTATTGACCTCAAGCTCGTAGGCTCGGATGAAAATCGCAAAGGTTTCGTTGGAAGGCAACAGAGAGCCAAGGTACTCGTTCGTTCAGAAAGAGAGAGAGAGACAGACAGACAGAGAGAGAGAGAGAGAGAGAGAGAGAGAGAGAGAGCAGGAGCAACTTTCCGTTCTCATCGTGGCTGGTAGGTGCATAAAGCCTTGGAATTGCGTAAGACCTTGAACCTTCCTCCTCGGCAAGAACGACTATGCCATGGGACGCGTGCTTGCGCTCTCGATGCAAATGCGTAATTCGCCATTCGGAAAAAGTTTATAAAATCCATTCTCGGGGTGCGAAGGGGGCGGGAAGGGTTGCCACGATGGGACTGGTATACACGACGGAGAGATAGTCACGCGAGGCGACGAAGGATCGAAGGAGCCGGCATTAACATAGCATTAACGACATAGCTGCACCGTAAGCTATCCGCCTGCTTTCAGACGGGCAACAATGTTAATACGGCAATATATATTCATGCGAATTCGTAGATTCTCCCGCGCAATCGCCGAACTGCGTTAAGGGAATATAATCGGTCTACGACCGATCGCGTATACTCGCGAATGTAAAATGTACCAATTCTTGTTACTATTCCCTTTGGTATATCTCTCCATTTTCTCACTAATCCGATTAATTCGATCCCCCTCAATCATCTTGCAAATGTATTACGAGTGATACTTGTAACGAGATATCAAACAAACTGTTTTATTTTATTTTTTTTATTTTTTTTATTTTTTTTATTTTTTTTATTTTTTTTCTATCGTAGATAGCTGTTGACGCACACGAGCGCAAAGTCGAATAAGGGTTTTTTGTTTCTCGAAGGCATGTATCTTTGTCAGGTTTATCTGTTCTTAGAGACAGATTTTCTAAGAATAGATATTAAATCCATAAGCCTATTATCGATTTCGTCCCAATCTTATTCTTTATTAATTTTTCCCATTCGTTTTTTGCTACTTGTTGATTTCAAGCCGGATATACTTTCCAAGTTCAAACGAGCTACGATATTTCTCTATAGAATCGTTCCGACAAAGACTTTCGACTAAATTATAAATGTTACCACGAATTGTCCTTGTCCATACTCGACCAACGAGCATCTTTCTTCCCTTTCCTGGCCTTAATATTTTAACTTATAGAATAGTTGGAGAAGCACCGAGAAGTCAGTACGCAAAAGTCAGTCGTCGAATAAATACTAGTTTAAAAGATCGATCAAGTCACAAATTAATCGAAAATAATTGGTCTTACGCTTTATACCATAATTATAACATAGAATCCGTCATCTTATATATATATATCAGATATAATATCAGGTCATATACTCAATCATTATACAACACATACGCATCAACTATAGTCCATTGCGATAAATTATTATTGAGATATATATTACATCTGCGCTAATCATTTTACGCGCAACCTAACCAAGAGCCACAGAGAATCCTATCATTCACTAGGCGAGCGATATTTGCTAACGGCCTACGGTGACCAAGTATATTACCGTCGCCCATTTCATCGTGTCCAGTGGGTCTATAACTCTGACGTCAAGGAAGAGGCGGGGGACAATTCCTCCGTGCGAATTGACCATCATAGCTGGTACGATGCTAGACGCGGACCTTCAAAAGCTCTCGTAATTGTCGCCAGACGCAACGATATAGCAAGTCGATAACATTGAACAGAATTAATTTTCTAACCGATATCGTCGAAGTATCTTTTTTCCTTTTTTCTCTCTCTTTTTTTTTTTCTTCTTCTTCCTTTTCGTTTCCGAACTTATCGTTGGTTCTCTTTAACAATCTTGATAGGCGTATGAAAACCAACGAAAATCTTTTAAATCTATAGTGCAGTTTTTCGATCTCCGTACGAGGCTCACGCGCACGCGGAGATGGCGCCGATGGCGAGAATAAAAAGTGCCGGTTAGGTAGGAAGCATATTTGCATAGGTAATTGCTCGTCGCACGTGGCGCTTCGTTGTTCGGTATAATCGAATTGGGACGGTCGGTGATTTTATTTTTGCCGCTTTGACCGCGCGCGCTTGCTTGCTTCCTGGGATTTATTCCGACGAATCTGTCGGTGTAAATCTCTCGTATTTGTCGTGTTCGGTAGGGGGGGTAAAAGAGAAGGGTGGAAGAGAAAGAGGTGGCGGAACAAGAGGAGGGAGGAGAGGAGAGGAGCGCGGGATGATCGAGTTTCGCTCGATTTCGCGTCCCTTGTTGCGGCCAGATTTTCCATGCCCGCCCATCCTCACAACAAAATGCGATATCTACCTTAATGACGCGAATTAGTTTTGTTTTTCGATCGAATTATAGCTGAGCTTCGTGCTCGGAGGTTGTGCCGATCGAAATGACGATAGAACACGGCCGTGTTCTGTAGATATATATATATATATATATATATTATGCGAGTAAAAAATTCTTTTACCTTTCAAGGCGCGACATATGTTTGGTGCTTTAACAATGTCTAAACAGAAAAAAAAAGATTAAATAAAAGTGAGAGGAGTCTCTACGCTCGTTCTTACTGTCATAACTTTTTCGCTGTCCCTCCCATTCCTATTTCTTTCTTTTTTTTTCACGTGTCACGCGAGATCGTAATTAAGTTTCATCGAAAACGTATTCGCTTAATTACCGAAGCAACGATGGAGACATAGTAGTTCCGCTTAGGTGGTTTAGCCGTCTATGTTAACACGGATCTAGATCGTTCTGACAAAAGGGGAGAAGGAAAAAGGGAGAAAGAGAGAGAGAGAGAGAGAGAGAGAGAGAGAGAGAGAGAGAGATAAAGCATGTTGTCGTAGGCGTGTGCGATACAGCGTGATCGCTCGAACGCTCCGGGGTGTCCCTTGTGTTTTCGACCTTGAGTTGCCAACGACACGCGTCATTGGCCCTCGCGATATCGTGCGTTCCGTCACCGACAGGAATTATTATCGAGTCGAGGGCTCCGTTATCGCGAAAGGTCGACGCGTAGATGACGATGACAAGGAGGAATAGGTGCGTTCCGTCTCTGGGCGAACGACTCGAGAGCTCGCGGTCTCTTTATTGTCGTTGTTCACCGAAGCAGATCAGTCGTTCGGGCTCGACGGCTCCGGGCGGGAAGCAACGCGTCTTTTGTCGCGCGACTAATCGCGCCCGATAAATAATTCCCGTGCAAAAAGCCGAACGAGGGAGGTTTCTCCTTTGCTTTTTCCGACGGCTGAGGCGAATTGCTAGGTCAGAGGGCAAAGAAGAGAATAGAAGAGAACGAAGGCCGCCGGGAAAAGAGAGATACAAATAGAAAGACATAGGGAGAGAGAAAGAGAGAGAGAGAGAGAGAAGGAAAGGGAAATACTTTGACGGTGCAGGCTTTTACGGCTCGAACAATCGATGCATCCTCGCGTACACTCCGGGCTCGTACGGCACTGCACTGTACTTCACTGCACGGCACGGCACGGCACGGCACGGAACGGCACGGAACGGCACGGCACGTCAAGTCGACCCTTTATTCCCTGCGGCAAGGCGCGCGTGCAACCCATCCCATTTGTCTCTTGGACTTGGAGACGTAAGTCGAGCTTATTCGTAAAAATTACTCCTAAAGCGTAGAGACCTCCTATATGCGACTCTCACGATCTCGTAAAAAATTCATGATTAAGCGAACCGTGGAAAGCGGAATTCGAGGTGTTAGCATCACAAATGGTACGTTTGCGTCTCGCGAAATTCATTCGGTAAAAGCAGCAACTGCAACTGGCGGAGCGAGAGAACTCTCGCGTGAAAGGGAAAGAGAGAAAAAGCAAGTGGAAGAAAGAGAAAGAGAAAGAGAAAGAGAGAGTGAGAGAGAGAGAGAGAGAGAGAGGAGGGGGAAGGGAAGAAGGGAACAGAAGGGACGGTGAGAAAAGAGAAAAAAAGATAAAAGGCACGGGCAATTGTTCGATGCGGACTTAAGGATATACGAGCGGTAGCACAGGTTGCCGGTTACTCGACAGAGAGAGAGAGAGAGAGAGAGAGAGAGAGAGAGAGAGAGAAAGAGTGAGTGAGAGAGAGAGAAAGATGGAGAAAGATTTAAAGCTCGCGGTCTACAGAGTAAAGAAAAGGATAGCGAGCATGGGTAGTAGAGAATTTAGCGCATTATGGCGCGAGTTAATATTGGGCGGACAGCGGGTGGAGTCCACTGCCACTAAATATACTCCGTTCTCTCCTCCCTATCCACGGTCTTACTTGGCCTGCACTTGAAAACCCTCAAAGTCCTCGCGGTGGAACGAGCACACCTCGTTTCATTATCGTCGCGGGCGCGCCGCGAAAAGAAATGCATGAGGACCACCGCTCCTTCTTTCCTTCCGCGCCATTATAGGCCGACGAATTAAGCTTTAGTATGGCCCTTTTTTTATTTTCTTTGTTCTTTTAACACTTCCCTTGTGAGTTTATTTGCATACGTTGCTTTAAAAATGAAAGAGAAAGAGAATGAGAGAGAGAGAGAGAGAGAGAGAGAGAGAGAGAGTAAAAAGGGATTCCGGTTAAACTTGATTGCTCATTTCGAGTCAAATGCTTATAAAAGAACACTTAAAACGTTAACAAAGGATTTAATCTGGATTCGATTAATTCATCGAAATTGGAAACATTCGAAAATTCGAGTATCGGGTATCTATGTACGCGTTATACACTAGAGCTTGATTAAACAATCGGACCGAGGAAATTGATGCGTCCCGCTACTCTTTTTTTATTTTTTATTTTTCTTCTTTTTTGTTTCAAAGACGCGTTTCTATTACGAAGATTGATCATTCTCGTTTTATCTGCCAACTAACGCGCACTTTGTCCGAGTAAAAAGGATACCGTGTCGATCCGCGAAAATATCGTCGATCTACCGAAGAAAGTCGTAGTTATCGAAAATTACGCGCGTACGAGGAGGACAATATCGAAAGAATCGGTACGTTCGCGAGTGAGAAAACTTTTCAATGGATTTTCTGGTTCCACTTTCTTTCATTTGGTTCTCTATTCACTCGATTCACTTAGTCAAGTTTTATTCGCTCGCAAAGTTACGACGTTTCACTGCCACTCGCTCGATTATGCAACTTCGGGTATCTCCATTCCGGTCTGACTTTTCACTTCCGTTTCTCTCTCTCTCTCTCTCTCTCTCTCTCTCTGTCCCCCTGCTTTCTCTCTCTCTCTTTCTCTTTCTCTCTCTCTCTCTCTCTCTCTCTCTCTCTTTTCATCGCGTTCCTCTGTCTCGTTCGTTTTCTCTTTCCACCCACGCTTTGGCGCATTGCCTTCGATTTGTGCGACGCCTGAAAAATCACGAACTCCTCCTTCGGTGCTAGCGAAGCGATCCGTTCGTCGAAGTAATTTTGGGTGCATCGATTTTACGCTTCGTACTTTTTCGATCCCTCTTTCTCGAATCTCCTTTCGTTTCTTTTGACGTTATTTCCGTCCTTCTGCAACAGAAAGAAAAAGAATTTAACGTTTCACCTGTCCCAGATAGAATAAATTTTTAACTTGCACCGGAGATAAACGCAACCTATTTTTATTTAAAATTCTATTAACGCCGGTGCGGACGAGAGATAATTTTTCTCAACGAAATAACGTTCGGCGTTCAGGAATAGCTCCCTACCAAATCTGTATGTATATCGTTCGGAGAAAGGTAACGAATGGGAGATATTGGAATACGATTTGATCCCACTGACGGAAGGAAAATCGTGCGAAGGCAGACGACTCCTCGACCGAGCCGATTTGTAATGCAAAAGCGTATTATTTTTTAAACGTTCCGCATTAATCGAATATCGGTATTCCGAAGCTCGATACCTTCGGTAGCACGTTTGGTAGCTATGAAAAAGAGAGAGTAAGAGAGAGAGAGAGAGAGAGAGAGAGAGAGAGAGAGAGAGAGAGAGATGACGAGAATATAAAAAGAGAGAAAAAGACCGGGAATGTCGAGTAGGAGTGAGTGAGAGAGAGAAAAAGAGTGGGTACCACAGCCCATTCCGGGACACCTCTTTCAATTCCTCGCGATATCGGGTTCTCCTTTTAAGTCGAGGTTTATGCCTTCTAAAAGGAACGAATCGTAATACAATGCTATCGAGTAAAATTTCCGTGCGAATGGCTCCTGGCACGAAATACCGTCTCGATTTAAGCGCACGAGCGAAGATTACGAGCACCGTTGTACTACTATGTTGAAGTCTCGTGCACGGTCTCACCTCCATCCCGCCGTAGGAAGAGTACGCCTTCTTACGCCTCTTCGATCCATCGTATTTGTACGAATCCAGGTGGTACGTAACGAGACGAGAGCACCCTCGGCATTATTTCCGCTCGAGGATATAGGATCGTGGAAAAAATTTTCGTCGAAGGTAGGTTAAGGGGTGACTCGTTATCTTCCTCTCGGTATTATCCCTGCTAGCTTTATAGCACAATAAATGCATTACACTAAGAAGCCGCTGTAAAAAAGTTTGCCCTAGTTGCCAGAAACGATGATAGCGCGTCGAGTAAAGGGAGACTAAGGATGGGGGAAAGCGGTGGGGAGAGGAGAGGGCGGGCGGGCGGGCGGGCGGGCGTCGTACGACGTGGCAACGTTCCCGCTCTCCCCCGTAGGGTACCCGAGAGAGAAAAATGAGATTTACGGGTTACTTTAAGCTGTAAGCGGGCAGAAGTTTTCAAGACGACTGTTCCTCCCTTCCGGCCGCACATTATCACGATCCGGCTTTTTGTTAAGGCTCGGGAGTTAACGCTAGGCACCCGACCAAGCGACGTCACATAATGAGAATAACATCGTAACGTTCGTATGCTTGCGCGTTTGAGAAAAAAAAGAGAGAGAGAGAGAGGAAAGAAAAAAAAAGAGAGAGAAAAGTAAGGAAGGAAGAAAGCACCTAAGAACGATGAGAGAGAGAGAGGGAGAGAGAGAGAGAGAGAGAGGAAGAAAGGGGAAAAAAAGAAAAAGAGAGCAGAAAAGAAGTTTTTACCAGTCTTGCAGCCGAGCTTGGCACCGCTCGTTTTCCCCCAACTCGAACGCCGTTACTAATTAAACGAAATAAAGTTCTCAGTTCTCTACGGTGGGAATCCAGAACGATGTACTTAAACGTGCTCGCGAGTGGAATTTCAAAAGAACGCGCGCAACTTAACAAACGGGGGAAATGTCGAACGTAAAATTAATACATCGAATCGTAAAAAGATTCTTTCCCAAATCGAACAATTTTCTTTCTAACGTTATTTGCAATGAAAGAGTATCCATGAATTTTGAAGAACCCCACGACGTACAAGACGAACGTGGGAGGTATTCTTACGGTTACGTACGTGCCAGAGGGTATCTATAATTTTCGATACGATCGCACTTATGACGTTGCTATAGCTTTCTTTACCCTGTCACGAGGTACTCCGTCTCGGCGCCATAGAGAGTACACGGGTTCTTGCATGCTACGTCCGGGAGACTGGTCGACGACCCCCTTTTGCTTCGTCGACGTGCGTCGTTGTACTATCCAGTCGTACTACCCTAGCAAAGTGGAGAGAAAAGATAACCTGTCTTTCCGCTCGTTCTTACAACTTCGACTTTGCCACACGTGAATCGTAAGTATCCCCATCTAATACATATGCGTCCTTGTAAAACGTGTGAGTGTAAGCGAACACCACGTATGCATCGAGAAGGAGGAAACTTGCCCTAAGAATAATAGATGAAAGCTAAGCGAAGAAAACCTTTCTAAGGAGATACGTGAAACATCAGATATGGATATAAATATATAGACCGGCCAGTAGATATCGCTTTGCACGGTAATTTCCTCACGATTAATTATTTTACGATTTTATAATGATTTACGCCAACAAAGGATTCGAATTTTGAAGAAACAACTTACCTTATGAATGAATTATTCTCGCATAAGGAAATATATTTCGCGAAGTAATGTAGACGTAAAATATTCTACATTTTTCAACATTCTCCTTGGCTTTCCTTCGACACACCAAGAAAGTCAGGCCAGGCAGAGCCGTGCCGAGGACAGGCCGGGCCAAACGGGGCCAAACCGGGCGGGGCTGTGCCGAGTTGAGCTTTTCCAAGTCGGACGGGTGAGGCCGTGCTAAATCGGGCGGCGTCTTGTCGGGGAGCTGCAACAAGTCAGTGGGCGCGGGAAAGGGTCGGACTAAATCAAGGGATCGGGCCGAACCAGACAAGACCGGGTTAAACAAGGGAGCGGAGAGGGTTAGCGGGTCAAACTGGAGGGCTGTACTTAGATGGGCCTTGCCAAGTTGGGTCTACCCAATCTATCTACCCGGAACTAGGCTAGGCCGAACCGAGCGGGACCGTATCGGGCCGATATAAATATAAGAGATTGAAAAATGTGAGTTCCCTTGTTGCACTTGTAGTTCATATTGTATATCGTCGATACCTGTCGCTGAAGTCACGCACGCTTCGAGCAAATAAAGAACATGAACAGCCTAAACGTTTTTCCTTCTATTTCGATATCTAAAATTCTTCCTCCAATCGAGATTCTTTTCAGCGCAAAACTATTTCTATCGAAAAAGTTAGTTTGCAAGGTATTAAATCCTTTGAGATCCGTCAGAGACATTCTTCGAATTCACAATCTATTTTAAAGAAGTCGAACCGGGTGGTATGAGAATGAGAGATAATTCCTTTTAACTCGTATATTTTCTCTCTCTCTCTCTCTCTCTCTCTCTCTCTCTCTCTCTCCCTCTCAAATCGAAGTCGTTCGGTCCCTCGAAGAAAACACCCTTATCCAACTTTCGACCGATAATTATATCCATACACGAATTTGAACTCGTCGTCTATCTGGGCCATCCGTAAGCCGAGCATTGTGGCACAATGACAAATTACTCGGGCTCAAGATATAAATAAAAAATGTGGACCCTTCTCAAAAGCCCGCTAGTAACAACACATTGCCATTTTCGAGGCCGTGTCAGGACGTTTGACGTAACGTCCTATATACGAGAAACGAACAATCAATCATCGGACAATATTTATTTACATGAAGGTCGTTGCCAGTGGCGAGCCCAGAGGGGGAGAGACGAATAAAGAGACCAGTTTGCCTTCTTTCCATTCGTTGGACTCCTCTCTCTTTCATTCTCTCTCTCTCTCTCTCTCTCTCTTTTGACGCAAAAGAACGCAAAGGGGAAACCGAATGGGTAGACAGATCAACGCATTGTCATGACAGTGAATGCGGTTTGATCGTCGGAAAGGATAGATTTTATGTCGGAAGAAGGAACGAGATAGAAACTTAGGGAGTTCACAGAGGGAGAAACGAGAAAACGAAGGTGAACGAAGGAGCGCGAAAAGCGATGCTTGCTTCCGTCCTCAAATTACTTTCATCGGTCACGTGTTTTTTTTCCCAGGGGATCGAAACGTAGAGACATGAAAAGAAAAGACTTTTCACGATTTTTGCCGCTTCCTCCTATATAACAGGAATTTCCAGATCTTTTTTGTCCTTATCTATCTTTGGCTCCCTCTCTACCCCTCCTCCTCCCATTTCTTCCCTGTCCGCCACCCATCCACCTATCCCACTATCCCCTCTCTACCTCGGTCTTTATTTCTTATCGATCTTATTTTCAGACGAAAGGGCGACCGATCGATTGCGCTTCTATCGTTCTTGAACTTTTAAAGATCTGCCTTTGTCCGTAATCACTGTTCACAGTAAATCCACGATTTGAAATTTCATCGTACGATTATTGATGATATTAATCTTATTTCGTTTATTTGCTTTTTTTTGTCCCGCATTGTTTTACGCGAAATGAGAAAGCAAAGAAGTACTTCTCACGTACTCGAGACAAGTGTCATTACGAATTCGTTTTCTCTCTCTCTCTTTCTCTCTCTGTCTCTTTCTCTCTCTTTATCCGTATCTCACTTCATCCTCTCTCTTGGGAATAACAACGAGGGATCAACGAGGGAAGAAAAAAAGAGAGAAACGATCACCAGTAAGCAAGATCGTAACGAGGTGGTCCCAGTTCCCGGAGCATCAATCATCCGCCTCTAAATACCATTTTTACGTCTGCTATCTTCATCGTGGCGCATGTGTGCGTAAATGAGGAACGAAAATGTATGTACTTACATACGTAAATCTTTTACCGTGCCATATTCTTTTCTTCTGACATCTATATTCCATATATAAGAAATACGAGCGTGTATAAATAGTCATTTCGCGGATAGAACGCCAAAGGACGACGGTTCTTTCAACATGGTTGCTCTGTCATTAGGAACGAGCAAAAGAGACGCTAATTAAGTTGAATCACGTGTAGGAAGGGGTACCGGTCTCGACTCTTTTTTAAAACAATCGTTTCTTGTTTATTTCGCATTTAAACTTTTTTTTTTTTTTTTTGATAAAATTGTACGCGAATGTACGTAACTTATTTTATTGTAAGACATGCATATGTGTGTGTGGGGGGGGGGGGAGCGTGCGATTAAATTGCGTAATTGGGATTATTTTATTTAGGAAAAGTGTGTAGTTTGAGCGAAAGTTTGATTTGGGCAAAGATCTGATATATTATTTTTAACTTATGTATATATATATCGTAGTCTCATATATTTTACAATTGCGAATGCATTATAAAACGATTATCATAATTATATATTATGGATTCGAAAAGTTATTATATGATGCTATTAAGTACATATTTTGGCTCTAGACTTATACTTGCGGGTCAATGTATGTATGTTATGTAGCGAATCGATAAGTTAATATTTCGGCCAGGATCCAAGAGCGATAAGTGCGATAAAAGCATACGGATAGATCGTAGATTCGAGTCAGTCTATATTTCCTATAATGCTTGACGTTTTTATAGACTAATCGTACACGAGGTCACTCGGCAAGCGAGTTATTTTCGTGCCTCCTTTCCGGGAAGATCGCGAGCCCCAGCTGAAATCGATTTCGAGTTATCACGGACGGGATACCACAAACGAAGTGATGGTGCGCGCGAAAGCCGTGAAAAATTGTGTACACAAATGCCGGACAGGGAAGAGAGGAGGAAGAGGAAGAGGAGAAGGTGGTGGTGGTGGTGGTGGTGTTGGCGGTGGTGGTAACGGCAGTGGTAGTGGTGGTCGCTAACCTGAAACGATTCCCCGTGGGCCATTAGTCATCGAGCCCAGGACCACGGACAAAAACTAGCTTACGTACGAATGAATATGAATACGTAGGGGGTTTCGCTCGCGTTGCCCGCAAAGTCGCTAAAAAAATTATAGAGAATTTAATTTCCGTCGGGAAGGTTACGCCAGTGGCCGGCTCTGTCGTTTGTTCAAAAAATTCCAACTTTCTTCTTCTTCTTCTTCTTCTTCTTCTTATTTGTCTCAGTTTTTTCTTAATGTCATAAAATAACATTTTCCTCGACGAAAAACACAGGTATTTCGGTAAAGTAAAAAAAAAAAAAAAGTAGGGTCGAAAGCGAGGACATTTTTCGCGATGTATAAAACTTTTCTAACTCGAGATCTTTTTCGGATCTTTCATCTTGTTCCAGTTTTCTTTATCTCTTCATCCTCCCGACTGACCAATGACCATTCTAGTCGTGGTACCGGAAACACACGAAAGAGTCAACCTCCCTCCTACGAACCAATAGTTTCCCCTAACTGCTTGACAAGTTTTCGACCGAAGTAGGTGACTGAGTTTCGAAAGTACTTTGGTGAATTACGTCATAGGATTAACCTGCGGATTCTTGGACTTCGAAGATACGTTTCGGCTCTGTTTACGATATTACATATTCTTTTAGTGGGGCAAGAAAATACGAGAGATATAATTATGCAATTATAAATCGATCTTAACCATACCTTTCTATTATTTTCGTTTGGATAAGATAATCACTTCGAGATACCCAAATAATGACGATCAAATAACGAGACAGACCATCAATTTCATGCAAGTACCTACTGGCGAAAGCTGAGATAAGCATGAGAGAGTACAGAGATAGAGATAGATAGATAGATAGATAGATAGATAGATAGATAGAGAGAGAGAGAGAGAGAGAGAGAGAGAATTCTCAAAAGCGGAAACCATTCTGTTACCACTCCACAATCGAGGAAAATGGCCTCGGATTATTAATGCCGCGGTATGATCGCCCGAGACGATTAATGGTAATGCTATTCTACTCTGCACTAATGCACGTAATAACGCTTTCCTTGGGAATTAGACGATGCGTTCTACCTGCATATTCAACTCCGGCCTTCATCGATCGAGTTTCTATTCGGGTTAAATACACGTCCTGCGATGGGAGTTAAAAAAAAAAAAAGTATTCGCGTACTTACTTAAAATCGGATAAATACGTACAGACTAATCCGAAAGAATTGATATTCCTGATATTGAAAACGACTTTCTAAGAATGGAAATGAATGGTTGATACGAACAGACATAATTGTAGGAAATAGAGGAGGAAATTACTATGTTACGCGATAACATAGAAGGTTTGACATTTGAAATTTCCATAGATGCTTTCGGTGCATAAGCAGTGCGTGTAGATATCAGGAACAGTAGCGGGATGCCAGTCGACGTGCCGCCAACTCCGCAGAGGTATCGAGAAGCGCGCGCATTGCGAAATTTTCCGGCTGGAAAGATGGTTTAGAGGGGTTGATGTGTGTGTGGGGGGGAGGGAAGCGGGGAGGGGATAGGTTGGGGAAGTGGCTTGGTTGGGATAAACTTGGACGTGATGTCTAGTACGTAGCTTGACAGCGACTTGATCCTCTTCGCTGAGCGGAGCACGTGACGGCTGACTGCTATTCCTATTCCACCTCGGCAATATTAATAATGCCAGGAATTTCATTACGAGTTTCAACGGTAGCACCTAACCGTCTCTAGACCTATTCGTTCGCACACGTTTTGTCTCATCTATAACTACAAATGCATCCGATCAAGCAAGCCCTACACCACAATTCCCTCGTTCGTTCTCCTAGATCCTGTCGACCTTGATACAGTCATAAAGACGAGAGAGAGAGAGAGGGAGAGAGAGAGTGAGAATACCGAGTTGATGCCGAGTATAGAAGCCGATACATAGGGAAGCTTTGTTTCGTGTCACGACACGAGGTCGAACGAGTTTGGTGAATCTGGATAGGAGCGATAGTATAAGTGAAAAGCCTTTGGGACGCCGTGTTATAGCGATACTATCAAGTTTCCCGATAGCTTTCTAACGAGATTAATCGTCTCACGATGTATACATAAGTAGTTCACTTGACGAAGCGCATCAAACGCTCCTTAAGATCGGCTCCTTACAACAACTATTTCGATATCTAACTGGCTCTAGGTGTATGTAAGATATGGAATCTATATGAAACTTTTAAATGATTTTATATCCGCTTTCCGCTCGCCGAACGGCAACCTCAATGATAATATTATTTCGTTGGACTTTGCCGTTTATCGAGTCGATAAAACGCATGGATGGCTTTGCGATAGCGTTTGAAAGTATTTTTCGTATAACGACGGTTCAATGATTCTAATATCGAATAAATATTTTTCCGAGTCTGAGGGTTTATCGAAATACGGTAAATCGAACGATGCTTTCGCACGCTCTAATGCTTGTCCTTGGAAAAGGCACGCGAGCGCTCCGGCAACCGCCCGAAGGAGGAGGCATCTTTACGAGACTTTCAAAGCTTCGTGATTTTACAACTCGTTGAGCTCATTTCCTTACTGCCCTACCGTCGCATAACTTTGATACTCGATTTTCACCACTTGCCCGAACTTTCCTAACCTCTGCACGTGCATAAAATTATTTCGTTAGGAAATCGCGTAACCGTTCGTTTCACTTTCTTTGTAACCCGCGTATGATTAATGTTCGAAACTTTTCGAATATTTCCGAGAAAGAAAGCAAAAAAAAAAAAGAAAGAAAAGAACAAAAACTAAAGGAGAAGCGAGAAGCGAATGTTCGGTTTTTGGATAAATAATGCGATTAATTTTGATATACTAGACGTAAATGAACTTTTTAATCTTGAACACGTACGGTAATATACTTATATGTAAGTATATCTCGAATAAATTTCCAATCAAGGGGAGCAAACGTTCGTGGCTGTAATAAATCCGAGAGATGGAAGATTTAATAATTCAGAGAGGCGAAGGCAGAACCTACATACAATATAGGTTTGGTTACGTATAGAACGTTGCCGTCGCTGCCATCGTCGTCACTATCATGTCAACGGAATTGGGTCATCCTAACACAATGATTAATTGGAGCGTAATCAACGTTAGATTGCCTCTTCGGTTACTCGTAAGCAGGGTACGCTCAGGTAATTCGCGGTAACCAATCGCGAGCCGTACTGATCTACTTCAAATTCGGCAATGGCCCCCGATGCATGTAACTACCTTGCTCGTTTCTGTGATCGATGCGTTCGACTCGATGCCGCCGCCTTGGGAAAAGCCGGCGTCTTTCGAAAACAATCAGTCAACGATGCGACCGATCGATCGACAAATGATCGATGACGGGAGAAGGATTTGTCGGAGACTGTCGTTCTCGATAGGAAGGGAAGAGGAACAGGAACGCGATGTTAAAATAAAAAATAAAAGGAAAGAAAGGCCAAGCGCCTTGACGCTACTCAGACGCGTGCTTCAGTCTCGATAGTTTTGGCCTGCTTGAAGGAGATAAGCTTTCGTTATTTTACGCCGGTTTAAGAAGGACGACACGCGATTCGCTGAGTCGAGATCGAGACGATCGATCATACGCCCGAATAGAGGAATCCCTCTGTTTGACTACTGGAAATTAGTTTGCCTTCGACGCCCTATACTTATACAATACCTTTCGCTATTCGCTAAACCCTCGAAAATATTCTTATTACGATTCCACGAAGTGAATCCTACGATTTTTATCCTTGATATCGGGTCTCAATTATTGTGCGAATTTTCGTTAAAAATTTTAACCTTTCCTGAAAAAGTCGCGGGTAAGCAATTTCTTATGGTAAAGTTATTACTTGTGCTTATATATATATGTGTGTGTGTGTGTGTGTGTGTGCACCGATTTCACGTTAGCCGTTACATATTGGCCGACATTGAAATCTATTGATAATCGGTTTCCCGCCGATTCCACAAAATTTCTATTCTATTTGGCAAGTTCGCCGTTGTTCTGAACATCGGGGAACGTATAATCCACAAACCGGTACGGTAGTCCTGAAACGTTGGAAAGTCAATTAAACCTCGAAAATTGCATTTAAGAGCGCCTTGTTCGAGATAGCAGATGCAATTGCAGACACGGTTACAAAGGGCGAGGTATCCGGACCTCTCGGTTTCCTCTCTCACCCTTCACGTAACTATGGTAATGCGAAGGAACCCGTAGCGCAGTATACTATATTGTATATGTATAGTACCTTTAAAGCGAACATTTGCAGTTAGAAGCGTTGGGTCAAAGGGTATCTATAAAGGTTCATTGCACCTGCCATTAACGGTATGGTCAACGAGTCAACGATGTATGTTACTATTTCTCTGGTAATTGCGCTCAGCTGTTTGGCATGCTCAACGGTAAATCAATTAGCAAATCGATTTATGTCGATTAGCGTTAAACAAGGACGATGACGAAGACAGGAACGACCTGCGTTTGCACGTTTAAAAAGGTAGGGAAATAAACAATAATACCGATAATTGATAACGACGCTAATGAGTAGCGCACCTTTCATTGGTCATTAAAAGTGCGAGCGTTATTTGGAATTTTAAGTATTCTCGTAACCTCGTGAGGTTAAATAAAATTTAATGAAAGTTGGCATCCGTAAAGCCTGTAACGACGTTCTCTCCTTTGCAATATCTTTCTATCTCTCTCTCTCTCTCTCTCTCTCTCTCTATCTCTCTCTTTCTCTCTTCCCGTATCTTTGTTGCTGTATTTCTCACGGAGCCACGTATAGTTGAAAGAGAAGAAAACGTCTTGGCACACGGATTGTACGGCCAAGATTCCACAGTTATGCGCATGGCGAAGTTATCACGCTCGTTCCTTCAAGAATAGGTAGGTATCGTGAGCGAGAAGACACGAAGGAGGATATACCTACGAGGAGGTTGTTGTATCCTACACGGGTAGGAAATGCGCGAGAAAAAGTGAAAGACAGACGGACGGACAAGAGAAGGAGTGCGATGAGAAGAGAAGAAGAATGTTGATTGGCCTCAAATTGAATCCCGTCCATTTATCACTCTCATTCTTCTTCCTTCTTCATTCGCGAACCATACGAAAAGAGAGACAGAGAAAGAAAGAGAAAGAGAGAGAGAGAGAGAGAGAAAGAAAGAGAGAGCACGTTTAGCCCCTAATTCGTTGCCATCCAGAAACAAAAATCGAAACGTTTCTCCTCCTCTTAACTCGTCCCTGATCACCCCACCCTAAAAGCTGCGAATCCGATTCGTGGAACGCAGGCCCACTTTCTTCGCAAGAAAGGCCCATTCGCACCACAATCCTTTTGGCACGATTGGATATACGTGCACAAGGGCAAACGTCGAAGATGTTTTTTTAACGACACGCGGAGCCATTCCCGCCGTTTTACAGGGATGTAAAATTAATTAAAGAATTGTAAGTTAAATGGAAAGGGGGAAAGGAGAGTCAACGCGATTTCAAGATATTATACCGGATCGGACGATTTCAGGGTAGAGTAAAATCTATTAGGTGATTCTTTTTCTTTGAGTCAGAAAGAGAGGTAGAGAGAGAGAGAGAGAGAGAGAGAGAGAGAGAGAGAGAGAGAGAGAGACAGCTGAAGGTCGCATAAGACGAGGCAATTACAAAGAGCCGAACGTAGAAATGAAAACGATCTGGCACATTCCTTTCTTCCGACCGATTACGATTTTTCTATACTTTTCAATCGTCCGTAACACGAGAATATTATTTTCTTCTTTGTTGTTGTTTTTTTTCCTTTCTCGCAAATTATGTAAAGCAAAATCGTACTCGAGTTATTATTGCTATTATTAATGTCGTTATTGAGGTCGAAGCAATAGACGGCGCCACGTAGAGATAACGCAACGATAGATAATTACAGGCTTGCAGATCGTTGAAGAAGCTAAGAAAAGTTTATCCTTGACAAGGAGTAAGTAGCGTGAGTAATATCGTTAGCATCTTCGCTTTTTCTTACCGCTCGACGATAATCGTTATAAGGATTCTTTAATTATCAATGAGAGATTGCGAAGTTATAAATAATTAAAATCGTATTTGTTTTGCTGGCACGTCCGTAGGTAAAAGTTTATCAATCCGGTGCACCTTCATACAGTTTTCCATTGAAGACGAAAATTAACGTCGAGTTGTTTCAACGTCGTAGATTTCCCTCAACGCAGCTAGAGAAATCGGAACATGCATACATATTTATACTACACAATATATTCAATGGACGTATACGCAATAAATTTACAATTGTGTCTGTAAAAGGTTTCCGTGGCATGCGGACCACACACGCACACACACACACACATACATTTGCATTTCAATTTTTAGTCTAACAATTATATTTGTTCCTTTGTTTCAGGTGAGTTTACTTCATGCATATTTTGGTGACAGTACGGTCCCGAGCGAGTAAGTAATGCGTCAGGTGACTCCATTTCAAGGTAGCGCCCATATGCCTGACAAGTTCGATGGGCGAGTGAACCAAAAAAAAAAAAAGAAAAAATAAAAGTAAATCCCGAGCGTTAATTTTGCTGATCGCTGCGACCATGTTCTTTCTATATTCTTCTTCTTTCATCTCTTTACGTTCGCTCGGAAGAAACTGGACGGGTCCCGAGCTTCGTAATAAGGGTACGATACAAAATTTCATCGTGCGGGATCGCTTATTACGCTCGTTCGATCATAAAAAAGCTATTCTTCTTGGTATGCCGGCTATTCGAATAACCGAAAGAAAAGACTTCAATTCGCGAGATAGAAAGAGAAAGAGATAGATACAGAGAGAGAGAGAGAGAGAGAGAGAGAGAGAGAGAGAGAGAGGGAGAGAGAGAAGGGTACACGACGTTGAAACGTTGAAGCGACGCGTATCGAAGAAGGATAATTAATTTAAAGCGAGGGCCAGCGATATAATTCAATCTCCATTGTCGAGACTAATAGTAAGACACGATGGGTGGATCTGACTCCGATTTTTAGGTCGCATCACCACCGTCGAGCAATCTTTAGCGAGTTAATGAAGTAGCTCCTTATTAGGTCGAAGCCATTGTAACGGTCGAACGTTACGAGGCTCTTCGCACCCTTACAATTTTTACCGTTCTATTCCGCGTCTCAAAAATTTAATTTTTCCATTCTACGTTATTACCGACGTCAGCGAAGCTTCTCCCGTAGAAAGACGGAGAGCGCTACGTCTTCGGCTTAATCGACGGTATTTGAGCAACGCCGTAGCGTCGGCCCTTCCACGAGCAATTAACCGAGCAATTTGCAGTCCTAAAAATATTGTATTTAATGATAGACTCCTTTAGAAGTCCGGGGCTCGAAACTATAGATTACATTGAGACAGGATAATTGGTCGGTACGGACCACTGGCTTGCAGCTGCTTGCCCCATTATAATTGCAGCCTACTAAGATTGGTGGAAAAAATGTAGGTATTATTCGTTTATTGGCGCAATTTTTTATCTTTGTCAGCGAGAACCTTCAGCTATATAGCCACTGGCGTGTGCGACCTTCGAACCCTCTTCGGGCTTCTCATCTCTTTCTCCCTCTCTCTCTCTCTCTCTCTCTTTCTCATAATTAATCTATCTTTTTTCTTTTGTCAATATAAAAGTAAGAATTAATGTCATTTATCATAAGCTCAAAGACCGTCGACCTCATGTGGGTCGATCGATAAGAAATAAAAATGTTCGAAAGAAACCGAGCGTATCCCTTTACGTGGTTGTGTTTATTTCTTTTTTTTTTTTTCTTTTTTTTTTCATGAATTGCAAAGAATGATTAACAAACATCGTGCATGCATACATCAATATTAATAGTATCGATCTCGTCGCGGCAATTATTCGTATCGCGCAAAGGCGATAGCAAGTAGAAATTTTAAGGTACGTTGAAAACCGTAGCGATCGTCGATGTAAATCGTAGGAAGTAACGAGATAATTAATGTGTTCTCGCTACGTGAACGCGAGACGTCGATTATCGAATGGTGCAAGCCGTCTCGTTAGTCGTCACTTTTCGAACGGAATTTTCCTCGTCGCCGTTACCTCCCCCTGCCCCTCTCCCCCTTACAAACCCCCTCCCCCACTCCCCACTCCCATCCTTTTTCACCTTAACGACGCGTCCTGCCGTTGGCAACCGGAGGCGAGCGCATTTGTAATTGGCTTTGAAGTTAAAAAGAGAGTGCGAATGTTCTACGGACTCCTGTGTATCCCTACCAACGAAACAGACCGTCGGCCAATTATTAGTCGGCGAAGAATCTTTTTCGATATTTTATTATTCCATCGTATATGGTTCCTCTCTTGGCCGAACCATAACTTTGAATTGGCTATTCCGTGACCGTGTAGAGAATGCACGCGGTACGACTTCTCTTGGTTAAGCAGCTTCCAAGTGGGCTTCACGTGATTACGCCTATACCTGATTCGTGCTGCTTCAGGAGGGTGAGACGAACACGAGGCGGCTACGAACTGGCTGTTTACATTACGAAGCTCCAGGATATATAAGGACGTGCCATCTAACTCATCCGTTACTAATTGGCTTGTCCGAGCCAATATCTCTCCATCTTTATCTATCGTTTCATACCTATATCTACATATAACAGCTAGACGATCATCTCGTTTGTGCCTTTCTCGTTACTTCGAAGGCGATCGTTATAGTTTCATTACTTTTCTCTCGTCGTCGATGCTTTGTTCCTATTTCTTTTGGAGAAAGAAAAAAAGAAAAGGAATGAGAAAATAAGAGAACGAGAAGTTCTATATTCCAATGGCACGAAAGGCCGCATGCTTAATAGGAAAACTACTGGGTCGGTGTTACCTGCTTAGTTTCGTATTGCGTGAGGGAACTCCCCTTTCTCGTTTTTTTTTATCTCCTTCTCTCTCTCTCTCTCTCTCTCTCTCTCTCTCCTCGTCCCCCCTTTTCTCTCCTTTTAAATCGTTTAGTCTTACGAACGAATAGAAATCGTAATAATGTAAGACTTAATTGGAACTTGATAAGTTCTTACATCTTTTCGAAGATGTAAACTGTAGTCAACCAGTCGAGTGACCTCCCACGCGATGACCGATTATCGTAGATCGTGCGAGAGCATTCCAGTGAGCGCGACATTTCGCTCCTCTGCACGATTCGAACTCCTAAACTGAATTTAGACTATCGAATAAAGCGTAAAAGGAAACTTTTACGAGAGTTTACTTCTACGATGTAAAAAGACGAGACGAGTGTGACCTCCTCTACTTCTATCCTCTTTCTCTTTCCATTTATATTATCCGCGCACCTGTTACCAAGCAATTCGTTCGTTCGTTCGTTCGTTCGTTCTTTCGCAAGTTCAATCGAAACAATTCCGATCATTCCTATGGCGGATGAAAGGTTTTACCTATGATCGTGGCCAATATTCACGGATAAACAGAGACCACGCAAAATTTCTGTGGTTATTTCTCCCGGTTATCGTGTCATCGATTACCGGATTAAAACCTGTGAAATATGATTTTGGTTCGTGTGGGATGCTGACCGAGAGGAGGAGAGAGAGAGAGAGAGAGAGAGAGAGAGGTGACGGTGATGCTGGTGGTTAAATAGCAAACGTGATTATCGCTTCTGTTTTTGTTTTCCACTATTGTCCAAATATGTCGCGATAAGGTAATGCACGTGCGAAACGATGGCGATATTAACGGACACGCGGCAATCCTCGTGAAAAATTTTAACGATAATTTCATCGTATTCCTATCTCTGTCTCTCTGTCTCTCTTGCTTTGACATTTTTTACAATTTTACGGATTTAAAGCAGAACATTTTTCTAACCGGACCCATTTGTACAGTTTCGACGTATTTTATGTTCTACCACATCATATAATGTATAATATTTTATGTGATCGTTTTTTGGTCCTTTCGTAATACCTTCACCGGGCAAATAGTGTGAAAAAGAAAATGAATATAAATGGAGATAATGAGAAAGGAAATATTCTTACGACGCGACCATAACAACAAAATCACGTCGATAAATAATAGATGGAGAACGAAGAACGAAGATTTATTCAATATCGATAGATTGTTAAATCTAACAGCGTTAACTAAAGTTTGTTTGAAATTCCAAGCTTTTTATATTTTCTCTTTTTCCAATCGCATCTCATTTCTTTCTTCTCTCAAACTTTTGGTCCAACGATGTGTATGTATTCGGTGAAAATTTACACGTGAACGATTGCGCGACAAGAAATGAATGCGACGGAAATAGAAGGTTTATCCGAATTTACATACAAACGAGATTAACAACTGACATTCTTTCAACGATGGCCAATTCTCTCTCATTCTGTTTCTCAATATCCCTTTGTTTTCCTTTTTTCGGTTGTTCGTAGGTTGCCGTATTGACCAATACTCGCTTAGCTCGCTTCGCGTAAATACGAGGAGAGAAGACGATGCACACCCACGATATATATATATATATATATATATATATATATATATATATATATATATATATATATAGAAAGAAAAAAAAAGAATACAAAGAAAAAGAAAGAAGGAAACGATCGTCCTGAAGGAGGCATGGTCGTCCTGCGTGCTCGTCGTCCGCTGGCTCTTCCGTTAAGGCCATTCCTTACCGAGACATTTTTATGACCGACATTTTCGCCGCCGCCACAGCCGACCTCGTCGCTTGCCACCAACCCCAAAGAGAGAAGGCACGACGTCGAAAAAGTTCCTCTTTCTTTCTCTTCTCCTCCTTCTCCTCCTTTTTCTTCCTCTCCTCTTATTTCTCCTTCTTCTCTACCGCAGTATGCCCAGCCTCTTATAGGCTGGCGTAAACAGGAGTCGGCAGGAAACGATTATTTACTGCTGGCGATTCTTTAAATCGCATGCACACGCACCGGTACACGCACTTAGGGTAGGAAGTATAGTCCTCCCTCCCGCCCTCCCACCCTCCTGCCTCCCTCTCTCCATCTCTTTCTTTCTCTTTTACATTTTCTTCCTCGTCTTTTGCCTCCGTCTCTTCTCTCCTTCCTTTTTTTCTCTCTTCTTTCTGTAAATTTTTACTTGGTGCCGGCGAAAAATACAACGACGTGATTTATACTCGGAAATAGTAATCATACGTGTGTGCGTGTGGGTGTACGTATATTTGCCCATTATCACACAGAAGTAACATACCATTTAAATATTTTAGGATTCAATCTTATCTAGAAGATAATAATAATATAACGTTTAATGATTATTGATAGTCTTATTTATTTTATTTCGTTATAATCGATCGTTTCTCGAACGATAAGAGACGTAATATTGCTTGTTATGTGGACGGTAATAAAGTTAGACTTTATTATCCAGTCTTATGTTATTCTCTCTGAAATGGCCGTCGTTAACGTTTCCTTGGTACCGGTGTTAAATTTATTCGCATTCTTGTTTATATATTCGGATTGAGATCTCACTTAAAATTCACCTGGAATACCGGAATATCTTCTTTTATCTCTTTATTTTCTCCTCCTGTTTCTTAACATCAAATTCAAATTTTTAGAATTTTGCCGCAGTTATGATTCCAATGAGAAAGGTCCAATGGGGGTGGGGGAGGGAAGAAGTGACAAGAAAAAAATTGGTCGAAAGTAATTAGAAGAGTTAACAAGCTGCCGAGGATAATTAGCGGTGTTCCTTAACGAGAACGCCGTTCGGGCCGAGCGTGAAAAACGCATTACTCCGTGACGGGACACACGTGGCAAAAAATACTTAGTCGATCGAGCACTCGGCCCATCTCGGAGTCGTGCGGAACGTTAAAGCCCAGTGAAAAGAAGGAATACTGTTAATATCTAAATAATAGCTGGATGATGTGATTTAACAACTTCCGGTGTAAGATATCCACTAACGGTGTGTAAGAGGAAAAAAGGTGCAAACCGAGAAGGATGAACTGATGGCTGATGGTGAGACACGTTAACCCATTCGTTACCTGGAAAAAGGACGATTTACCGTTTATCCTTCGCATTCCATTCCGTGCAGCTGCAACCATTTATGGTGCTTCCAACGATACGGAAAATGCACTCTTTCACCGGTACTTGTAAGAATTTCCATCAACTTCCATCTCATTGTCTGCTGAGATTTTTCATCGAAATATTGTTCGATAAACTCTCGAGTACGAGCCTCGCGTATGATTTTTATGACGTCCTTGGTTACATTCGAAATTTTTCGAATCTAAAGAAAAGAAAAAAAAAAAAAAAAAAAAGATATTGAGAAATCTATCGAAATTTCGTCGCGTTAAGCGACTAAGAAGGTTGATCCTTTCGTAAGATACACCTTGCCGATGTCTGACAGAAATGCCGGAATAACTGTGATATATTTTGTGCGTGAATATGATATAGCTGCTTTGCGCCATGCTATTCGCATAGATAGAACTCGAAGATATATTCGCATAAGGGGGTAGTCATGGTTCGTCTGAAATATTTACCACTTTTCTGAGTAATGCGCCTCTACGTATCATGCCGGTACAGTTACACGTTATCGCATAGACTTTCGTAACTTCGTAATAGGACCGTCTCCCAAGAGAGAGAGAGAGAGAGAGAGAGAGAGAGAGAGAGAGAGAGAAATCGCTTCGAGATCGAGTCTATCTCGCAATATCAAGATTATTATTACGGTAGTCGTAGATCGAGATGAATCTACGAGACATACTAGACGAAGAGGAAGCTTCTTCGAAAGACACCCAATAACTCCCGTATTTATAACAGACACGTTTCTTGCGTGAAAATGACAGGTATTTTACGATTGTCGTTACAATGAGAACGATGTAACGTAATCGTTTTGCAATCGGAAACTCTATCCGTTCGATTGGTCGCTATTGTACACGTGCTATCGTATGTTTGTTATATTATACACAAACCGACACGTTACGTGCATTGCATTACCTACGTAAGCGTACGTGTTATTGGCAGATTAGATTCGTATCCGTAGGAGCGATACGTGCTAAAGCGAGATAACCGCGAGCGTTTCATCCGCTAGAAAATGGGGAGGGTCGCTAGGTCGTACAAGCGGGGGAGAACGTAGAACGTAGAAGGAGATACGTAGTGAGAAAGAGAGAGAGATAGAGATAGAGAGAGAGAGAGAAAGAGAGAGAGCAAGAGGAGGAGCCTGAGATTGGATCCGATTTGCTGGATCTACGGTTACTAAATACTCTCGGTACTCGACGTGACAGTCGAATCTTTCGCTATTAGCAGGTAATAATATCAGGTAACGAGTGGCTCTATGGTAGCATCTCTCATAGATAGAAAGAATGTCTCGTCTCTGTGAACGTGCCAACTAGTCCCTCAAGCTTTTGTGTATATGTGTTAGCGTTCAATGCACCCTGTCTCGCATTACTGAGCTCATCTCGGTATTTTCTATTTTGCTGCGTGACTCCTCGTCGAGCCGATGAACCGCTCCTAGAGATCTATCGATTCTATCCAACCCTCTTCTCTCTCTCTCTCTCTCTCTCTCTCTCTCTTTCTCTTTTGATTCGTTCTTACTCAGCTTGATTTTCGATAAGGGTTCGGACTTTTCGCCTTTGCGGTAAGCATTAAAACGTCGATTATTATCTTTCCGTTCGTTCCTTCCTTTACCAATGATTTTTATACGATTTTTAAAAGAAACGTAAAGAAAGAGAGAGAGAGAGAGAGAGAGAGAAAGAGAGAGAGAGAGAGAAAGGGAAGAAGAGTCTCGTAAACGGTCGTTTTCCATCCAATAAAATCGATTTATCCCTGCGATCGAGTTCAAACTACTCGACTTTGTTTCTCCTCTTCACCACGTTTTCCAAATACGTATGCGATTATTTTATGGATACGTTTCGGCAGTATCGTTCAATGAATCTCATATATTATCGAAATCATCGTCCTCTTCGTTCAAGAGAATAAAATGTATTCTCTTAATTTCGGTTTTTTTTTTTTTTTTTTTTTTTTTTTTTTTTTAATCGGCGATCGAACGCACAGGCTATCAACGTTGACGCGCGCGTTTCTTTTATATTTCTTGTGTTTCTTTTTCCAGTATATGTTTTTGTCGAGATAAAAAGGGGAAAAGAAATGCAACGCGAAACAGAAAGAACATCTTATTTCGTTTTCCTAACATTTGACTTTCAAGATGATATCGTATAACATATACTAAATGTTATTGCTTCGGAGATTTAGTAAACAGCATCGAACGACACGTCGTGATATTAGGACGTTAAAAAGGACGACCCACGATTATTTTTTTCTTTTTTTTTTTTTTAATCCACCTTTTAGTCCGCGTGGACTCTTCGAGTCGGAGAGACATCGTTACCACGGATCGTCGTAGTCGTTCCGGCGATCGAAGAACTACGAAGCGAAGATCCCTTGCCTTGACTTCACGATAAACTTACCAGTTACTAATTTACATAATACGACGACGGTGAATACCGTATCAAACGGTTCTCCTCAAAGTGGGATTGCATATCAATGGAATTACGAATAGAAAGGTAGCCAGAGAAAGTCATTGTATCGTTCAATCGAAACAAAAATCTTTTTTGAAAGAATTCCATCGTCGTTTCGTTATTCGTTATCTCACATTCACTTATTCTTATCTCTCGGAGCTCTTAACGTTTCGTGGATGAGGGCCCCATTCAACTGGCTGAATATTTCGATTATATACGATTTTAAAAGATCTTCGAGAGGAGATAAAGTATTTCTCTATGTAGACGAAGAATAACAGAGAGGAGAAGAAAAATCGATGGGCGCTTCTTCGAGGATAAATGGGTTCGTAGCTCGAACAAAAATCGAGGATGATGGACGCTTTATCGAGTCGCTTCTTTCTTCTAGACGAATTCTGGAGAATAGCCACTGGCTAAAAGATAAGCCTCTAGTCGATCTACGAGAACGACGACGACAACGACGTGAGGTGCTCCGGGTTGATTGACATTCTTATTTACGTTAAATTTTCTCTTTTCTTTCTTTCTCTATTACTCTTTCTCTCTCTCTCTCTTTTTTTTTTATCATTTCAATTGATTTGATTAGCTTACGTTTACGATGTACTGCTAGGAAATGGAACGAGACGATATAAACTCAAGAGGAGATCAATTTCGAGCTTTCATCTCATTTTAGATGACTGACCGATCCTGCCGAATCTCGCCGGATCTCATTCTTCTCTCTCCATTTTCTCTCTCTCTCTCTCTCTCTTTCTCTTTTACTCTTCCTGATAATATATCTTCTCCACTATGTTCCATAACTATTCCTGAACTCGAGAATCGCAACGATTCGCGATGTTCTCGTACATACACGGTCTTTAATGGCGGCAGTTACGTTTCCAGTGAGGTAATCTCATTCGAGCAACTTCACTTCTGTTAAAGGTGAGCCGAGCTAATCTGAAATTGCTAATTCCAGATGGCTGATTCAATTAAGAGAATGAATCTGGCTCGGAAAGACGAGAGAAAGGCGAAAGGTAAAGGGACGAAGGATACTAGTAGTACTTCGAGAAGGGTGTGCATAGGCCATTAAAGGCTAGCTACTCGTCTTACTATCTTTGGTTTTCTCTGCCCCCTCTCTCCCTCTCTCTTTCTCTCTCTTGCACTCCACAGATGATGTAGGTTGGCTAGGCGGAAACATCATCGCCGATGCTTCCGAAGCAAACCAGCCGCTAAAATCGGCTGACTTGGTGGTCGGCAGGATCGACCTCTTCACCCTTCTCTCATCTACTTTGCCGCTAGCCCTTTTCTCCTTCTCCGTAGCAGAATAGAACCGACTTTGCGGTAACTGCTGACCAGGGTCGCGACGCGCTTCGGTGCCTACACATTCGAATCATCGGCGTTTGCTAGAAACCACCAGCGGAACGACCGAACGACGCCAACCTCTCATAGAACCTGGCTGAACGCGCGCATGCAAAGTAGCGCCGCCACAAGACCGAGGGAAAGAGGGAAAGAGGGAAAGAGAGTGTGAGAGTGAGAGAGATAGAGAGAGAGAGAGTGAGAGAGAGAGAGAGAGAGAGAGAGAGAAAGAGGAGAAAGGGACCACGTCGTCGTGGTCGGAGGAAACCAGCCAAATCCGTCGTTTGTTTGCTCCTCGATTCGTTCGATTCGCGATTCTATAGACCTCTCTCTCCATTGAAAGTTACGACGATCCTTGGATCATAGCACCGATCGCGATTTAATATCGCTCGTTTTGAGATTTACGACTCGACGGGATCGAGTTCGATCGAATAAACGGGCAAAATGCTTCGTGGCCCCATGGCCCCGTACCCTCGTACCTTTCAAATCCGTTCTCTCTTATCCGGAACCTATTACTTCTTAATTTATACATCAATTATCGCGAATTAATTTGCGAAGTAATAAGTAATAACGAAATAATTCTGGCCTCCTCAATTTGGTCGATTTGCTCCTGGCGCCAATCGCTCCGTCCGCACGATTAATCGAGGAACGCCGACGACTTAATTGAAAACTTTATTCTCAGCGATGTCTTTTTTAGGAACGACTTCGTTAAACGTAATAGGTCTACATTGGTTTGTCTGCCACGGAACGTTTCTCTTTTTTTCACATGGCCACCGTACGAACGACGACCATTTAACTTCGCATTTCAGGACGAGAAGTCGTAATGGAAAGCCAATCGGATTTTTAACGCTAAATTCATTCAAATTAGTCTTGAAACCGGTTTTGAAGTTAACGTCGTATTCATTCTTTATCGTCACGCAAGAACTTTGCATTTCGATGATAACGCGAAGGTTTCGTGCTCTCCGTATAACCATAAACTAATCATCGTTATCATTAATAACGTTAATATATCGAATGGCTCATCCTCATTAAGAAGTTTCGTCGAAATTGAAGGTTCCTTTTAGAAACCTAGAGAGCGATAGAAAGAGAAAGAGAGTTAGGGAGAGGGAGGTTCCTTTCTTCGAAGAGCTTTCGTAGAATAAACTCGGCCGTTTGCCCTTACATCGTTCGGGGCATGACAAAAAATCTAATTAGAAGTGGATTAAAATTTAATCACTCTCTAAAGGAACTTATCCCGTGCACTATCGGTGGGTGGTATCCTCTTCATTTAATTGTACCCCAGGAGTTCTTTGCCACCCCCCACTCCTCTCTTCGACTACTCTCACGACGTCTCATCCATTCTTTATTATGCCCAGACTTCCCTTTTTCTTCTCTCTCAGTTTCTCTCTCACTCTCTCTCTCTCTCTCTCTCTCTCTCTTTCTGTCTCTCTTTTTTTCTCTCTCTCTCGAATTGTCTACTTCTCCTTTTCTCTCCCTTTCAACGCGTTCACGCACACCCTTTCGAGCCTCGATCGGCTTTCATCGGGCAGCAATTTACTTTACATAGACGTTAAAGCTTGTTACTTAATCGAGCTACCGACGTCGTCTCACCTTAAACACCATGGCTAGTGCGTTGCTTTTTATTTTTTATTTTTTTCCCTCTTTTTTCTATTCTCTTTCCTTTTTCCTTCGCACATAAACGAACCTTAATCCTAACGGATAGGATAGGAGGACGATGGCCCCTTAATCGATTATTTTCCTTCGTACAACTTTTCTTCGTATCCTCGTTACGAGCGAATCGATCATTGTAATGGAAAAAGAGAGAGAACCGTTTCAAAAATTCGCCGAGAGCAGTTTCGTCGCACAGTTCCAAACGACTCGTTTCGTCGATGATTAACACCATTTGTCCATTTTCGATTTTTTGTCGATTGGCAAAAAAAAAGGAAAAAAAAAAAAAAAAGAAAGATCTTCCAGCACGGTTATAAAAATAAATCTGAACTAAAATGCGTAACCGACGACGATGATCATTTAATCGATTCTAAACTGTCGTTTATAATTTGAAACGTTTTCGAAAAAAAGGACAAAAAAAACAGAAAAACATCGATCTCTTTACATGCCAATTCTGTGGCCGTGGTAGTGACAGGAAACGGTCTCTCGATTTGACCATCGCTCGGAATTCTCGCTTCCTCATGGGGAATGCTAGTAGTAGCCGGACTTTACCATCAAAGATTCAGCGGTTCTCGCACGCATCTCTGCGGCTCACCCGACGACCTCACGCCGACCCCTCAGTTTCGAACCTTTTGTTTCCTTCCATTCGAGGATCTAAGTCCTTCGATACAACTGTATTTTGTTGCTCGTGTAGCTATCCTCTCTCAAAATAACTTTCTGACATTAATACTTTTTCGTATTATCGCTATTCAAATTGAACTTTATTAACGTTTCAACGATTTTAGTATTTTCTTCGAGCCAAAATATAAGTCGACAAACGCAATTTATTTTCAAGTTACAATTCGAAGTATTATCTTTGAAATGGGGTGACATTCAGAAGGGCTGTGAATTTCTCTCTCTTTTTCTCTCTCTCTCTCTCTCTCTCTCCTCTCTCCCCTCTTTTTTTTATAACATAATAATTTCGTACGATAAATTAGGGAATATGAATGTAGAAGAACAGATAATTAATTGACTAGTCATATCCTTCATTCAGCTGTCGTGTCATCGAACGACCCCATTCATTGTCACCCAGCTAATCTTCTTAATAACGTTTTTACGAGAAATCGATAGTTCCATTCGGAGGGGGTCCTAAGAAATTTTTTCGACCTTGCGCCAACTTCGGCTCGACTTTTAACGTTCATTGTGCCCGTATCCACTCGAGTTCGATGCGTGGGTGGCCGGTACAGTAGAAGCCACGAATTCGAGTGTGAATACATCACCGGGACACCATGCGTGTAAACAGCTTGCAGCCTGCAGCGTAGCACGCATTAACTTTTACGCTCGGAAATACATTAAGTCACCATCGCTTCCTAGCTTATCTCTCATATATTTATATATAATTCGTATTAATTTTATTAATTTTATTCGTGCTACCCGAATTTATATAATTTTAAAAAGAAAAGAAAATATTTTTTCCTTCTCTTCTTTTTTATTTATTTATTTATTTATTCTTTGTTTTCGTTATCGAAGACCTGATTAAATCATCGTGAAATACGTCACGAGCTTGGTAATATAGAAAAATATCTGTGACCGTGTTACACTGCCAGATATTTACGGATTGAACATTTTCTCGATTAAAAGCGGCCTTGAAGGTAACGCCGGTAGTTGGAAAAAAAGAAAGTAGCGTTAAACGATAAAATGTGTAATTTTTCTTCGTAAATCGAGTATCGCGTGCACGTGTTCCAATGTCGTGCGAAAAATACTAATAATATACCGATACAGTGTATAGAGTTTTAAAGCAAGTCCTATACCTTTTCTCTCTACGATCGTTCGTGCGAGTTTCAAGACTCGAAGCTGCGCCTACATTTCCATATACAGGTATGCGCACAGTTTTGCGTTGCAATCGAGGTACGAATAATTGGCGAAAGTAAAACAGCACCCTTCCGAATTTTTTTCTTCTGTTCTTTTCTTTTCCGTTTCTTTTCATCTTTTCGCTCTACGTTGAAAGAAATGATAGCGTCTGCCAATTAGATTTTTAATTACAGGTCGTAGCTTCGCACGCAGTTCGAGACTTGTCTCTCTCCCTTTCTTTCGTATTCTCGAAACGTCACGCGATCGACTCCTTTCGTTTCGCGAAGCGACTCCGTACGACCGTTCTTTGAGAACCTAACAAAAATGGATTGTTATCGTTCGATACTCTTCATGCGCGAAAAATCGAAAAGTACGAGTCGATGAGAACATTTTCTTATCCAAACTTCGGTGTTTACTTTTAAAAAATCTGAGTCGTGAGAGATCGTAGAGGTCTACCTGCCATGACATCTCTCGTGATAGAGCAACAAAAAAGATTAAAAACTATGGGGCACCAGCACGCAAGAGGTTAAAGAAGTGATGGGGGGAAACGTTAGAAAAGAAAAATGTAGAAGATTTGTTGGATTCTTATGGTGTTGCATTTAACTATGCTTAAAGAACGAAGGAACGAACGAAGAAAATTGGGGAGAGAAACGAAATGGTAAGATAACCAAGCCAAGGGCAAAATTAAAAGAATATCCGTGAACCCGAAGGGTTCAGTACGTTCTAATTATTTGCACGAGGCGTGAAGATCGTGCTAATCGTTTTCTTTTCTTTTTCATTCTTTCTTCGTCCTTTCTTCATTATTCCTTCATTCTTTCCTCTTTTTCATTTTCTCCTTTACTTCCTCATCTTCCACGAGCTGTGAAACGATAAGGAACCCGACCAGGAAAGGAGACAGTGAGTTGGGCAAAAGGTCGAGGAGAAAAGTGAGAAAAAAGAGAGAGAAAGAGAGAGAGAGAGAGAGAGAGAGAGAGAGAGAGAGAGAAAATAAAGAGAGAATGTGACGCATTTTGGATTATTTTTTGTCAAGGACTTTCGTAAGTCTCTTGCGAGAATCCACGCGGAGGAACTCAATATGCCGCATAAATTCTGTCCTGGGAGGGAGAAAGTGGCCATTTGGAATTTAATTTCATTAGCCAATGAATTTCTTAGTAAATCGCGTGTGAGGCACCTGATATAGGATACGGAGGACGGTGATGTAGAAGCGCGACGTTCGTGGGTAGGATAAAAGGACGAGAAGGAAAAAGTTGGAGGGCGGGAGAATGACAGAGAGAGAGAGAGAGAGAGAGAGAGAGAGTGGGCAAAAGAGGGAGAAAGAAAAAAAAAACCTCCGATGAGGACGCAGCTCGAAAGAACGTGCGAATGAAAGAACCAGTCCGACGTTGGCGTCGATTCGTATTCACGCAACTCCTTATCTCCATTTTTCTATCTGACATTGAATTTTTGTTCGTTTCTTTTATTTATTCTTTCTCTTTTACATTTTACATATACATACATATATACATAAATACACTGGGATCCGTTTTTCGGAGGTCCGTTTTACATTCCGAGAACATGCATATTTTTCCAATAAAAAACTACATCGAGAGTGAGAGAGAGAGAGAGAGAGAGAGAGAAAGAGAAATATATATATGTAGAAAATAGGCAGATACAAAGAAAGGATTTCATTTTCGATAAAATCGAAGAATGGCCACTTCCAACCGCACGAGGCCGTTTCCTCGTTCCGATCGTTAAAAGTCGATATTTCGAGAGCACCGTGCTGAAACGAAAAGTCCGACAAAGTGTAACGTTATTCGAGCATAGAAAACGCTCTGGTCTCGGGAGCACTCGCGGCAGTTACACGAGTCATAGAACGTGCGAGAAAGAAAGAGAGGAAATTTCTCTCTCTCTCTCTCTCTCTCTTTCGTACGCACACACCCGCCTTCCTCTCTGTCTATCTATCCGATCGTTTCCGCTTCTTTTTTCGGAAATCGAACTCGTACGCGAGTTTAATACCGTGCAGCTGTAAAAAAGTGGTTACGCTCGCATCTGAAAGTAACCTCGTAAAGATTCTACGACTTCGATTTACGCCGCGCGACAATCAGAATTCAAATAACGCGGGCGTATAGTTAGTTGCGGCGACAATTTTAAAAGGGACTCACGGACGTTCGTGCGTAAAGGTAGAATCGATACGTCAGTCTCTGCAATTAGAGTTTCTTTCATAGGGAACATTACTTTCGCAATGGTATAAATGAGAACGCGTTGCTCGGCAAAATACTTCAGACTAAGGGTGGCACTTCGGGGTTAAACGAGTGCGAGCCGAAGGTGGCTCGAAAGAGGGTCGAAGGACGGTCCGAGGAGGTTACAAACGATCGAGCGAATCGCCCGCATTAGTCTTAGTCAGAATCAGAGATAAGCCAAATGAGGAATAGCCACATGAAAAACATTCGTCCGTCACCGAGGGACCGCGGATTATTCAAACACCACGGCTGCTTTGAATAATTCCCCTAACGTGTCGGAAGAACTTCAAATTTCTTCCTACTACTGCTCGTCTATTTTCTACCTTCCTTCATACGGAAAAAGGCCATACTATAGAAATCATCGGGATATATACTAGGTCAGTGTTCGGTACGTATTCACATATATCACTGTTATTATAGTAATAAGATTGCCCGTAACACACGCGACCCTCTTATTTTCCATTCTCATTCCTTTCGAACTCGAACGAGTAGGTATATCTTCTCCAAGGGACGTCGATTGAACGTTTCGTATACTCGGCGAAAAAAAGATTCCTCATAATTTCTTCGTCAAAGTTTGAAACCCTCTTTTCCGTCTCCTTCTCCCGCACGACGAGACGCGACATTGGTGGCTCGTCCATTCCAGCCACTTCGCAAATAACATCATAAGATAGGCCACCGAAGAACGTTCCGGGCCACGTTATACTCCAACTGATATAAAATATTATGGCAGAAGGCAAAGAGGGAGAGACTGTCGTTCGTTCTCCTGCGATAACATTTGCGGATCTCTTACGATGTTCCAACCGAAGTTGCCCACTCTCTTCGACGATCCTTCGGCCGAAGGAAAATGTTGAAGGGAAAGGAAGTGGTGTAGGTAAGCTATCGGCGATTCCTTGAACGTAAATCAACCTGTACTTACGAAATTGCTTCCGAATCGTTCTTTTATATCCTTGTTCTCTCGAGTTTCCATGCTTTTCACGCTCTCTTTCTTTCCCCCTTCCCCCCTCTCTCTTTCTCTCTCTATCTCTCTCTTTGTCTCTCGCTCTTAGTGCCTAGAACACATTTACGATTAGCTCAATTCGTTTTTATTAGATATTTATATGTCACATTATCAATTTATAATAATCGTTTCGTGTTCTTTTTTTTTTTTTTTGCAAACGGGGAGACCCAGTTCGAACGAAAAGATCTTTTCTTTGATTAAAATTTAATAACACGTAACTATAATGCACGCTCGAACGAGGAAGATATTTAGGAATTTTTTGGTCGATACCAAAAAAGTGTTTACATAGATACGAATATAGATCAGTCTGGCATTTCAAATATTTACAAAGCAACCATAAACTTTTTCGAGATCAGAGAATGGTCTCCATCGGTCGCGCGTTTCGTCTGACCGCGTTTAGAATTGATTCGTCGTTCGGCAGAGGAATCGAACGAACGAACGAATTGAACGAACGAATTGAACGACCCTCGGATTGGTACGAACTGAGGTACGCACTCACGACGTACGTACGCGCGGTCCTCGCATACCATCGCGCCGCGTGCGGCACGATCGCACGCTCGGGATTCCAGGCCCGGTTTGAAATGAAACTCCGCCGTGGCGGCGTCGACATTCCCTCGGTGCCTTTATTAAATTGGAATTTAATTGCTCACCCTCGCCGCTCCATTACACATCCGCCCAGCGTGTGTATTCGCCCGTCGATGCAAATCATAGCGAGACGCGAACTCCGCTTGTCGCTAGGCGACCATCGTTCCGTTCTCGCACAGATTTTTCGCTATTTTATCTTCCCTTTACGATCCACAACGAGAAAGCTCGATTAGGTATTTATTTATCCGTATATAAGAATCCGGATAGTTAACAGATGCGAATAGAAAAATTAAGATTAATATTAGAACGTACTTTTTTTTGTGACATTAATGACATAATCCCAGGCGCTTAGAAAAAAAAAAAAAACGCATGAAGAACCTAGAAGACGAGATTAGAAAGAAAGAGATAAAAAACTACATCGAGAGAGAGAGAGAGAGAGAGAGAGAGAGAGAGAGAGAGACCTGATGGAAAGAGATGAAAGGATTCTAGCGGTGAGAGGGAATTGACGTTGGATCGTAGCTTCGGTCGGTGGATATCACTCTCGGAGTCTTCGAGTGTAATCAACGCAGCCGGGTGAACAACTTAGGTTGCCGCTACTGATGGCGGTGGTGCTGTTGCAGCAAGTCTGAAAGCAGCAATAGCATCGTTGGTAGAGGAACCCGGGTAGCGAACCTGTAAGATCGGGAGTGCTGCAGGCTAGAGCACTCTGTAATACTACATACTTCCATCGTCCGTTTACTGGCAGTCAATCTCGGAACTCGTCTCTGCGCGTTTCGAGTCATCCGCGTGTGTCAAAGTGGCGAAACCCATCTCTTATTACCGTGCACAACCTTAGCTCTAACGATTGACTCGAATAGAACTATCCCGGACAGTCGTATACAGATATTTCTTCGTCATCTTATCTTCCACACATATACGCATACTATATTTCTGGCTGTCATGTATTTACTCTGTCTGTTCTTCTATCAACATACCATTCACAGGCTTCCTTTCATCGTCAAGCATCGTTCAAGTTGGAACGAGACAGGTTTCGCATTTAACTATGTATATCAGGAAATACAATACAATCACGATTTCAAACGCGAGACCATCGATAGAGGTTTACATGTTATAATCGAAATCTATCGGAATCGCTTTTGTTTCTATCGATTCTTGTACAGGGGGGGGGGGCCCTTATACGCGCTACCACCCCTTAAGCCGATCCCCCTCCCATACCTCCGATCTATCGAAGCTTCTCCGAAGAGCTTCCTCTCTATTCTACAAGTTCGAAATGCTTCAAGGAGAATATCCATGAGCACGGGAATCATTGCACCCGTTCAAGTCTATGCCAAGTCAAAGTGAATGCTAGTAGTACGTTCTCTCGCATGAATGGAAATTAAACGATGGAGATGATATATGAGACCCATTGCATCTTGGGCGAGCTCGTAAATAATCGAGGTTTACCTTAGTTTCTATACCAGTGAACGATTAGATAACATATTTACTCTTGTTCCTAGAGTTTCAGAGATTTACTACAAACAGACTTGGTATAATTAAATGTTTGACTAAATAAATAATATAATTAAACATTCGGTATAGAGAAAGAGAGAGAGAGAGAGAGAGAGAGAAAAAAGAGAGAATGAAAAATTTAATAGACTTCGTTCCAAAATTCGTGATAATAAAACACACGCACCTATTTTAATTCTAAATTTTGCTATACATCCTTAAGAAATGGAAGATTAGATGATTGAGATTTTAAGGCGTTCGTTGGAAATTTTCTTTGAAGGAATAACTCAAGCAAGGAAAGTTGTGATACGGTGTCACGCATTCTAAATAAACCCTTTCCATCTCTCTCTCTCTCTCTCTCTCTCTCTCTCTCTCTCTCTCTATGTTGTTCTTCCCGTACTAGACAGGAATTGTTTCCGCTCAAGCGTGGTCTTATCCACGAGTAAGATCCCTGGAATGTTGCGAGTGACTTGTCGTAACGTCAGCGTAACTTCTAAAGTTACCAACGACTTGCCAGGATTCCAAAACTCGCTTCCAAGCTTTTGTACATAAACTGGATAGGTTAACGATTCTTTAGCAGGAAATTGCAAGGATAAGCGAACTTCCTTCAATCACGCGTCATAAGTTATTCTCTCTCTCTCTCTCTCTCTCTCTCAATCTATCTACCTATTTATCTATCTATCTATCTCTGTCTCTCTCTCTTTCTCTTTCTCTTTCTTCATTTGCGCCTTATAGTCATACAAGTACATAAATGTACTTTGATTCGTTGGACGTCTAGTCAAACGTATTTAAGTATTTTGATTTAAGATATAAAAAAGGATTAAAAGTAAGCACGTGGTAATGCGTATTACATTGTCGTACGAGAATCCTTTGAAGAAACAAGTCTTGTTTTCTATTTAATTCCTCTATATCGCCTATTTTTTTGCATCTCGTCTTCCGATCGTACGATCTCATAGCGAGAATGTGGTAGTAGTGGTATTGGAATGGCGAGTAGTGGTATTGCTTTTCGATGTACCTAAATAACGAGTATATCTTCTTGACACGACTTTATGCGATATTATTGACGCTCGGTGTGCCAGCACATTACACCCACGCGCATCAACCCTTTTCCGTCCTACATTTATCCCATGGTAGTTGACTTGATCGTATCGTATATTTACCGTAGTTTCCTGTGCCTAAAGGTATCCAATCGTTCGAATGGTATTACCGCTAGTTTTACCGTTTGTCTCTTGGGAGGAGACTATGAAACGCAATCGTCTTATTCGTAATGCACAGTATTCGGAAACGATTAATTTATCTCATGAAAAATAAAACCCCATATATTAGCCTTTCAAGTTGTTTTAATTAATTCAATATACGTATTGTATATCGATAGATCGTGATTTTTAAATTAAAAAAAAAAAAAAAAGAAAAATGTTACGCTAATTCAATGCTCGATTTCATATCGATTTTTACACGATAAATTCTGCCAAGTCGTTTCAATTCACGAATGGTTGACTTCCATCGGTTTCGAGAGCCATTACGGATTTGATTTCTGGTTCAAACGAGTAGAAGAAGTAGCTCTAAAAAAGTTCGCCAATCTCAGCATTTTCTATCTCCCTTCGTGTTCGGACTTTAAAGTCACTGATTTTCTTTTAGAACGTTAGGAGCATCATTTAACCGCACGCGAGATCGTTTACACGTTTTTTCGATGGGATGTGAGGGAGTGGAATTGAGAGAAAGAGAGACGGAAATAGGAATTACAGCTTCGGAGCTTTAATCTCTTCACTTTCTACAAACGTATAATTTCTTCTACGTCGATGGAAAGTTTAATTTGCTTTAAAGTTCGACTGTAAGAAAACCATGCAAAGTATAAATGAAATTTACTTTGAAAATCGATTCTCGTAATCGCAACTATAAGTTGAATTTATTTCTTTTTTTTTTCCGCCCCCCTTTTTTCACCTTTTTACATTGTTTCAAAGCAGTTTTTTCGTTCCATTCGCAATTATTTCCGTTTGTCGTGGTTTTGTCCTTAAAAAATTTTCCCTTCCAAAATGGACGACCGCACGACGATAGTAAGACAAAACCAACGAAGATTTTTCTTTGGTGCAAATATAAAGCACGATGCTCGTAGATCCCACATGGAAAATGGATATCCTGGAAAATTCGTTTCTTGGCTCTGGCGCTTTGTGGCCGGGCCGTATCGCGCGTACCAATTGCGCGGAAAGTAAAGAATGCCGTTTAAATACGATAGTTAAAGGGGAGTTAGATGCTCCCAGAAACGAAGTACCACGAAGAACGTTTCGCACGTTTTACGAGCGATTCACGCCTTTTTGCGGTCGATTAATTCACCACGCTACCGATTCGAAAGACCTTCCAAGGACAAAATATAATACTATACCTATCCAAAGAAATTTAGATCAAAACAAACGATATCAAGGGAATGATTAATTGAATTGAAATTGAATTTTTCCTATAACTAATTATTATAATATTACTTTATATATGTGTAAAAAAAAAACCCATATGACATTGCATCAAAATATGCCAAACATTTTGAACGGTTTGTTATAAAATTACTTACGCATAACATATCAGAACAAAATATATATCGTAGAATGGGCTATATAATTTGTTCATATTTTTGTTTGTTTGTTTGTTTCAGGTGAGTATCCTCGTAGATGTTGCCGGAATCGAGTAACTATTTCTTCTTTATTCTTGAAGTCGAGCTTATGCAGGTAAAGAAAGCAATACCTTTTTTCGGCGCACTTCATAAATCCGCGTGGGGCGCATTATCGAGCGAGATCGTGCGTCGGCTTGCGTGTAAATAAATAAAGGATGAAATAGTATCGGTGCCATCTTCGCTTCTTACGCCGGTACTTGCAGTGACCGCGCGAGAGGATGCTGCCATTAATAACGACGTGGGCCACGAAGGGGAATCGGAGGGAGTGAAAGAGAGAATGCGCAGGTAAAAGCGAGACGAGGATGGAGGTCGATGCGGCTATTAAACATATCATCATGCGACGTGGCACGCACGTTCTCTACCTCGCTTGCTCACCGAAAATTTTTCAACCTCTTCGACGGACGTCTCAGGGATTTTATTTGTAAGATCGAATAATCCTTTTCGATTGCCGCGACTCGGCCGTACGTTTCTTTGATAAAATTTGATCCTCATAAGATATAAAAACTCGGCCCCAAAAACTTATCCCGTAGTAACATTAGATTTTGCGAGAACTCCACGATCTCATATTTTTCTTCTTTTATTTTTCGATACCGGCAAGAACTTGAGCCTTTGGGGGTCACAGGCTCAACAATGCGTTTCGTTCAAGTGGTAACTCGTATTACGATACTAAACACTCGAGTAGCCACAGCATAAACATGAGTGCGTATGGAGTACGAGGGTATACTATATATATATATATATATGATACTATTGTGTTATAGTAGTGGTAACATAATGGTGGCAATAGGGTAAGGGGACTGTTATCGGATAACACGTTCGTATTTAACGAGTCGTATTTACCTTAGCATTGATCCGATCCTAGAAGCTTTCCGTTTAGTGTTTAGGCTCAGTGTATAGGCACGACTAGTTCTTTCTTTATTTTTCTATACGTTTCCTTTGAGGATTACGTACTAGGCGGAACATTCGAGAAAGAATCAACACGACGTGTTGCGTAACGAATTCACGACTATGAAACTTTTTTTCCCCGTTCTACCGATCGACGAGGAACTTTCATTTTGATCACCGAGCTTCGAAGCTCGAGATTCGTTCCCACAAATCAACGCCTCCGTTTACAATCCCTCAATATCCCTTCTACGTACGTACGTACGTACTTTACGTCGGATCCCACGGTATATTTTGCTGGAACATTTATTTATTTTTTATTTTCTCTCGATTACGCTTCGTAAATAATTACGATATCGAGAGTGAAGTACGTTAAAGCCGACGTCGAGCCGACATCCTACTTCGGAAAGAATTTCTATCTTCGACTTAATGCATTTCGATACAATAGCCTGGGT
>OU427002.1:5041500-5081500 GCA_911387935.1 Dolichovespula saxonica | reverse complement strand
TACCCGCTCACCGAATACCTTTACCGAGGGAAGAGCTATCGAACGACCTTCGAACAAGCGACTCTCTTGGATTCGATGCCGAGCTCGAACCGAACGCGAATCGAACGTGTACCCTCTCGTCGATAAGATCCACGAAAACCGGACCATATTCTAAATAATCTCAAAATCGACTGGCGTTTGTTATGAAACTTCGTTCTCTAACTTAGCTATCTTTATAAAAAAAATAATTCTAAATCGTTCGAGTCTTACGATGTTTGATGTAAAATAGTTATACGCATGTCGTCGCTTGATCGTATAAAAAAAATTCCATCTCTTATCGTTAAACTTGCCTGATTCTAAATGACGCCGTTATACGACTCTCTACGCTATTATACCGCGTAAATTTGAAATGGAAAGACTTAAAACGTTACCGAGGATACAATGTCTCTTCCCGTACGATTCCTTTCGAAGAGTCAACCTCTTCGTCTCTTACTTCACGATGTATCTACGACGGAAGGAATATCTCGAATGCAAAGTATATTGCTTGGCTCAAAATCCGTGGAAGAAAGTTTTACCGCGCTCGCGGAATGCAAACAGAAAAGTTTTAAATCGTTGGAACGTGATCGCGGACGGAATTGCGAGGACGGATCGCGCGCACCGCGGCTATACTCTTTTTCTTTTTTCTTCTATTCACTTTTCTTCTCTCTTTCTCCTTCTCTTTGCTACTCAAGAACGCGCGCGCAACTTGTACTCTTGGTTTCTATTGGGAAGAGAGAGATGGAAAACTAGAATGGAAGAAAGATAAAAGATCGATCTATAATGCGATTCGGAGCTATCCGCCCAATGATTTCCTTCGAATACCACGAAACAAAGTACCTAGCTATAGAAGATCGTTTCCATGGAAAATGAATCTTCTTCCGTTCGACTCATTCCCCATAAAAGGGAATCTGGTATTAAAAATCATTGCACGATGATCTGTCCCTTTTTCCGTAGAGTGCCACTATACTACTCTTGCAGAAAGAGTTTTTGACAATAAACGCGTGAATTTGTTATTTTAATCCTTCGATATCTCCAACATACAGTTTGATGATACAGTGGTATCTATGAATTTTTATATATAGTATACGTATAGTATGAATATATTATTGGATTTTATTTTCTTTTGTGCTCTTGTTTTTTTGTTTTTCAGCACAAATACTTCCTACACTAGTACAATAAATATTTCAATAATCCGAGTTTTATCAAGCGAAAATATTTGATATGCGTGGAGATAGATATTTAATTTTTTAAAGGATTCGATTATCTCGTTTCATTCTATTTATATATTCCTATATTTTATATTTCCTCTCTCTCTCTCTCTATATATATATATATATATATATATATATATATATATATGTTTTTTTTTTTAACTTTATCATATTATCGTCAACGAAGTCATCTAATAAGTACGATTCATAAACGTATGAATTCCGTAGATATACGAATAGTTCAATAAAGATCACGTGAAAGCGAAAGAATCTGTCGATGAAGAATCGTAGGCACGTGGATGATAACGGGTAGATTCGATTAGCGTCCGTAATATTTGAGATTCCTGGAGACGTTTCATCGTGGACACGTTCCAAGTGTTTCTGGAAATAATCATTCAAACCGCCTCGTAGTTATAAGCGTGCTTTTCTTTCCGGCTTTACCTCCGCGACGTGAAAGAATGCATTGGGCGGTGAAGAGTACAATTAAAATTAAAAAAGTAATACGAGTTTCTCCCTTTCCCAATTATTTTCTCTTCTTATATATATATATATATATAAATATATATATATATATATATATATATATATATATCTTCCACTCGCTAGCATGAACTCCCTCTCATTAATGGCGCGCACAATGAAGCGCGGTCCCGCCTGCAATAAACACTTCTGAAATTGGTTATTCTCTAGGCGCCTTGACGAAGGCAATTGTACGTCAACCGCAGAGATTACCATCGTTATGATTGCTCTTTGTTTCCGCGCTCTTGCTCTTTCCTTTCTTCCTTTTTCTTCATTTTTCTTGTCCTTTCTACTTTCGCCTCTACGTTTCTTTCTTCCTCATATTTCGTCTCGGTATTGCTCGTACCATCGAGCTCTCTTGTCTCGTTTAACCACATTGCATCATCTTCTGTTAGGTATTTCCCCAGTAAAGAGAGAGAGAGAGAAAGAGAGTTTCGGTAATAGTCTCCGTTCGGTAGGATTTATCTTTATGAAAATTTTTAATGAAAAATCAATTGAATTCAATAAATATACGAGCTTAGTAGATAATGTAACAATCATTCTCGTATAAATTTGTATTTTTATTTCATTATATGTATACACAAACGAAAATTGAAGAGATCGATTAATTAATAACAGTTCCAACGTGATTCGTTTCCTTTACGAGGACGGACCTACCGACCGGTCGTACGCTCGTTAAAAGGAACATCGTAAAAAATCATTAAGAATTATTCATACTCTCAGTGAGTACGACATAACGAAGCGTAACGTTCACAGTAGACAGCCGAAAACACGTTAAGTCGGGCTTCCGTGGATGAAAGTAACAATGATAATAATAATCCGGCTGCTTTGCGGATTACACGATGGCTCTTCGCGTCTTACAAAACACACGTGGTTGGACCGGCCGATGGTGGCGCGGCCACGCCAAGCAATTAATTAAAGCGCCATAAAAATCGCGAGCCGGTTCTCATTTGCGACAGAGTACCGGACCGTGTCTCTTGGAATCATTTGCGGTGGTCGTCCTAACCGAACAAGGTGCGCGACCAGTGTCTCTGATGCATCTTCTCGCAAAAGAGTCGGAGATACGGCCAGTGATTATCGCGCTATCCTGACTTTATTAAGCTTTCGTCCCGTCGTCCGTCTTGATTACGTTCATTAGAACGTTCTTTCGCGAAAACTTCCTTTCTTCTTCGGAAAAGGGAGCGTGCCTGTGTTCCTCCATGAATATTTTGATCGTAATTATAAAAGAGTGGTACGGGTCGGGCCGGATGGCTTGGCGGGACGAGGCGGCGGCGACAGGGTTGATGGGGGTTGGGGGGGAGGGGGGTTTGGAAGCGGCAAAAGATTTACAAGATATAATAAGACCCTAATTATTTCCACTTAAAGAAAGAAAGAGAAAGAGTCTCGCAACGAAAGGGAGGGGGGGGGGGGGAAAGGACAATAAATCGAACTTATGGCGAAGGACACGAGGCCGATTCATTAGTCCCATGGTAAAAATCGGTAATCTGCTCCTGGCTCATTTGCAAGATACCGCGGCAGCATCTTGCTTCTCTTCTTCACCCGTGGATCATTTGCCTTTCCTCTACCGGACACGAGTGATTCCTCGCTTTGACCCCGTCTCGTACGTTTTCTTCTACTCTCGACGTGCCACGATGAGAAGGTTGAAGGGAGAGAGCGATGAAGCTTGGAACGGGCGTAGCTCGAGTAAAACGAAGCTGAGAAACGCCAGAGGAAGAAGATTCACTGGCGGAGGAAGAGAAGAGATGAAGAAAGATAGGGGAAGAGAAGCAGAGGGCCTCATCAGTTAATGGAGGCCGCAATTAATAACACCCGAGTCGTTTATCACTCAGATCCGCGACTTATCCTCACGGTATACCTCTGCAACCGAGCGACCAACCAGGCGGCGGGGGTTCCTTCTTCAACCCTCGTCCCTCGCTCATCATCCCACACCTTTTCTACCCGTTCTTGTCGATCTTCTCTCTTCCCTGTTTAACGCCCGAGTAGAAGATAGTTATATCTCATGGTAGAGAAGCGTCGAAGACGGGCTCTTACTTCTGCGAAAGCATCGTGCACCGTTTCACCAGCCGATCCTCCTGGTATCCGCAATATACTCAGAGGACGACGCCTCGATGAAGAGGCTTAACGGCAGGAAGAGCGTAATACGTACGAGAGATATGCCGGTCTATGGAAACGAGCTGGAAATGTAGTGTGCAGAGAGCTGGAGCATGGTTTATAGGCTCTCTAGTTCTCTACTACTTATCTTCTATCTTCTCTATCTTTATCTCTGCTGGTGGTCTATTTAGAAGGAATTTCGTTAAATAAATCAAATAGATTGTCAATGGGGAAATAATAATCGTCCCGGTAATATTTCTTCTAACGACTTCGGTTTATATAAGGATGTTATTAAAACCTCTTAAGAAAATTTCCTACGAATTTCTATTCGTTACTTTATTTGTCACAAATAACGCGTGTTTATCTCGACCGAACGACTTTGAAAATAATTTCTCTCTCTCTCTCTCTCTCTCTCTCTCTCTCTCTCTCTCTCTCTCTCTCTCTCTCTGTCCCTCGTAGAATACTCTTTTGAGATCCTTCCGTAATATCCGGATTGCCAGCTAAATGGACGGTTAAAAGGTTCGAAACGTCTGGCCTCTCTTCGGAGTTAGAGAAACGAGAAGAGTTAGTGCTCTCCAGTATAGGATTCCTATCGAACGAGAGTCGAAGGAAGAAAGTGAAGTTGAACGAAGAGAAAAACGACGGAAGGACGTGGTGGTGGGGAAGTAACTGGAAACGTAAGAAGAGAGGGAGCGAGATAGATAGAGAGAGAGAGAGAGAGAGAGAGAGAGAGAGAGCGCTCGGGCTCTTCGTTAATTAAGAGATCGCATTGATCCCTAACCGAACTAAACTTTGCATTTGCATACATCGCAATCGCTCTGTTGTGTCTCGATCGTAGGTACGTGTTCTCTTTCTTTTTCTCTTTCTCTCTCTCTCTCTCTCTCTCTCTCTCTCTCTCTCTCTCTCTCCCTGTCTTCGTCTACACGAAGAGTACAGTGCTCGGACGATATTTGGCAAGCGAGTTCCAGCACGTCTTTTGGCAAGAACATATCGTCGACCGGTAGATGATTCGAGTTCGAACTGAGAAATCGCCTTGGATCCAACGTCTGGCGCGGCAGGCTGTGAATAATGCGCGGAGGCTCGCAAACCGATCATACGAATTAATGGTTATTACCGGAACATTACGTCGAGGATGCGTTCGAAGAGTAAAGAAGAAAGAAAAAAAACACACACACACACACAACGAAAAACAAAAAGATAAAAGAAAGAAAGAAAGAAGGAAGAGAATACGAAGAGAATGAGAAAGAGAAAAGAGAAGAAATCTCGACACGGTCGAGCCCGTCTTGGCGTCCTGAGGTCACGGGAGACAAGATTCTCGACGGCGCTAGTCAAGGGATAAAGGAAAGAAATATAAAGAAGAAGAAAAAACGAAAAGAGCGAGACAAGAGAGCAAGGAAATATAAAGTGGCGGAGAGGGCCAAGGGGGTGGGGTGGGTTAGGGTTGGCGGAGAGGGGATGGGAAGGGCAGGAGGGAAGAGAAGGTACAACAGTAGACGCAGCAGGGAGGGGTGCCGTTTCTCTTGCTGCCGATGCCGCTGTTGCTGCCGTTGCTCCCGCTACGCCTTCGCTACTCGCGTCTCCCCACTTAGCGAGGAGAAAGAAAGGTTAACAATGTTATTGATTAACGGTCTTGAATTTTCGGGTGTACCAAAGCTCGGCCCGGCTCGGCTCGGCTCGGCTCGGCTCGGTCCGGTCCGCATAGCTCGGCTCGCTTTTTTCCCAAGCGGTGGGTGTACGCTCTCGCTCGCTCGCTCGCACGCGTGGGCCGCGAAAAAATATTAGTTCCTTCCGCGCCCCTCGGGAATCCATATATTCGCCTGCCCAAATTACACATCGAATTCATAAGTTTGCCGAAGCGGTACGTCCCACCGCGAGACGCCCGTCATTAATCCGTCGCCACGACGAAACCGTAATCCACCTATGGGTACCTAATCATTCCTTTTTTTCTTTTTTCGTCTTTTTTTTGCTTCATCCTAACTTCCTTCCATTCTTTTTTTTTTTTTTTTGGTTTCTCGTTTTTATCCCTTTCATTCGGGCACTCGAGAATAATGCTTGATCGAGGAGTCGCGCGAGTTAGGAACTTCTCCAATTGACGGGGGATTCGCTTTCGAGACGATAAGGGGTAGAACGAAAAGGGCCGAATCAAATCGTCAATTCGTTTCGTCGAAGTTTCGTCTTCTCAAACTTACGATCCGCCTTGATTTAAAAGCGAATTAAGACGCTTTATCGCTGGGCAACCTGCGTGCCACGTTTTCTCCCTTACGTCGGACTCGTTTCTTCGCGCTTTCAATGCGATTATCGATTAGTTACGTTGCACGCCGCTTATCACTATAAAAAGTGTGAAAGCCACGCTACCTCCTCTCACCCTCTTTTACTTTGTATCTATCTATCATTATTTCTCTCTCTCTCTCTCTCTCTCTCTCTCTCTCTCTCTCTCTTATCCTCTCTGTCATTCCCTTCTGCTTACTCCTTTTTTTATTCGACGAGTCTCTTCTTCGTTCATTTTCTCGCATATATTGAGACGTAAAGGCGATAGTTTTTTGTGATTGTTACTTAGTCGATAAAACCAGCTGAAGGTGGCCGAAAGAAACACGACGGGAGTCTTTTTCGTGCAAAGAGAAGGGAGATGAAAGAAGAGACTCTTAGAGAATTCGTAGGGTGGAGAACGTACGCGTCAGGAATCGTCGATCGGTCGGGTTCATTTCTCCGAGGAAACTGGTTCTCTCTCGAGCTCTCCTTCTTACCATTATCTACCTCGATGTGAGCGCGGCTTTCAGCTACGACTCGCGAATGCGTTTTAAGATAAAGAAAGAAAGCACGATATCAAAGGGTACGACCGAAGCGTACGATGAAATCTTAATGAGAATTGATGTCAAACTATAGCTTCCCTCGCTTTTATCGATTAACCGTCTATCTTCGATCTTAAATTTAATTTAGTTTACAACGTAGTCGTTTCTTTTATTTCTATTTTTTTCTTTTTTTTTTTAATCTGTTGTATCGTAAACGTATAGATAGATGTACTATCGTAAATTATCACGAATACAAGAAAGTAGAATGTCATTGTTCGATTAAATAAGAAAAAAAAAACATACGCGTGCGTGCACACACACACACACACACACACACAGATACACATACATGTTAGGTATTAAAAACGGAAGATTTATCTCTTTATATATATATACCTCTCTCTCCCTTTCATTCTCTGTTTTATATTCGTTTCATCGACAAAGAAAAAATCGTAAGAAAGAAGGAGAGTTTATTAAAATCGTTTATCGGTCGATCGGCTCGTTTGTTCCTTCCGATCGCGATAAGGAATCATTAAAAGAAATCGCGTTGGAGTATTCGTTGCTAATTCTAGGCTGCGCGCGGACAGGGTGATTAAAAAAGAAAGAATAGGAAGGTAGGCGTCGCGGGTAGTCGAGGAAAGAGAGAAAATGAGAGAGAGAGAGAGAGAGAAGGAAAAGAAGGAGAGATCAGCTTTCATGCTAACCGGCAGTAAATTTGCACCGTCGCGACGTAGAAGCGGGCGATTTCTTTTGCACCTCGCCCTTAATCTGCGCATCTGACTACCTAAATTGGTTTGAGCAAAGCTAATCTCAGCGGCGTTATCAATTAGCCGGACCACAGATAACGCGCTGGGGGTCTTGCCGTGCATTTAATGTATTTTTAACCTTAGATAGTCAAACCCATTTACGAATGGATTCGAGTCCTTTCTCTCTCGATACGATTCTCTCTTTCGTTCAAATTATGAAATTATTCATTATTATCCAGATGCAATCTGGATAATCGTGTTTGATAGCGACTAAGGCGAAAGAAAATAATACTTTTATATATTCGAACAAGGCAGTTCTACTTTAATATCCATTATTAATAGTCGAGGTCTTATTCCGGCTTCATTCGATCGATCATCCCACTTACAAACTTGAAGAAAATTAATAGCGATCATGCAAAGTCGTCTCTCGATCGAACTTGTCTCAATCTCGTTGGAGACTCACGTCCATCGCTAGATCGGTCGAAATCGACCGTATCTGTCTCATGAGAATATAAACGCGCGCGAACATTGTGATACGGGATAAAATACTACCGAAACCGATGGAAAAAATCGAAAGAAGGAGAAAAAAGAAAGAGAAAAAAAGAGAGAGAGAGAGAAAGCTAAAGTATAGTATCACTTGCAATGTGTGCGAAAGTGAGAATAGACAAGGGAAGTAAATATATCTTTTATCTGTTCACCAAAAAGAGATGAGCCAAGTCGCTAATTAAAGACTTAAACCTATTGCTACTCTTGATCTTACTCAAGTCATTGTCGAAAGTCTAAAGTAGATGGAGGAATGAATTTAGAAAATAAGAGAGAAGGTACGGTTAAACCGAACAGTGAAATTTATTATGAAAGGTGTGGGACAGCACGTTTAACGGCACGTGGCATGCAACCATTGATTTTTCATTGAATCTCCTTTCAGGTTTCTCGGCGACAAAGTTTCCCTATTAACAACGATAGCGGCGGTAGCTTGTAGGGAATGAATTTGTCTACGGTTTATCGTAACACAGCGCGTACTCGCGACGAAATACTCAAAGGAACGTTTACTTTATGGTATTCGTACTGGGCTCGAGTTACGCTACTCTAAAGTAATGGTAATCATCGAGTCGCACGCGAAAAGTGGTTAGTTGTCGTGGTAAGCGAACGAGAGAATGAAATAGAGAGCGAGCGAGAGAGAGAGAGAGAGAGAAAAAGATTAACACAACGTCGATGTCGATTTCAGCACGGATAAAGTGGGATGCGTATGTACGTCGTGCTTCTCTCTCTTTCTCTCGTTCTCTCTTTCATTCTCTCTTTCTATTTTTTTTTCCTCTTTTCATCCAGTTATCCGTGACTCGCGCGCGTTTACCCGATAATGTTCGTGCGCAACCTGGTCGCGTTCTCGCGAAAGATAAGATCTCACGGCGAGCGTTAAATATCCTATTTATTACCTCGTCCGCTTTCGACTTAACTTGCAACACTCAAGTCGAACGTCCACTTACTCTCGTTACGCATCGATTCTCGTGCCCTTCCGTAAGATATCAATGCCGTACCGTTAAATCGACATACCTCTCATTTACCGAATTAACGTTCTCTTCAATTTTTTTCAATGTAAAATGTATCGTCCTCAAATCCGACAAGGTATTTCTAATTCTTCCATCGTTCGTGATAGTTTAGTCTCGTTGAATAGCATCGTTGATAATTCCATTCAAGCAACCTCGAACTTTGTGAGAAGAGCTTTCCTCTTCGTGCGTGAACATCTTCCGCGGATCTTCGAAACTTGTACTTGAAAACTGATGTTAATTAAACTGGTTGAAAGGATCGCGAAGAACGGGGAAGACCGATGAAATTATTATTATTATTATTATTATTATTATTATTTTTTCTTTATCGGAACAAAGGACGAAAATAATATCGCGTTTTCGAAACCACAAGGTACTGTTTTACAAATTGATTACGAAGAATATTTTCTTGTTTGACGAAAATAGTATAAGTATAATGATTTTCCATAAGATGCGCACAAGATTAAAGTAAAGAGTCTGAAAGCTCGTACATAAAAGGCCGGCTCTTTCGTGAGAGAATAATCGAGCATAGAGAAAGAGAGAGAGAGAGAGAGAGAGAGAGAGAGGGTGGAAAATTAAAGTCGGAAAATTAATTAGAGCGCGGTCAGTGGAAAGTAGTAAGAGGATATCGTGCGGACGGCACATTTCTCTCTTAGAAAGCGAACGTACATACGCGATCGGCATTACGCGTTTACTTTCCGCTTCGCGAACGACGAAGATAGCGCACTTGTTCATGCTAGTTCTCTTTCTCTTTCTTTTTTCTCTTTTCTTTTCTCTTTCTCTCTCTCTCTCTCTCTCTCTCTCTTTCTCTTTCTCTTTCTCTTTCTCTTTCTCTCACTCTTCCTTTCTTTCTTTGAAAACGGAAGTAGCGCGACTTGAATGATCTACAAGCGTTGGACACGCTTCGAGCCAACAAATAAAAAACCTAGCTATGATTTCACAACGCGTGTTAGATATGCCGTGTGCGATGACAATTTTGCCTTTTCAGTTTATGATTTACACAATGGTAAGATGCTTCTAACGATTGCCTATCAATCGTAAACCAGCGATTTCGGTTATTAAATGATTGTCAATCATTCGATGAAATCTATCCAAATTAATATTTATTACGATAACATTGCCGATCGATCGTTAAACCAGGAATTTGTGTTGTTAATAGATAGTCAATCATTCGATGAAATCTTTTCAAATAAACGTTTATTATGATAACATTATAGTGATAACAAATGATAATTTAATTTTTAGTCGATTATGCATCGCTATTATGGTTAAGAAACAAAAGCATGGTGAGAAGAAAACAAAAGGATAAAGTAAATGCGAGCGTTTAAGGAAAAATGAGGGACAAGTTTTGATGGTGCATGTAACAATCGCTCTCTCGAGTCATATATTTTTTAAACATTGGAATTTTAATTCGGTTGGTCCGTAAGAGCGACCGTAAATTTGTCGGGCCCGGACGGTGCGTAGCAAAGGAAATAAGTGGAGTCATCAATGTAGAATCGAAAGATTCGTGGAATGCGCTTGGAGAAACGAGTAATTTTATTGGTCGGCTTTCTTGTATGAGTGCTGCGAATATTGATAAGCTTGTTCTTAACTCACCGCGAATCGTGGACTGATGAGAATTTCGGATAAGGCAACTACATGGGAGTAGAGAAGAGATAGAGATAGAGAGAGAGAGAAATGTAGATTCGAGAGAGAGAGAAAAATGTAGATTCGAGAGATAGAGAGAGAGATAGAGAGGGAGATAGAGAGTGAGATAGAGAGAGGGAGAGAGAGAGGAAGAGAGAGGGGATACGTGAAATTCAACTACCAATCGATCAGTAACGTAAACGAAACTCGAGTCCTTTGTGCGAGGTTCCGATTCGCCGGACAAATTCCATTCTAATTGGCGTCATTCCATCGTTTCAACGTACTGTGCGAAATCTTTTTGTCAAAACGCTTAATTACTAAAGGCACACGAGATCGTAATTTTTCATTTTGAAACTATCGAACGTTAACTTAAACATCGGATCGATGCTAATCGATAACTATCGTAGAAAAAATTTGTTCGATCGACGTTCAAGAGTTTCGAAAGTCTCTCCGCAACAAAAAAAAAAAGAAAATAAAAAATAAAAAATAGAAAAAAAGGAAAGAAAACAGTATCACGCTTTTCTCGATACATAATATATTCTAAGATCTCGTGAGTCGCGCAACTTAAACAGGAGGAGTTAACGCGTTGGCGTGACGCAACCTCGTAAGATCGAACTTCGTTCGAGTCGAGGTTGCCACCGTACGAGTACGAGCGCCCTTTTCCCACCCTCCCCCTACTCCCTTTGCTTTGCCTACTTTTCCGTCTCTTAAAGGACGTAAGTCGACGACGAGTATCTTAGTCTCGATCTCTCGATGAATTTTTCGAGATAACGGTATTAAGGTCGTGGCGCTCTAGCACACGCTAGTCTACCAGCGAATGAATTTTCTACCATTTTCCTTTGTATAGTCGACATCCGAGACGATAGTCGAAACGAAAGCTCGAAATGTTAACTTCATAATTATTTTTACACTTGGTCGAGTGCCGTTGGCGATTCGTTAATAACGTTCGAACGAACGAACGAACGACGAGAAACAGGTTTATGATGAAAAATAATAAAAAAAAAAAAAAAGAAGAAAAAGAAAAAAAGGGGGGAAATTTAAAACAAGCGTAATTATATAAATCACGGGACAAGTGTCAAAGACAATCAGGAATTTCTAGCGTCGAAACATTAATACGAGACAGGAATGAGTAACACAGCTCTCAGAGAGTTAGCGAATTTAATTTATCGAGACGTATCTCGCACATATATATATATATATATATATATATACATATATATAGGTATATACATACATATGTATATCGGTATGCATGTATACGAACGCGCGCTACAAAGAGGCGCATAAATATCGATACGGACGTAGAGCGTATATCTCGTCGTCCCGTTCGATGCATACCTACTCAGTACTAGATGTACGACTTCGTTCCCGTCATTCGTGTTTAAACCACAGACCAAGCACGCACTCGTCTGTTATACGACGAACCAATGTTCGAGTATTACGCGATAAAAGAATAAGAAAAAAAAAAAAACTAGAATCGTCTGGGAATAGTACGACGATGAGGATGATGACGTCGCGAGGTTCTTAATACGTGAACGTTACTCCATCTACGAACTTAGGTACATATCCATGTGTACACATTTATTCTATATGTTCCCAAGACGAGTACGTTGTCGTTACGTACGTATTATCCTCGCGTGTGCACTTCTCTCCAACGTTTAACTCGGCTAATGGCCATTGCCGAGAAACACTAAATGCACTTGCTCTCGTTTACCTTTCCGTACTAAAGGCCGCCTCGAAGAGAGTCCAGACTGTATCATCGGCCTTATAATCTCGCTCGGTTCACCGCCCATTTTACCCCGGCATTGCTAGATCTTCCGTATTCCCGACTGGTTACGCGTCTATTTCAGCTTATCTCGAGAGTCTTCTATTTCGATAACAGTGGAAACGAAAGTTAGAGACAAACAAGCCAAATGTAGAACGTATAAATACGAATTTATACGTTCACCCATTGTTAGCTCACAAAATAAGCTCTCTCGTCCTATGATGATCGGACGATGCTCTTAACGTCGAGACATAAATAAAGTTCGAAGTCGTTAGGTCTAACCTAAGAGGCAGTGAATTTCATTGGATTATCGAGCCGCTCCTCCAGGGTATCCTCTCTCGGTAGAAGAGATTCGCGTTTTTATCTCTTCCTCGCGCCCTCTTAATCGGTCTTTCTTTCCGGATCGCTTAATCATCGGCGATGTAGCTGTGCGGCTCGAACTTGTCGAACGCATCCTACGTCGGAAGTCCAGTGACTTCTCTCGTCTCTCTAGCCGGGAGACTATTAATCTCTCCCTCTCTTCTCCTCGGCCACCTTCGTACACCGTCGTCGCTACCCAGTACCACCACTGCTACAATCGTTCGACGTGGCCTTCGTGTTATCGACGATGTACGCTGAAACGAGGTTCTTCCGAGAAGGGGCCTTTGAAGATAGAGCGAGTGAGTGAGAGTGAGAGTGAGAGATAGATAAAGAAAGATAGAGAGAGAGAGAGAGAGAGAGAGAATAAGAGAAAGAAAAGAAAAAGGAAAAATCAAAAGTCTTTCGAGAGTCGATCGTGAGCGTTATCGCAGAAGGTGTTGCGAACGGCTGCCGAAGCAGCGACCGAAGTAGCAACCGATGCAGCGGCCGATGCAACGGCAGGTGCGCAGCTCTTGCGAGGAACGCAGAGAGCAGGAGATGCTCGAGCTCGAGACTTTAGTCTGTGTGCGTTTGGGAGAACTGTTGCCTTCGTTAACGAGCATGTTTCCTTCCTCGTCGACACTGACCGGCACCCTGAGAAGAGTAAAGGAGAAACGAAAGACGAAGAGAGATAGATGGAGGAAGAGCATCGACGGACATTCAAGCATTCTCGGTACCACCAAAACCAGATCGACGATTTTAGTTTCGATCGTGGAACATTCCTCTCCCAGGGGCAGCAGCTTTCTCTCTCTCTCTCTCTCTCTCTCTCTCTCTCTCTCTCGCCTCGTAATTATTATCGTCGTCATCCCACGCTCCCGTCGGGAAATAAACGATCCTTGATTTTAACTATAAGAAGTTGTTGTATTTGCGATAAGCATTATCTCTCTTCGTCGTGAATTTTCGTAACTAAACGCCGTAGATCCTCGTTCGATCGCAATTCGTAGCTCGTCCTGCCGATTGAGAAACGGCTTGCAGAGTTTACAGTTGGAATTATTTCGTCGTCCTCTACCGACGGGATTTCTCCTCGGGGGAAGCCACGGAAAAGAATAGCTCCGGGTGCGTGGAAGAGGGAAACGGTGAGAAGGGTGAGGGTGGCGTAGGGGGGAGGGTGAAAATGTTAAAGCGAGAAAGAGACGCAGGGCGAGGAGGGAAAGAAAAGCGAAACGGAGGACACGGTCAACGTTGGTCAGCAGACAGAGTGGACCCACGACTATTAGTCACCCATTCTCCTTCTCTACTACCCTCTCGCTTCCGCTCAACGGTTGCAATCACTACGTAACCCATTCCTCTTCCGACCCCTCTCGCCTTTTCTCTCGTCCTCTCTCCAGCCGATATAGCACCCCGCCCTTATCTCGTTCGTGCTACCGCTTCCATCCACTCCTACTCACCCCTTCTCACCACCGTCTCACCTCTTCTTTCTTTCCCTCTCATACTCTTTCATTCTATGAAGAAAGAAGGAGATGGATATAAAGAGAGAGAGAGAGAGAGAGAGAGAGAGAGAGAGAGGGAGAAGGTGAGAGGGCTGGTTCGATTACTCTTACACGACGTTTACTATCTTATTCTCTGGCCGTCTTTCTTTCTATCTCTACGTCATTTCTCGGCAAAACCTTCCATCGTTTTACCATCCCCCCTCTTACTCCTTCTTCTTCTTCTGTTTCTTCTGCTTCCACCATCTTACGACAAGCTCTCTATTCTTTTTCTCCTGCATCGTTATCTCTGTCCCGATCGTTATTCCACACCGTCTTACACCTCTTCCGCCCACAGTTTCACGAGATTACCCACCGAATTCCTTATCTACAGGGATAATAATACCCCTGGCGTAGGGAATGAAAAAAGAAATAGACGATTAGCTCTAACGATAAAGAGTACGTCTTTGCAAACTCTTTGCGAACTCCCTTTCCGGTTTCACGAGTTGCTCTCTCTCTCTCTCTCTCTCTCTATCTCTCTCTCTTTCTTTCTCAGTTTGCTTATTATCCTTAACCGCATTATTCGAATGATTTTTTAAATTGCAATAATTTAACAATGACTTCGTTAGTCGCGTAGTACGATTTTCAAGATAAATTTCGTTCGCCTTAAGATTTTAAAATGCATACGTTTTTAATGGATGTACGGCAAATATGAAAAGTTTAGTGGAAATGCGATTCTTATGTAGGTACTTGAGTGTGTAGAAAGAAGTAAGAGATAGAAAGAGATTGAGAGAGAGAGAGAGAGAGAGAGAGAGAGAGAGAGAAGGAGAGAGAGAGAGAGAGAGCGAAGAATACGGACAAAAGAGAGTACGTCACTGTTTGGGAAGTATTCGTTCCAGCATCATGCAGACGGATTTCCAGAGACGGTCCAGGAAAAGGTGGAGGAAGACGAAGAAGAGGAAAGATTCCGTGGAGCGGATTGTTAGTACGGAAGCATCTTGCGCGAGAGAACTTTGCCTTCGTTCATTTGAAGAAGCAGCTGCGCTAAGAACAAGAGATCCTGACGGTGAATAGTGCGAAGGAGTAAGAAAAAGGAAAGAGCGAGAGAGAGAGAGAGAGAGAGAGAGAGAGAGAGAACGATAAGATAACGAAATGGTAGGAAAAGGGAAAGAGAAAGTGGAAGAAGCAAAGCACTATCTGCGTCGCGGCCGTCTTTCCGTCGGCGCTATTCTTCGATGTAGTCTTTCGCGAAGAAACGGAAGCGAAGAGACGCTCGTAGAAGGATGCAGTTTGCTATGACGGATGGCCTTCTTCTCGTTTCGAGGTAGTTTCTAGCTCTCGCTTCACGATGACGATGATGGGATAAAAGTTTGTCGAAAGAACTGAGAACGACGATTCCTTTTCTTAAGTACTATCTTTATATTTTTACGTCGGACGTAATACCTCATCGTATGCATTAGGCAATGTAATTTGCATTATTATCGTTCGTTTCTCTTAAGGTATACCCAGAACGAAAAAAAAAATATAACGGCGCTAATGAAGAATACTGAAAATTTTATGAATTTAATGAATATCGAGTGAAGATATTCTTGAATATTTTAACTTGAATGGTTGAATATACATATATATATATATATATTTGATACATTATCGATTGATAAAAATAATTTAGTTATAGAGGAAGTCTCGGAAATATGATGAAGGAGAAACCGGGGGAAGTGTTCACATGGTAGAAAGGAATTAATTTAACGCGTGGTGACGACGTAAGAAAAAACATTTTATTAATTTATAAGCGAGTACCGCGCGCGCGGCATTTTCAAAGAGTCGCTACACCTTCCTTTCGTATTTACATCGGAATAATTTAGCGTCAAAGAGAAAGAGAGAGAGAGAGAGAGAGAGTATGAAACGATTATCCATTTCTCTCTCTTTCTCTCTCTCTCTCTCTCTCTCTCTCTCTTTCTCTCTATCTCTCTCTCTTTCTTTCTATCTCTCTCTCGGCGGTATATTAAATGTCGACTCGATAGTCGACTCGGCGACGTTGTCGACAACTCAACCGTTCCGCTTGGCACGAACCAACGTCGTTCTTTATGATTATATCATCCCACATTTTCCGCGATTACACGGTACGTATAGTAATTATCGGGATTAAAAATAAGTAGAAATTTGTAAGTAAATAGATTAAATGTCATTTACGTGAATATCATTGAAAATATTCGACGTGTTTCGAACATAGATATGCGCGCGCGCGTGTGTGTGTGTGTGTGTGTAGATCAATATTGAATGCTATTTTATTCGTGATGTATGTAAGAGGCACAACGTGACGTATTTGCACGCGTCGCAATATCACGCTGTTTCTATGTTCCGGTACATCCGTCTACACATATTCGCTTTCGTTGCTACTTCTCCTTTTTCTACTCTCAACCACAATCTACGAGAACCATCTTTCTTTTCGTTTATCTTTTCTCTCTCTCTCCCTCTCTCTCTCTCTCTCTCTCTCTCCCTTTCTCTATCCCTTTCTCTTCCACCCCTTTTTCGTTACTTCCGGTATTCGAAACTTATAGCGGAAAGAAAAATATTCTATTTGGTTGGAAACGTCTGCACATTGGGCGAAACGAATCCTAGTTCTCTTTTCTCTCTTCTCTCTCTCTCTCTCTCTCTCTCTCTCTCTCTCTCTTCTCTTTCTTCTCTTTCTTCTCGCAATGGTCGCATATGTCTGAAGAAAGAGAACACGTGTGCGCGTTCCTGATTTTTCCGCTTTCCATCGGTTTTCTCTCTTCCTCTTTTCGAATAGGGAAGCTCGTAGCTCGATCTATGGCAATGGAACAGGCGTTTTATCGTTGTAGATTTTCCGTCTTACCTTCGCCGTTTTTCATGCTTTATTTATCACCGTAAAATTTCACCTACTTTCGAAGCGGTCAAGAACGTTCCCGAAGGAACTCGGTAGAGTTTTATTAACCTCTCGTCTCGGGAAACCATAAAAATCTTTTCCCCGGAAGATTCAATGATGTAACACGCTCCAGTTCGATAACGTTTTCAGTCCATAAGAAACGCTCGAGGCGGTAAATCTATTAATAGCGAATACGAGGACAAGAAGGAAGTTTGTGAAAAAGATAAAAGAACTCAAACGATACCCTGAAAGATACTATCGAAGGAGTCTATTATCCATCTTCTTAGATGGACGTTAGTTACCTCGGTAATAATAGAAACTCGTCAGTCGCGAGAAACTGTCTTGCGAGAACGAAACACCGAGAGATCTCGCATCCGACTATTATGGGTCGAGATAAACGACACCACTTTCGTTTAGTAACAATAACGAAGGACGCATCGGAGATTAAACAGATCGTCGATTTCGAGCGACGTCTATTTTTCGTCGAGTTCGAAGAGATTCTAAGAAAAAATTCATAGCATTTTCGCGAACAATAATGCACGGCCCTAAGTCCCTGTATTCACTTTGTTCTATAAAAAGTTAATCGATATAAACGTCACACAGTGGGATATTTGCAGCTAAAAGATATGAATTTTTTTTTCCCCCTCTTGCTTTTTACTGCAAATATCCCACTGTGCGTCGCGTAAAGAGGTCGTCGTTCCCATAGCAGTCGACGACGAAGGCAACTACCATCGGTTGGGTGGCGTATCATCTTCTACCCACCATTGCGTTTCGTGTTCCTTGATGCGCGTCCTTCTCTATATCCTACCTCGGTAGTTACGTACTTGAAGGTTCTTCAGTTTACGCGAGCATTCGAATTGCTTCGCGACCTCCTCGCAAGCGGATACAAGATAGCGGTCTTATGGTTAGGAGAAGGGGAAAGGGAGATAGGGAGAACGAGCTAGTCGAGGCCCTCGTTAGTGCGCCTAGGCGCTTGTCTAGTTTACGTAGCGAAATATGAAAAGCGAGGGTAGCAAAATCAAGGAAGCAGTTGGGTAAGCAGAGAAGCATGGTTACCACCTTTCCGTCTCTGAACCCCTTCTCTCTCACTCTATTTCTCTTTCCTTCTTTTCGGCTTCTTCTACTACTACTGCCTCTTCTCATAACATCTCCGGGTATCCTAGCGACGGTATTACGAGCGCTATTTTTGCGCTAGAGCATTCACAAAACTAGCTCGTTTCCATCGTTGACTCTCGGCGTTTGCTTTTCCAATTATATGGGTCGTTTTTATCGAGAGATGAGAGATGGGGAGAAAAATATAGCGGGGCGAGGAGGGGAAAGGAGAAGGAGGAGGTTCTTTGGGTTCTGAAACAGTTTCGGTTTCTCGCACGATGGGAAACATGGAAACATTGTTCTTTTTTCTTAATTATTAACGTCGTACAACGAGAAGGATATTCAACGAGCACGACTTTGTACTATCGGATGAAATTGACGAGGGATATTGAGCCAGATCGTTGACTATCGGCCGTGATAGCGATAATAAAAGATGGCTGTAAAATCGTGTTCACGGGGACGCGGAACGTTTTCGCTCAACGGCGAACGTTTCTCGATGAGTCAAAATAGCAAGGTTTCTTCCTCGTTGTACAGTTACAGAAGGATGAAAACGAGGTCGGGGAGAAACGTTTAGTCCCATTAATCACATTATCTGAGCGGGAAGGTTTTGTCCTTTCTCCTCGGTCATGGCTATTCGCCGAGTCCCATTCTCCATCTCCTCCTCCCTTTTCTCATCCTCTCGGAACTCGACGCAACGTAGTTCACTTCTTGTCGGTTAGAAGAAGATCAATTTCTACGTATTTACGATTAAACTTAAATCTTTTGCAATGCTTACTTACAACTCCTAGACTTAACGAGTTTTTTTCTTTTTCCTTTTTTTTTTTTTTTCTTCATATTACCGGATAACCGTATTATTATGCAAGTTAAAGGTATTAAGGAGACTTTTGTAATCTCGCGATAAGTTCACGTTAAAACGTTTCCACGCTTTAACAACATATATATATATATATATATATATATATATATATATATATATATATATATATATATATATATAGAAACGAATTTTAAGTGAAAGAGAGTCAGTAAGGGGACACCGTTAGTCATGAGATAGGTTCGGTCTAAAGGCAAGGTACATTCGTATTCATTTGGTCTTACCAAAGCTTCGAAGGTACGCGTAAGTACTCACGTAAGTTAAGGAGTTCGCCGAGGGTTGAAAGTCAGTAGCAGAGAAACGGAAGAGAGAAGACAGAACTCGGTTTGATATATGGTTACAAGTTCTCCTCACCGAGCGAGAAAGTGGAAACACAATCCAGGCACAATTCTCTCCGCCGATTCTCCTTTCTCTCCTCTCGTTCTCTTAACTCCTCTTCCTCCTCCTCCACCTTCGTTTTCTTTCTCCGTCCTGTCTATCTATTCTCTCTCTCTCTCTCTTTCTCTCTCTCTATCTCTATCTCTCTCTCGTTCTCTCACTCTATCTCTATCTCTCTCTATCTCTATTTTCCATGGTCACTACGGACGATTCCGTGGAAGCTCAGCTGAGAGTTAAGACGTATGAACGCATTTGTACAACATCCATCACACCGCTAGGATGAAACATTGTGCGGCTCTTGCGAGAGAAGGTGCGATGAAAATACGATGACAGAATGCAAGCGGTATCGCCGCAAAGTTGCCAACCGACTTATGTTCCGTGTCAACACCACTGTCGCACGTTCCAAGATGGAGAGAGTAGGAGAAGAAACGTTTCCGGGATATTTTTCGTACGACGTTTATCGACGTTTTCCATCGTCGAGAGAAATTCGTTCGCCTCGAAAACGACTTTTTCCATTCTCCAACCGAAAACTTATCTCTCGAGGGTGAAAATCTTATCTTTCGATTGCCAAAGAGATTCAGGTGCGCTTCGTGTTAGAACGATAGATAGATAGAGAGAAAGAAAGACAGAGAAAGAGAAAGAAAGAGAGAGAGAGAGAGAGAGAGAGAGAGAGAGAGAGAGAGAGAGAGACAGTTACAAGCGATGAGAAGTCGGAACTCGAAGTTAAACTCGGTGAAACTAAACTAATTTGCTAAAACTTTTATTAATATGCAACTTCAACGACGGCAATGGTGACTTTCGTTGGGTAAACAAACCCCGAGATAACGTCTGCCCACTTTGCAACCTCCAGCAATGGAAATATAAACAAGTGAGAGTGGGAGAAACAATTTTGTGTATATATACGTGTGTGTGTGTATGTGTGTGTGTATGTGTGTATACATATATAATATATAATGGTTTATATTATATTACACCGGCATATATCTAGTCGTGAAATATAGATCTTGTTATTATTATAGAGATAGCCGATGGGCGAGTGTGAGTAATGATACTACGATAGAGTTTTTGATTTATTTTTCTTTTTTCTTTTTCGTGTATACGATCAGAAATTATTCTTTATTAATTTCCGAAAGATATACATCGTTCGTTCATTAAAAATACGTTTCCCACTAATTCTGAATATTTATTTTATCCAACATCTTCAATTATTCATTCCAACTACGAAGAATGAATATTATAAGAACTCGTTCTTATAATAATAAAACCTTCAATTTTCCCACTTGCCTCTCTGGAGAGTTAATTTTCGTTACGTACGAGAGAAAGAGAGAAATTCGCGCTTTGGTTTCTAAAGAAAAAGAAAAGATAAGAAAAGAAATGAAAAGAAAAAGAACAAAATCTTCGGTCTGTGCGAATACAAAAGCAAAGATTGGTGTATTTTCGGCACTGGCCAGTTCCTGCACGTTCCTGCTAGTGCTACCGTCCGTGGGTGTAAATCTGTCTCCCAGATTAAGTCCGAACCCTGAGTCGTATAAATTGAAGACGATCTCTCTCTCTCTCTCTCTCTCTCTCTCTCTCTCTCTCTCTGGCACGGACTTCGTAGTACCTGCTCGGGTCACTTTATTTTCGTTTATTTGCCGTCGGCAAACATGCCTCCTCTTCCTCTCGCAGCAAGTAGCAACGGTTACAGGGCCAACGGCAGTCCTAGCAACAACGACGATATTCTTACAACTCATATGTACGCCGTGGTATATGTGTACCAATGTGCGAGCATACGCGCGTGTAAACTTTCTCACTTTTTCCTTGTGACTGTCAGTAAGAGAGGAATAAAAAAAGATTCATACGCGTTCCTACAGTTGGTTTTATTTATGGTAGTTCGTCGACGAACGTGGTATACTCTCACGTGGTAGATCGTTCGGTCATCGCGCTAGCAAACGCTATCCTCACGCTTGAATATTTTTCTATTCGCTATAGATGGTTATACAATATGTGTGCGGTATGTATGTGGGTATACAATATGTGTCTGTATGTGTGTACCTTGTAACGATAGAGATGAGGTATGCTCGAGCTTTACCCAATGAGAGAGAGAGAGAGAGAGATAGAGAGAGAGAGAGCAAGAGAAGGAGAGAAATCTATGTAGCGAGGAGCTCATTAATGGTCGTTCTAACTCCTGCGAGTACACGTTCCCACTAACCAGCAATACAACGACAACCTAACATCGTCGTCATCGGCACCACCGACTACTACTAGTTATTCGATCCAAAGAACGTTTCTAGTTACTCCAAGCGATATTGCGATTACTAACAAGTGCGTCGACGCGACTCGCGTAATTCCGTCGATCCACCGATAAACGGTGAGTCAGGACGGACCGGCTCCAAAGGTTGCAATTAAGCGAATCCATGGTTCGTTCGGTCCTGTATAACACGTAAGTATACACTAGACGCGTCCAGTTTCCAACAGGATCTTTTTTTCCCTCGTTTCAATTGCGATTATCGCGCGTCGAAGTCGTCCTTTCTAACCGGAATAGTTCGTGAAACTATCGGTCTTGAACGTTCCTGTTCCCGCCTTTACAACAATATTCTGTCACAGTGAATTTAATATTACTTCAGTGTCCTCCGAACGAATGGAAGGTAGAGAATGATAAAACGAAGCATAGTGGTAGAGAAGGAGGAGGAGGAGGAAGAAGAAGAAGAAGAAGAAGACGAGTTACTCCTGCCGTTGCAGTTCAGTTTATGACTGCACCAACCGAGAAAAGGATATATACCGAGAGAGAGAGAGAGAGAGAGAGAGAGAGAGAGAGAGAGACATGGACGTGGTTCGTGTAGAACCCCAACGGCGTTCCGCGTACGCCATTTGCATACCTTATAATAAAAACAAATCCTACCACGGGAGAGACGTTCCTCGTGCATTCTCGCTTCCACAAGGATCCGTCGAACTCCGTTCGTACGCGTTACCCGCCTTCGTATCGCCTTCTTTTCTTCGACTTTATCCCATGGCGTTCGGGATGACGTCTTTCGGTTCTCTTCTTCCAGTTCAGTTCGATTCCTTCCGCTTCCGTTCTTCGAAAACTTTCTCGTTGCAGCTTTTCGATATCCAGAAGGATTTTCCACGTGATTTTACTCGTTTCTCTACGAGTGAACGGATTCAACCGCTCGCACGTGCAAGCAAGAAAAGGAGAGCTAGAGAGAGAGAGAGAGAGAGAGAGAGAGAGAGAGAGAAGACAAGAGTAAGAGAGAAGCGGTTTAAGAAGCTGTTTTCCGCGCGGAAAGGAACGCACGTAGTTTGCGAACGTAAGATGTTAGATACATATAAGGTGAAAGGTTTTTTTCACGAAAATGCTGGAATCGTTTGGTTCTTTGTTTCTCTCTCTTTCTCTCTCTCTCTCTCTCTCTATCTCTCTATCTATCTATCTCTTTTCTCTGTGGGTGTATCTCTTTCTTTCTATTAAAATAACCGAAAGAATATATCTTTTATATCTAGTTCATATCACCTTGCGAAAAAAGGGATAAGAAAAGAACGATTCCCTTAAATCTCGGCAAGATTTTATTTTCTCATTCTATAGAAGGAATGACGCGCGTCGTATGTTCCTCGTCTTTTCGGGAACGGTTCGTGAACTCATATCTCACGGAAGCGTTCGTTCTTGTGGAAAACTTCGATATCCCTACGAATATCAGGTGGGACGAGGCCAACGAGTTAGAATACCTACGTCGCGTTCATTCGAAGGATCTCGGAATTTCAATTCGTGACGACGGCCGATACCCACCGGACGCTATGAATTTCCTCGTTACCTAGCTTGCTTCGTTCCGCTTCGTAAAATCGACCCCTCCCCCCTCCCCCTTTCCCTCAGTCGAAAATCCATTTGAAAGTCTATCCAAATTTTCGAACGATTAAGGATCGTTCGTAGATCACGAGAGATTTGTTTTATCGTTTCGAAAATGCGGCACTAATGAATTAACCGAAAAAAAAAAGAAGAAAAGAAAAGCGAGATTTTAAAAATAACGAGAATCTTCGAGTTATGGTACTTCACGATATCTATTATAATATTAACAACATATCTGCAGTGAAATACAGAATGCATACGTAAGTACATAAGCACGTATAAATGTAATAGAAAGTAGTCAAAAAAAAAAAAAACAATCGCTTTCAATGTCCAATGTTCTTGATCGTCGTACGTCTTTTATGTCATTTTTGTTGTTAGTCCCTATTGGCGCGTATCAACGCCCCTTATGATTATTTCAAGGCGTGTCACGGTTTCCGTACTCTCGCATTCACGCTTCATTGTTACTACATACTTAAAGACAAAAAAGAAATATAATAATGGTTATGATAATAATAACAATAAGATTGTAGCGTTAATGTATGAAAGTGGTCAAATGAACGTAACACTCGTCGCTTTCAATTTTTATTTTGCAATTCACTAACCAGATATATATAGAAAGAGAGAGAGAGAAAGATAGAGAGCATCGCTCGATTTAAACGGGTGCACTCGTTCTCACTTTCGTCTCGGCAGACAATGGGCATTGTACGCGACGGAATAGGGCCGATAAATACGTCGTGGATTGATTATGTTATAGAGTGTCGTCCTGTGGGTACAGTAGTCTTCCTCCAATTCGACCCATACGAAAGGACGTATTGCGAGTTAAGTAGAGACACAACGCTCGCGGCTCCGTGCTCCCATAAGACAGACCAAATCCCTCCTCCTCCCCCCACCCCTGTATTCGAGTGATTTCAGCCAAGAGCGTAAAGAAAAAAAAAAAGAAGAAAAAAAAAATAAAGAAGAGAAAAAAGGAGGAAGCAGGGAAGTCGAGAAAGACAAAAAGCAAACGTTTATTCTTTGTTGAGCCGAACTATTGTTACTCATCGGTTCACTTGATGCATCCACTTCTCATTTTTATTCTAGTAGACCACAGCCAGTTGCCCTCGCTATTTTACTCGTAGGTGAAAAGGACGAAAAGGTATTAGGAAAAGGGGGCAAAAGAACAGAGAAGAAAATAGTAGAGAAAATATATACTGTACTGTTGGAAAAAAGCCTTTCTATTCATTTGTCAAACGACGAAACAATCGATCGATCAGACAATCTCTCTCTCTCTCTCTCTCTCTCTCTAACTCTCTCTCTCTCTCTTTCTCTCTTTCTCTCTCTCTCTCTCTCTTTCTAACTCTCTCTCTCTCTTTCACTGTCCTTTTCCTATCTCGAGCAACGATCTCTTTATTATTATAATATTTCTCTTTTAAGCTGCTCTTCTTATTAATCGGATTAAATCGTTCTTCGTTCGAGACGGGGACGATACAAATCATATTCCCCTCAGGGACAACTTTTCTTCTCTCCTTTAGGAACCTTTTCCTTACCAGAAAGTTCGCGGTGGAGACCGAAATCGTGCAACATCTTCTCTAACGGTTCTCGTAAATCGACCCCCATCCCTTTCCCCCTCCCCACTCTCCCCTCACCCTCAAGCAAAAACCACTACCAATCGAGAGTAAATCCTCTTAGGGCGGAGCTGAGAATAGCGTGGTTGGGCGGTGAACGTATTGTTATCATAACGATAACTGGCGACATATGTAAATCGTTGGAAATTAATTTAGCAGAAGTTTCTTCCCCCTTCCTATGATCTTTCTCCCTTTCTCTCTCTCTCTCTCTCTCTCTCTCTCTCTCTCTGTCTCTGTCTCTGTCTGTCTCTCTCTCTATCTTTCTATCTTTCTCTCCCTCTTTCTCTCCCCGTATCTATCTATATCTCTCTTCCTTCTCTTTCATTCGAATATCCTTCTTCTACGCTTTCTAACCGGAAAGTGGAATCCCCAATGAGGAAAGCAGAATATAAGGAAAGGGAACGTAAGAGGAGGAAATAAAGTATGGTGGCCCACTTCCTTCGAAGAACGTAAGGAACGAAGGGAAACGAATCGAGCGGAGTAAGGCGAGACTCCACCGGGTTAAACTCATCTCCGTCCTAGTTTCTATCTTTTCTTTTTTTTCTATAGTATTCTATCTACCTTTTCCCGGTTTCTCTTTCTTTCTATCTCATCGTACTACCGACCAACCGACCGAGCGACCGACCGACCGACCGGCTAAACGACCTGCCGACCTATGAAACTGTAACTTCGTGTTAAAGTCCGGACGGATTCCATACTCCATCCGTTTCTACCAGAGAGATTTCTATCCTATTCGAGAGTCCTCGTTTTATTAACGATCTTACGAATAATTGATAATTCGAAGAAATATCGCAGGCTGTGCGTATGATTACGAATATAGTTCCATTTCGTAGGAAAAAGGGGGAAGTTCATGGAAGGCGTTTCTAAAATATTCATTGCTCGAATGCAGTTAATAATGGAAGTAAAATAGATTATAGCTGGTGAAAGAGGAAAGCTGGGAAGAAAAAGAGAAAGAGAGAGAGAGAGAGAGAGAGAGAGAGAGATAAGTTCCCTAATGTTACTTTAATTTAAAACGGAGCGATCGATTCGTATGGAAACGTATTATATCTATCTAGTAACCTATTCGATGCATAAACTTTGAGAAGGTGAATTGACTCGTCTCGTTCCATGGAACATAACGTCTAATGGCATAAAAGTTTCTCGTTACACAGTCGAATAATTTGCATAACACGACCGTCGACGGGTGTTTCGTAGCGGCGGATCAAAGGACCCGAGTCATTCTCAAAGCGAAAAGAGGAGGACGAGAGTCCATCGGTAGTGCTTGTTGACAGATCGTTCGCGGTCTTATTCTCGTTAATTCCTCGAGCGCGTTATTACGTCGGCCTCGCCGTAAGCAACCGACATATGCCACGTCCTGACCACGATCAGGTGGAACAGGTTGCCCGAGTCCAACGCTTCACGAGAGAGAGAAAGAAAGAGAAGAGACGAACGAAGACTGAACGGAGGCAAGGATGCGGTTCTCCGTTCACCTTCTTACGCTCCTTCTCGGCGTTTACCGCCTTTCTATATGGTATCTTTCCATCTTCGATGTCTTATAGCCCTCGAGAGAGTCGGCGTGGCGGCACGACGCGAGTGCAAGCAGACTTCTAAGCAACCGATCGGGACGCGATGGAATCCATGCTTCTAGCTTTTTTTTGTTCTCTCTCTCTCTCTCTCTCTCTCTCTCTCAGCTTCTGTCTCTCTTTTTCTCCTTCTAACTCTTCCCCTTTTCTCTTCGTACATTTTATGATGTCCTCTTCCGTCAATTTCGTTTCCCAGTCACATTTTCCTTTCACATCTTCGCGGTTTTCCTTCTTCTCTTGCATTTCTACGCTCAATGAAAGGAAAAGAAAAAAAAAAAAAGAAAAAAAAAAAAGTAAAAAGAAAAGTCGAGTAGGAAAGGTTTTCTTTCTCTCGGCACTTCGGTCGGATTAGCCTTTAACGAAGTTCCTTTCGGAGAAAGCGTTAGTGAAGCGTGCCTCAAAACGCTGTCTAAATCCGCGTACGACTGATTTGATTGCGAAATTATCGGTCAGCAGCCGTGTGGATTCTTAAGTTCCACTTAGGAAATCTCGTTCACCCGAGAATTCCCTTTTGGGAAAGGTAAGAAGGAAGAAAATAAAGAGAAGGTAGGGAGAGCAAAAAAAAAAAAAGAAAAAATTAAGGAAAAAAAAGAAAGATAGAAACCAAGAGGGTATTTCGGTTAGCAGAGTCTCCTTGCTCGCCTACAGCGTCCGCTTTGGAGTCCGGGTACCTACCTTCTTCTCAGTAGATCGCGGCATCCCATCGCGAAACATATGGATAAACTGGTTTCTTGCGCGTCCTGGCGAGTGGCAAGAGAGGTAGTGGGGAAGGAGAAAGAGGGGAAGGGCAAGGGCAAGGCGAGACCACTCGACACGCATCGAGAGTGCAAGAATGAGAGAGAGAGAGAGATAGAGATAGAGAAGGGAGAGGGGAGAGACAGAGAGAGAAGGAGAGATAGAGGGAAAGAATGAAAGAGAGAGAGAGAGAGAGAGAGAGAGAGAGAGAAGAAAGAAAAGGACGGTAATAATTCGAAGAGGAAAAGAACTATCCGTGCTTCTCTCGCAGAGCTCTCTTCTACGCGAAGAAAAGCAAGTCGCGTTGCTGCGGCAGACCGATAGAATAGCCGAGGTGGGTGATGTTGGTTCCGTTGCTCTCTTACACGTTCCCGCGTTAGCTTTCTTGATCCTACCGCGGTCAGGTACCTTCACACGCGTCTTCTCTCTCTCTCTCTCTCTCTCTCTCTCTCTCTCTCTCTCTCTTTCTCTCTCTCTCTTTCCTTCTTCATCCAACGGCTTCAGGCACGTATGTCGTGTTTTTCCAGAAGGAGCGATCAGAGCCGGCAGATCGTAGTCACTCGACAGAGACATGGCCGTACTCCTCCTATTCTTTCGTATCCTCGCTTTTCACAGATGCCGATAGCTGGAGAGCCGTCCGTCCTTCGGGTTGCCGTCTAGTTTTTCTCCAACGTCAACGACGACGGTCGATTGGGAATAGTATCGAGGTCGATGCCGCGCGTGTTCGATCGATGACACGTTCGAACTCGCGTTCCATTCCTACTACTACTACTACTACTACTACTACTACTACTGCTGCTGCTGCTGCTGCTGCTGCTGCAGTTACTACTAGTGGCGTTTTATCTGCAAGCGAGATAGTCAGATAAAGGGAGTAGCCGATCTGTAAAACATTTGCCAGCGTTCTGCTTTATAAAGCTCCATTCTATACGTATTTTATCTGATGTAAAGCATCGGACCGAAGGTGAGTTCGAGAGTGAGAAAATCTCTCTTTGATCGGCATCGCGAATGCCTCCGGGCATCGATTAACAAAACGCCTGCGAACGAATTCTTTTCGACGTTTTAACGGAATTAATTGCTTTTCGACACGGCCAGCGAATTAACAGGGAGGTATTCGGCTTTTTGTCCTCAACGGAAGCTCGTAAATCGATCAAACGTCGAATTCAGGATGTCCACCGTGCGTGCTCCGTGCGTGTTCCGGTTAGCCGATCGACTCTTTGCGAATCAATTTACTAATCCCTCGAAAGAGTCTCGCGTATTTACACGAAGTAGCGAGGCAACCTAGAGCTCTTACGCTCTCTCTCTCTCTCTCTCTCTCTCTCTCTCTTTCTCTCTCTCTCTCTCTGTCTGTCTCTTTCTCTCGAAATCGACAAGAACATCGAATCTCGTGAGAAATTTTAATTCGTCCTTTCGACCGAACCGTCTCTTTCTTTTATCCGGACTTCTTGATCGCACCTGCAAGAATCCCGTCCCTTTTTGCGAGAACGAAATCGCGTGTCGACGATTAGAAGAAAGGAGATTCCGACTCTTCTTCGAAATCTCGAGAATTAATTGCGTTCCATCGTCGCGCCTTCGAATTTAACGCAATTAATTAAGTTTTGCTGGACAAGAACGGGGAAGGAAGGGAGAAATGGCAGAGAAGGACGAAGCGTCTCTCGTAAATCGATCAAACTCACGAAATCGGTTGGCGTTCCCATAGTCCGTGCCCACGATAACTGAATTCGATGTATAAGTAAATAAGAGGACCTGGGAGGGGGGTGGAGTAATGGTGATCGTGGGGGAAGGGTCTGTGCGGGGGAGGGGATTAATGGGAGAAAGAAGGTACGTGGAAGCTTCTCCAGGAGTTGGCGGGCTTACCCCCTCGTAAATATAAGCGTGTTTCGCACATTAGTCGAATTAATTAAATGCTAATTATGATCGGGCAGTGGCACGACGTGCATACTGATAGTCGAACGCGCGCGTTCTTAGCGTGCGCCATTCCGGCATATATATATATATATATATATATATATATATATATATATATATATATATATCCATATATACATATATACATATATGTATGCATATACTTGTACTTACTATATACACGTTCGAACGATCCATGCCTTGCATCTTATTAAGTCTTGCCTGGAAACACCAGAGCGCACCTTTCTTGGCCCTCTTCTTTTCGAACGTTCACGCGCTTTGTACACGCGCGAATCAACGTGGAATTTCGCACGCGAGTTTTCGTGTCGTTCTCGACGCCCCCTTCCGCACGAAAATAAAATCTTATTTTTAAGTACGATAGGATCGTGATCATACCGTGCGTTCGATCGTAAAACGTAAATCGCGATAAGAGGGGGAGTATAAACGGCGTATTAAAATGGATAAAAGGTCATCGTACCAGAATTAGAGCGGAATCGTCGTGTGTGCGTACGATTTCGTTATCTAGATGCTTGTTATCCGATCGTGACAACGTAGAAACAGTCGGTGCCCGTACACGGATACACGAAAACATAAACGCACGCACGCATTCACGCATGCACGCATGAGGTTTGATATTAAACGATACACAGATTCCAGAAGCGACAATTACTCGGCTGCGTGCACTCGTCACGTAAACGGGCTCGGACCTACTCACGTCGATGTCATTCGTTTCAACGGATCTAATCAAAAGCGGTATAGTATGTTCTACAGGATCTACATAATACGTTATAATACGTATCTACGTATCTCGTAACCGATATCGTACCTATCGTAATATCTTTCGTATAACGACAAAAAATACGAAGCCCTTACAAAATTTTCGAAGCGTCAGCCGTCGAGGTGTAGTTCGCGTTTCGACGTCAGAGCTGATATTCCACCGTTAGCACGATCGAACAAAGCGAATCCCGACCGTGTAATGAAACCTGTCGTAAAAATCGTATAACCGATATGAGAGAATAGGACGTCCGTGTTCCTTCTTTCGATCGGCCGTAATATGGGAGGATAGAGGATATAGGGGATGAACAGAGAGCGTTGGTTCGAAACGTTGGAACGTCCGTTACGCTCGAGGGCGGCCAGAAAATTTCGCGCGAATAAATCGGACAAATTTTTGGGTTCACCGCCGTTGGAAGACCACGAAACCAGCGAAATTTCGATGAAACAAAAAAAAAAAAAAAAGAAAAAGGGAAAAAAGAGAAAAGAAAAAAAAAGGAAACAGTCTCGCGAAGCTTGCAAAATGGCCTCAGATTACAGAGCGCGTATCATTTACGACGTTACATTTCTCATTTTTCATTTTGTTCGATCGTGTAACTCACACGGTCCTTCGATTCGATCCACAAACGAACCGAGTTAGAAAAGTCGGGAGAAATGATTGGAAGGCATCTGATATTATATTATGCTCTCAGCTATATCGTGAGGGAAAGAAAGTATTGACCGTCGTACGGCGAGACGTATCTTCGTTCGAAGTGATCGTTGAATATACTTTGAGAAACGTAAGAGGAGAGAGAGAGAGAGAGAGAGAGAGAGAGACTATTCTCTCGCAAAATTTATGCGTAGCACCGTGCAATTATCTGCCTCGAAGTGCACTTAACGACTTCGACGTACGAATAAACTCGCGGCGAACTACGAATGGCCGTTCGACTATCGCTTCGCCATACTAGGAACAAACGATACAGGTACCTGTATTTATCTCCTGCTTCCTTCGTCGTAATGCACGCTCTTTAATCAGCCCCGCGTGCTTCTCTCGAGTATCGAAGCGCGGCTTCGTCCCTTTTAACCCGAGCTTCTTAACATTTTTCTCACCGGTTCTAATCCTAAATTTTAACGTGACTTGCCAATACATTGGATATCTCTCTCTCTCTCTCTCTCTCTCTCTCTCTTTTTCTCTGTTGGCTTCTTATAGAACGAAGTATGTAGAAGCGAATGTAATTATGTCGATGCGCCTTGTAAATTTACACATTCCATACGCCAAGAGTTCTTCTCCCTTGTGTAATAATTTCAAACCAACGTAGAGGTCGGATTTTCCATGAGAAAATATATTGTTTCGAGATATCACGATCTTCGTATAGTACAAAGACGTAGAGTCGACTTTTATCGTGTTTTTGGGAGTCTACATAATAAAAACTCGAAGAAAAGACGAAAAACTCGGTCGAATCATTTGTACGGATATGTTACTTTGAAAGTTGTCCAATAGAAGATATAATGATACCGTGGGAATGTTATTCTAGTTGTCAATCGTGAAGCAAAGACGAGCGGATTTTACGATAGAAATTTTGACTTTTCTTGGAAAAAGGAAACTAAAGGGGCGGATGATAAAAAGTATGTTAAGTTAGAGAAGTTGCGAAAGTTTTGACGGATCAAATATTTTCTTTGCAAGTTGCCATCATGCTAAAGCTAATATATATATATATATATATATATATATATATATATATATATATATATAAAAGAAAAGAAAAAAAGCGCAATAAAAGATAATTTGATATATTTCATGATATATTGTGTAAACGTTAAAGGTATCACTTTATTAATAATATTTCTTGAAACATTAATTACGATAACGGCAGATAAAATCCAGAATCTTATTTCGAAGTTCGTTCATTAGCTAGTCGATCAAGAAATTTATCAAGTTCTCGTCGACTCAACCTTGTCGAGTAGTCGATCGACGTCGACGTTCGACAGGTTGCTCTCTGTGTGAAATCGTTGATCGTGCAAAGTGTATAGCGTTAATGGAACGGTTCGTTTACGTGGTTTGCACCTAATCCGCCGATCGTGCTTCATTATCGTAGAGGCTGTTGCGCGTCCTATCAAAGGACCTTTTATTAAAATGCTTCGAACGAAAGCGACGTGAAAACGCTTGTTCGGTATGATGCGCATGGCGAAACTAGGAGATGGGAGAACTCGTAGTACCTGTAGATACCTGTACATAGATATATACATATGTGTACGCATATTACCTACGTACGTGAATTGCCGCATATACATAGATCGGAACACGATATACGTTTGTGTTTTCGTATACGTTGATGGGTGGAAGTATATTTCGCCGTAGTTGTATCCGTCACTATCCACGGTATCCACATGAAACAAACCACCGTCGCTCTCAATACTGCGTTCCCCTCTGATCGTGGTGTTCGTCGTGGTGTAAGCCGAGAGATTTTTGATCGTGCCCATCGTACCTGACCCTAAATTAACTCCAAACATCGCGCGGTTCGTCACGCCAGCAATATATATGTATATATATATATATATATGCGCGCGCGCGCGTGTGCGTGCGCGTGTGCGTGTGTGTAGATATACCTGAATCGATTCTTCCCATAGGAAAGGACACATCTTGAATGTTTAACGCGGGCACTCCAAACGGCGGACATTGCATTAAAGTGGATTGTGTTTAGTCTAGGCCAGATCGTTCGGCGTAAATCGTTCGGTGCTATAAAAATCGCGTATACATTGAATTCGTGTAAAAGTTCGATTTCCGATAAACCGCGTATCCAGTGGAATACGAAATTCGCTTGGGGTCCCGGGCCGTATGTACTTTCCGTAATAGTATCGATTGGCGGTGGAAAAGAGGGTTGAGGTGGTATGGAGTCAGAGTAGAAGGGAGTCGTTATCGCTTTTCGATATTTCCTCGTACTCTCTTCGCGACCGTTTAAAACGCACCACTCTTCGCTGTCTTCCGGTGCATCTGACCAACATGCATACCTATGTACTTGCATATCTACGCGTTTATTATTATTATTATAACGTCGTTATTTTTTCTCATAAGGATCGCGATGCGTTCGTGATTTGGAAGTATGATGAATGGTCTAACGAAGTATCCGCATCGCGTAGTGTTTCCAGTGACTCACGATTTTAACTATGTTTTATCCCCCATTTCTCACCTTTGTTGCTCGAGACGTATGGTGGGGGGGGGAGGTAGGGTTGAAAATCAAGCTAAATGTTTCTGGCGGATATCCATTATTCATGCGCGTGGACGCGTCCGCGGTGAACAAAAGTTGTTCGCTTACCAAGAACAAAAAAGAAAAAGAAAAAACTATCGTCCTTAACGAGCGCAGTTTTTCTTTCAATATTCATAACGATACGTGGCTCAAATATGGTGCTAACTTTAGAGAATATCCTTCCCTTCTCCCTTATAATTTTATCATCGTTCCTTACGCAAGCTCGAGGAATCAAAAGACTAAGGATACCTAAGACGCTCGCGGTTATTTTCATGAAAGGAAAAACGGGTAGGTAAGGGAAAAGAGTGCCAAAGAAGTTATGGAGGGTTGATTCTTGCTCGAAAAAAAAAAAAAGAGAAAAGTACGAGGAAGGAGATGGTCGCCCCCGCTGTTGTTCGCCGTTCTCGGAGCTCAAACTGTTGCGAAAGCACAAAGCTTCTTTATTTCCGCATTTTTCTTCCGTTCCGCTTCAACCGGAAAAGCAATCATCCTTTTCCCCTTTTCCTTCGCTTCTTTTCATCCCACGTTGCCTCTCTCCTTCCTCTTTCCCTTCTCTTGTTCTTACTTGACTTCTTCTTTTCGTTCATCTTACTAAGAGAGACGAAGCGTTCGAATAAACGGAAAAACAAATGATTATCTTGAACTCTAGAAACTCAAAGGTGTCGTTTGTCTTCCCTCTTTCAAGTCTCTAAATGATAATAATTAATGTCGTTAGATATGTACAGGATTCATCACCTGGAAGCACATTAACGAGAGAATCGCGTGAAATTGTTAGAACGCCATTTTTCAGAGTGACATTCGCAATAAAGAAACGAATTCTACTTTATGCTTTTTCAATGTTTAATGCTTTTTTAAAAAGGATTCCAAGGGCGTTTGTCTTGCTCCTCTCTTACATCGCTATATACCGACTTTCTCGAAACTTGGAGGAAGAAAGAAAGAAAGAAAGAAAGAAAGAAAGAAAAAACTTATTTCACGACAAAGGACGATCAATCTTAATCGCGATAATTTTTCCTTTATCTTTCTCTCTCTCTCTCTCTCTCTCTCTCTCTTTCTCTTTGCCGTTGAATGTGGACTTGGCGATGATTCAAAAATCGTAGCTCGTTCGCACCAAAACTTATAGCGCACACGTGTGAAAGGGTGTTGCACGCGAGAAAGAGTGAATTCCGTTCTGTCTCACTCGTGTACATACGAGGCATGTAGCAACATAGGTATATACATACATACATACATGCATACATACGTATATATGTGCATGCAGAAATACAGAAACGGGAGTCGCGCATGAACCGCAGTAACTCGTAATAGAGTCGCTTGCGGCGAGTCGCAGTTACCTGCGCGCCTCGTTAATTCAGGCGTCCGATGCTCGTGCAACGAGAGCGAGTGACACCGGTTCGTTCATCCAGCAGCTTTCGAGATAGTTTTCCCAGAGTGCCGGACCTCCAAAAAAAAAAAAAGAAAAAAAGTAAAAAAAAAAAAAAAGAAAAAAGAAGAAAAAGGAAAAACCAAATTCCTCTATGAAAATCCGTAACGGGGACTTTCGGAGTTTATATCGTCACGCGTTATATGGGGATTCCATGTGACGTACTATCCTTTTCAAAGGATATAGAGGATTTTTTTGATCGCCTGCCGGTACAAACGGTACTCACTGGTAACGCGACGAAAGAGAAAGAGATAGATATAGAGGTAAAAAGAGAGAGAAAGAGAGAGAGAGAGAGAGATGCCGTTGGACGTGTATGGGTCTTCGTTTTTTCGTAAAAAAAAAAAAAACGATTTTTCTAACGAGAGAATTGCATTCGAATAGATCCGTGGCTTAATCTAAATGCACTTTCGAAGCACAACCGAAGGAGGAAAGAGAAAGAAGGAGGAGAGAAGAGTTGGAAGGGGGGAGCGTAACCTTCTCCTTTAATTTAATACCGACGTATCGCGATCTATGGTTATGGAAAGTCGAAGATAATGGAGAATTTATAGAAGACGTTCTTCGCGCGGGCAACGGCCCTCCACCGAGTGTGCGGCGCATACGTGTAAATCTTCGAAGCTTAGCCGCTGCCAAAGCGTAAGAAACGAGCCGAGGTAGGAGGAGAATGGAGAAGCGCCGAGAGACGCGTATAATGATTTATCTCAAACTGATTTCCTTGGCTAAGCGAGAGAGTAATTAACGATCGCACCGCTAGAAACGAGATTTATCTTCGGCTCGCTCAAACCAAGTCGACTTTCGAGAATCTCGTAAGCGTTCGATCGTTCTAACGATCACGTATATGATACATACACGTATGTATGTGTACGTAGATGTATCAACGATGATCGTTCACATCACCATCAATATTAAGTGAGTCTTTCGATGTCTTGATAATATAAATATCCGATAAGAACGACTAGATAGAGCATCTTATAATTGCGTACACGTGTCTTTTCGAATGCTCAAAACCGGTTTCCTTGAATCCCAAGCTAAAGTATGAATCAATTACTTTAACGGCAATCGAGAATAGATTCGATTTATTCGACGTATTGATTTTCACTGAGAAATTTCGTTAATCGACCGATTCGCCGAATGAAACGTTAAAAATAGTCAAGGCAAACAAGTCGTCGTTAAAAATGTTCGAATCGTTACACGTGGTGAGAAATATGAAATAAATAAATAAATAAAATAAAAAAAAAAAAAAGAAAAAAGAAAAAAAAGGAGAGTCCAGAAAGGAAGGAATAGAATGGTGGAAAAAAAATTATAACTGAAGCGCTTGTATTTCACATGCAAAATCCTGCTGCCGCCGGCAGGCGAAGCCCGAATTATTTTTGTCAGGGCGGAGAGTGACAAAGTGAGATCACTCAGGATCCACCTGCAATTAGGAACAACGATAACGCGTTGCCAGCGGGCTTTTTAATTTATCCCCGAACGACGCGAAGCCGCATGCTGTCGAGCTAAACCGTCGTCCTTGAATCACGGAGCAGTTGGTCGTAAATCTGTTTCAAATAAATGTTGCCTCGTTCGTAATCTAAATAGAACAATATCTTCAAGTAGATAGAAGCAACAACCATCTGGAACTCTGGTGGTCTCGAGTTGTAAAAACACAACTACGAAGTACCGGTACCTTCGTTATATCCTTGCCACCCTAGTAACTGTAATTAAAATCTCATTTGTCTGGCGATAGGGCGACCGTAATGTGAAAATATCGTTGGCGGCAAAGCTAATTGCGTTTACTGGTTTTATTGGTACAGTGAATATAGTACCATCCCACTTTTATTTCTCTCCCCTTTACGCAATTTTCGGTAAATTTTTTTTTGTTTTCTTTTTATAAACAGATTCGAATCTTATCGTCCCTCTCCCCTTGAATATCCCGTTTCGTTGAATGTTCCTAGAATCGATTACGATCAGACGAAAGATTTGCATTGCAAAGAGGTATTAAGATCGAAGAGTAAAACGAGGAGAGAGTCTACGGATATCGTCTTATTGTTAATGTAGTAGGTATTACAGCATGCTTCATTAGCGAATGGATATCCAATCTCACAAAGGACTTGCGTTTAGTAATATATAAGGGCTGGTAGCTAATATGTTTGAGTTACGAAGGGATATTATCGAACTGTTAAACTCTCAAAGCGTTTCCCCTTGTGTTGCAAACGTATCGACAGAAAGGGGGAGAGAGAGAGAGGATAAGCCAAAGCTATTTGTCACTGAGTGGTCTACCTTCATTTCCCTCTATATATGTTATGACATCGTCGTCGAAAGCATCAAACGTTGAAACGATTGAAAAACCAGCCACCATTATAGCCAATCCTGAAGAGCTTACTTACAAAAAAAAAAAAAAAAAAAAAGAAAAAGAAAAAAAATGTGGGGTTGCTTTTTGATAACGAATGAGCTTCCATCTGGGCTCTCTATCCCTTCATCCTCTCAGTGGTTAGAATAATCACGGAATTAGTGAGCTTTAGTGCCGATGAAGGGTGGACCGACCTTTTGACGGAAGAACGAAAAGAAAGTTCGTTTGCGAAGTGACTCGTTATCATTCTCGCCGTCGCCTTCTATTCTTCGTAAAGCCGATAAAAGATGAAAACTAAACGCGCATAATCCCTCCTCCTCCCCCCCCCACACACACGCTCCTCATGCTTTTTTCTGCTCGGTATCGTTAACGTGAAATCGCCGACCTTTTTTCTTGTTTTTTTTTTTTTTTCATTTTGTTCTATCCCCATGCTTTCCTTTTTCCCTTTTCGTTTCCTTTTGTATTCGCGATATTCGGATAAGTGTGAGAGAGAAAGAGAAAGATAAGCGCTCGACGCGAAGTCCGCTAATTACTTGTGGAAGTAATTCATCCAGCTTCATCTCCCGTTATGGTATTCGGCCGTATGATTGTCCCACGGTCGATTTCTGGTTAGCGTTCTACAATATATAGACGAACGAGTGTACATGTGTGTTCGGATCGGTGACCCGGCTCGCGTTACTGTTCCTGCGGCATGTAATTAGTAATTGTAATAGGTGATTTCCACGGACGCGCAACTCCGGCTCGGCTGATTACTTACCATTAATATTGCATTTGCGAATTAATTAGCGACAAAGCCTACTGTCGCCCTCTATTGTAATGAAACGTAGACTGCAGGGTAGAAATTTTGGGAGGAGGAGAGAAGGTGGAAGAGGAACGTTGGCTGTGTCGTATTGGCCCGACAAGAGGGGACAATTTCTATACCGCGTTTTCCAATTGACTAGACATCGAAATCAATCAGACAATGACACGAACAAAATCCTAAATCGATTTCGATAAAACACTTTTACCTTCCTTTTTCTTCCTTCATAGAGTGACGTTCTTATTGTTAGACGAAACATCCAAAGCTGATATTCTGCCTTTTTCCAGTAATCCCTACGGTTACTCTCAAAGTCGAAGGGAGTTGTCGGATGGGCGCGCCGGCGAACGCAATTATCGCGGCGCCACGCTTTCCGTGTCCACTTTTTGTGGATTCTCGCGCATCGATCGACGCGCGTGGCAGTTCGTGCGTTCACGCGAACCGATGAAATATTCAGGACCCCGACAAAAACGCGCCCTCTTGGTTAATGACACCTCGCACGCTCGCCTTTCGGCATTTAAAAAAAGAGAAGAAAAAAGGATTTTTGGGAAAAAAATATCATTGAGAGGAGACAACGATGAGATAAAAAAAGAAGCCAATTCCAATGAATAAACGAGGTTCGAATTAAAAGAGAAAGAGAGAGAGAGAGAGAGAGAGAGAGAGAGAGAGCAACAGAAAGAAAGAAAAGAATGGAGACAATCTGAACGTGACGATAACGAGTAATTCATAGAGATCGACATTCAAGGATGCCAATACTCGTGTGAGGTATATACGTCTCTTGCGACACCTCGAATTAATCGGATGCTTGCTATACCATGAGATCGCACCTGATGTTCGAAGGCTACTGTTGCTTCAGGCGTTAGAGAGCATGTGCGAGAATGTACGTGTATATGTCCACACGAGAGAGAAAGAGAAAGAGAGGAATAAAAAGAGAGAAGGAAAGAGAGAGCGAGAGAGAGAGAGAGAGAGAAAAAAAAAGATGGACCCCGTTTTAATGTGGGATACTACGAAATACCTGGCAATGACAGGTGGCAACACTTGCTTCGGTTGACAGCCTTTGACTAGTGTTACGCACAACCCTTGCTTGCTTTCGCTCTAGCTTTCGCATCACCCTCGAAAACCCCCCGAGAGTACACAATGCAACTCAACCCTGTTTTCTCTGGAGGACGTACGTTTCCACCGTCTCTTTTCCCTCTTCTCTCTGTCTGTCTGTCTCTCTCTCTCTCTCTCTCTCTCTCTCTTTTCCTCCCTCTCTTTCTCTCTCTTTCTCTCTCGTAATCTCACACTCTTGCACTACGAAACCGACAGGTTCCGTATTGTGCGTGTCCTTTGTATCCTTGGAACCAAAGTATTGGCTTTGAGCGTGTCCCTACCGTATTGTACGAAACTAGTGAGCAAGGACACGGCTACAAATGCATCGACACCTTTTCAAACGATTCGCCGACATTGTCTTCGATCGAGCGAAGCAGCAATGCAATCGGCCATTGTTCTGTGAGCCCGTCCCACTACTTTCTCCAAATCGAAATAGAAAAATAGAGAAGGTATTTCGCAAAAATTCACGCAACAAGGTGGAAGAAGGATAAAATAAAGGGTAAAAGAAAGAGAGAAATGGGGTGAGTGAGAAAGATAGATAGATAGATAGAAAAAAGTGCTTCGTAAACGAATCGACCCGGTATAATCGAACACCCGTAGCGATTACAAACGAGTATCCGCGTCCATCTCTGCGCAAGCAAAGAGTACGATTTCTTTCGTCTCGAGGACGTCCATAAATTTCCCTCCACGTCGCACGAATTAATCCCGCGGGAGGACGGTCAAAAATCTAATGAGAAATCGTCCGACAAGATCGTGAAGGATGGCCATGAATACTATCCTGCTATTTCGAGTTGCACGCGCGAGGAGTACTTATATCCTTTAACAGACGTACCTGCGCGCAACCTAGACGTCAATGTATATATACATATGTATGTATATATCTATGTATGTACATACGTACTACGTAGAGTAAACCAATGAATGTACGTATTACGTAGTTGTTCACGTGCGTTCTTACGCGGATACATGTGGATGCGCGTATGCATGTGATAGAGGAGAAGAGACGCGTCTTGGTATGCATTCTCCAGCAGCTTTATTTATGGCGCTCATCGTAATTGTAAAATAAACTCTTTGCGTATCTCTTCGAACCGGTCGAGGTCGACGGCACCGAGACCTCGGAGACGATCGTACGTTTTGTCCATATCATCCTGATGACCAAGACGTTGAGACAGAGAAGTAACGACGATAGAAAGGGTAAGAGAGAGAAAGAAAGAAAGAAAGAGAGAGAGAGAGAGAGAGAGAGAGAGAGAGAGAGAGAGAGAGAATGAAAATTGAAAAAGAAAAACCAGAAAAACGTTGAATTAAGAGAGGATCAATTTGACTAACTTCCAACAATGAAATGACGATTTGGTCGATTCCTAATTACCCTAATGCCCGCCAGGGGTCTTCCGACGAAATTTTGC
>OU427002.1:4839000-5036500 GCA_911387935.1 Dolichovespula saxonica | reverse complement strand
AGAGAGAGAGAGAGAGAGAGAGAGAGAGAGAGAGAGAGAGAGAGAGAGAGAGGAAGAGAGTAAAGGGGAACGGTAATGGGAGTCAGTCGTCAGTGCCAGCGGCATATTCACATTAAATCAAAAGCAGCCACCACCGAACTATTCCTCGTATGGTGGAAGGTGGTGGAAGAGTGTGTGTGAGAAAGAGAGATAAAGAGAGAGAGAGAGAGAGAGAGAGAGAGAGAGAGAAAACGAGTAAGAGAGAAAGAGAGAGAACGGTGAGAAGGGTGCAGCACTTGGATGCTTCACTAGAAGGAAGGAAGGGTAGTGGTTTGTGGAGGGATTGAATCACCGAACGACAGAGAGAGAGAGAGAGAGAGAGAGAGAGGAAAGAGAATGATTTAATCCGCCACACAGCCTATGCGGACAGGTGACCCACAACTTCTCTGCGCAAACCGTTCAACCTCCCTCCCTTTTTCCTACCCCCTCCCTACCCTGGTTCATCTGTCTTGCTATTCCTCGATCGGCCTTGATTTAGGACACACGATTGATTCAAACACCAGCGTTATTTCGCGAAGCGGATCCTGATGCGACAGCTTCCGATCAGTGTCACCAGTATCTTTCGGTGAAGATATTTCTTGATATCGATTAACTGGCTCCTAAATCATGTACGTTTACGCTTCGCTGATTTGCTCGTTTTGAATTCTCGGGGAACGTGCTCCGTTTTTCGATTCGTAGTGTTACCGAGTGAAATTGGAAAAGAGATTGTTCGCAAAAGAAGATAGACCGTGGTTTATTCTTTTTTCTTTTTTTTTTTTTTCTTTTCTCAAGAAATCAATGCGCCAAGAAAGTTTTTTTGTTTTTTTTTTTTAAATTTCATTAAGTCTTGTCTAACTTCGTCGTCGTTTGATATAAGAACGATGGATGTAGATAGTTTTGCATGATATATTCTTTTATCCCTCGGGCCCGAAGAAGAAGAAGAAGAAGAAGACGAAGAGTCACGATCTTCTTCGTTCTATGATTCACGACGGAGCAGTCTAATATACGTCGAGAAGCTTTCCTGATAGATGTCAGTTCGATTTATAGGGGATCTAAGGTCTTCCTTCGAGTTGACTTAGATTTCTTACGAGTGACGAACCGAGTTTAATCTGCACGTCCGATAAGGCTCGTGAAAAATATATGTGACGGTGAGAAAGATCGTAACGGAAAATCTGAGAAGATTTGGATGATAAATAACGGTTTGCCAGGCACTTGCATATCGGCATATCGTAAACGCACTTTTCTATCTTGGATAGATTTACGGTAAAAGTTTTTAATTATAGGCGCTGTAATAAGAACTAATCTAAGGATATGGCGAGATGCAGTATCAGTTACGAGAGGAAAAGAAAGGAAAATCCTGAACGGCTTGGACCGGCGTCGTGACGATTAACGATTCGCGCGAACAAGGGGCGAAGTTAATTACCGTTTCGTCGGCGAGAGGTTTGCCATAAACAAGAGTCGGTAAAGGAAATAAAGTAGAGATCGTAAAGGCAATGAGAGGAGCTGCGGAGGCCGTGTACTATACCTAAGGACTATGTAGATATTAATTCTGATCGCCCAATGAAAGAGAACGAAAGAGTACGTTCGAGCGGAAAGAAGAGGATGATGAAGAGAGAGAGAGAGAGAGAGAGAGAGAGAGAGAGAGAGAGAGAAAGGGATATGGCTGAAGAAAGAGTGAGAAAGAGAAAGAGAGAGAAAAGAGAGAGAAAGAGAGAGAGAGAGTGAGAGAGAGTGAGATTGCCTAGTATCGTGGCAGGCATTAATGAGCGCTCTAATTAAAACACCGGCTAATGAGAATATATTAGAACGATGTTGCCTGTTTTGCACGCACGTGGACTCCACGAGCTTACTCCGTTTCGTGCATATGAGCCTCTCCTTTCTTGTTTTTTATTCTCCTTTTTTCATCGCTCGGAGAGAGCACGTAGGTCGCGCGAGATCGATTTACGAACTCGATGGGTATCATTTGTTTGGCGATACCCGCAGGAGCCGACTTGTTCGATGATTTTACCAACAATTTTATCTTAATTCTCACGACTCGTTCGATCGTATCGTATATGTATTGGTACAAACACTATAACGATTCCATTCGATATGCGTGTACTTATTCGTTCGGCTTTTAAAACCGTACGAATCGGCTATCTCGCAAACGATGTTAAATGGGACGTTTACATTGTTTACGTTGCGTCGACGCGCGTTCACGATCGTTCGTTATTCCATGCGGCAATGCTATCGGCATCACGGTTTATTCGTGGAACGAAGCAATCGTACGCAACGCCGAGAAGCGTCCTGCACTGCTATAAACTACGATCTAATATTCGCGTACCAGCGGATCAAGATAATTAGAACACAGTGTAATCGGCAAACGTGTCTGGCGTATGTAAGTACGCTTCGTTACGCCGTCCTCATTTCAATGATTTACGAAGTGACACCGCCGACGTTCCGATGATGCAAATATATCGTTAACAGCTAATAGTATAGTTTACCAAATTTTCATAATCCAAAAAACAATTCTATCGGCGAGAGTTCCAGTTTAATTGCAATTTGAATATCATTTATTCTCGTAGCTGATCAAATTAAATCGTACTAAAAGATTCTATTTTTTTCATATTATCGCTTAATATCTTGCTTTCTGTTTTTTTTTCCTGTTCTCCAAGCGCATATTATATCATTGGATTAAATAATTGAACGGATAATACAGATATTCTATTAACGAAGTTTGAAATGAAAAATTCCATTTAAAGTTTCTCTTAAATAATAACGAACTCGTGCTATATAACATACCATAGTGCTTTCTTCTTAATGAAGTCACGGAGGAGTCCAGTCTCGGTCGCTTTCGCGGCTCATACGAAATACCAAAGCGTCCTTTTGGTATCCTGCTGTTTGGTATCCCGCCGACAGTATTCCAGCACCTTGAAGATCGTGCGCGCGCGAGTATACCCCTTGGCGGCGACATATTCCACTCGTAAACAATACAAAGTACTCGCGACAACAAATATAGCGTTGCGTTTTACGGACCACACTGTCGGTTTTATCACCCCTAAGAAAAGTCGCTTCATCGAGCTTGGATCTTTTCTTATTTGTGAGTCGCCTGCGGCTTCGGCGTCGTTTCGTTTCCTTTCGTTTTGTTTCGTTTTGTTTCGTTTCGTTTCGTTTCATTTCGTTTCATTTCGTTCCGATTCTTCAAAACGTTCGTGAAAAAAAGGATAAAGATAAAGATCTAACACCTGCACCTGACCTCGCTCCTATAAAACCAAAACAATTTCCTTTTTTCTATCCGACATAAATATTCCAAAGATTCATTCAGTTGCTAACATCTACCTAAACATCTTTTACAATGTATTTGCTCTTTGAACGTAAACTAAACGCAAATTCGTTTTATTAAGAAAGAAATTTACGACAAGTTTGTCCGATCTTTTTCTTTTTTTCTTTCTTCTTTCTTTCCTTTACGTTGCATTCTCGTGCGAGACCAATGCAGTAAGGAATGTAACGTAGAGTAAAAGGTCAAAGGATCTTTCTTACTCGCCCAAAGTAACATCGATTACGGCAAACGTGTAAAAGGAAAGAGAGAAAGAAACGAAAAAAAAAAAAGAAAATAAAGAAAAAAAGAAGGAAAGAAAGTGTAGAGTTGTAATGTTGGGGCAGGTGAAGAGGAAGAGAGAAAGAAAAGGACAGAGAACTTTCGATTCCTTTGAACGGAGATCACTTTTACTACTTTGTCCTTCTATGTCTTCGTAAATTCTTTTGTCCAGCGTGTTTCCTGGATATTGAAAGAACACGGAATAAAAAAGAAATAAATAAAAAAAAAAAAAAAAAAACAAGGAAGAACCTCGTTTCTTCGAGATAAAAACGAAAGACACGGAGCTCGCGTCGTCTAACATTTTACGATGTAGAAAAGAGAATGGAAGATAGTTTTAATTAACTGAATATCCGGTTTGGTCGTAGTCGTCGCTCGTCAAAGGCGTTACTTCGCACGTACCGACCGTATGAAAGTACAGAAGACACATGGTGTTAAACGTACCCGTTTAAGGGCAACATATGCCAGAGAAAGCATGAAATGTGGGTAGGAAGGAAGAAACAAAAAAAAAAAAATAATAATAAATAAAAGAAGCAAGATAATGAAGGAAGGAAAGAAAAAAGTGTGACTCGACCTTTTGAGACGAGTCGAGATTTCCATCTCCATCTTTTGAATGAAAATATTATTTTTCTCTCTCTCTCTCTCTCTTTCTCTCTCTTTCAAACAGTTTTTCGTTTTTAATAGAGTTGAGAAAGAAAAACTTGAGACGTTCTTAGACCGGACGTTTTAGATGTTCATCGAACGATCGTAAATTTCTAACGTTTCTTTAACTCGGACACTGAACTATACGATCTATGTGGAAAGAAAGAGAGAAAGAGAGAAAGAGAGAGAGAGAGAAATCGAAAAAAAGATAGAGAAAGAAATAGTACGAACATGCATCTTCTGGTTCGCACGCGAAACTCACGCGACCTCGAGTTAGTCCCGAGACAGAGCCCGACAAGAAACGCTCGTAAAAGCGAAACGTGGACGTGTCGGACATACGAATAAAAAGCTCCCGATGATGCCATCTGCAACCCTCTTTACGGCATTATATTCCTGCTCGCTTGCGCGTTCGTCCCCGACTACTAAGCATTCTATCTCCCTCGCGCCATTTCTTTCTTACTTTCCCTTTAAACTCTCGACTTTCTTATAGGGATTATCTACGGGTTAGTGATTCCGCGATACACTTAAGATCATAGGATTATCAAGCAGTTCTTTCGAAAAAGATCCAGAGACGAATTTATTCCTTACGTCGTTCTTCCCTTTGATCGCTGACCCTACCGAAGCTTTTATTCTTCTTCTTTTTTCATTTCTCTTTCTCTTTCTCCTTCTCTCTCTTTTTTTTTTATATCTTTACATGAGATACTATTGAATACAACGAGAAAGGAAAATCCACGTTTCATCTTTGACATAACGTTTTATTTTATATACGTATATATATATATATATATATATATATATATATATATATATATATATATATATATATATATATATAATATAACGTTTTGATAAAAAAGAAAAAGGAGCTTTATCCTGAAGAAACCCGAGATAAAAAGGATTTATGTATTTTTCTTAGAGAAAATACTTGCACAACTAAGAAATTACTCCGTTAACAGATATCAAAAGGATCTTATTAAACCACACTGGAGACGTACTAGATAGAGCGACTAATTTAACAAGGAATTCACGCGATCCACCGAATAATTAGTCATATCATTTAACTCGCATTCGCATCCAAGTCGAGACGTTCCTCTCTCTATTCCCAAGTGATTCGTGGCAACCAACGTGGTTACTCGAAGCTTCTCAAAGGCAACTTCCTCAAGATATTCCCTCTTCGTTTCTCCCTTTCTCTCTCTCTCTCTCTCTCTATCTTTATCTATCTATCTATTTTCTTCCTTTCTTTCTATTTTCTCTCCAAAATTAGATCAGGATTAACAGAAGCATTTCTGAAAATTCAATCGTTCAAGTTCAAGAGAAGGTCTTTTGATGGTTGTTGCTACGTCTGTAATCGCGAGATAATCCATCAAAGCTTGCCTGACAACGATGGCCATACCTCTGACGAAGCTTGAATAGAAAGAGACAGAGTATGTGTGTATGTACCGGTTCGTGTGTGTGTGTGTGTGTGAGAGAGAGAGAGAGAGAGAGAGAGAGAGAGTTCTATCTATCTGTAGCGCGTACTTACCATGCACCGATGCCTCAAAAGGGATGGCATTCAACTGGAGCATTTAACTGGACCGAAGGGTAGAATAGCGTTTGGGATGACGCAATGAGAGAAAGAGAAAGGCACAGACAGAGAACTCCAGCGTCCTTCTACTGGATAGAGCTACAGCACGTCCAAACTTGGTTGAATAAGCTAATGCAATCAAACGGCCGAAAGCGCTACTTACAACTTTGCCAGGCGCGCTTTGCAAAGCGAGAGTCTGTAGATCGGTGTGGCTGGCTTTTCGCTGAAGATGGAAGTATTGGTGAGGGGACAGGAAAGAAGAGGTGGAGGTAGAAGGACAGGGACAAGGAGAAAGAGGAAGAGGAGAAGGAGGAGAAGGAGGAGAATGATGGAAAAGGAGAAAGAGGAAGAGAGTTTCAGTTGAAGGATAGGGAGTTCGTTCGTAGACGGTAGGCAGGCTGTAAAATTCGAAGCGTGCGACATTACTTCCGGCATATGCCATTATTTTTATCTTTTTATTCTTTTCCCCCATTGTGAACTGTCCTTTCGAAAGGCAATTTGTTATGAAAGGAATTATACTTGACGCGACCCCGATATCGTGCAATAAAAAATATTACTCGACCCAACTTCAACGGGGAATATTTTTAACTCTGTGGTGAAAGGCAAAGTTAATATTCTTTAGAAGATTATTGTTTATGGCAATTGAAGCGACGTATACTAAGCGGGAAATAGTAAATGTAGCTACGCGTAGATAATATGTATGTGTAAGCGGCTGACACGTTGTATCGGAGATGATGCATCGTCGTCGCGCGTCGATACTAATTATTAGCAGATAAAACTCATTACTCAGGTATGATTAATTGATGATCGTAGATCGATTTCGCTCGAGATTTCAGCGTTTCGTATATGTTTCACGTAATAGAAAGTGACGTGTTACCGAGAAAAACGTGTCCGTTAACGATTGGCACGATATAACAATGAGAAATTGCTGTCAGCTGTTGCAGCACTCTAGTTTTAATGTGAAGAAATAAAAGTATAAAAAAGAATAAATCTCGCGATTATAACTGTAATGGAAAATAAGGGGTTAAGAAAGTATGTCTCAAATCCGGACAGAAGTAGATCCTTCGAAGAATACATTTTGTGGAGCACGTATACTGGGAACAAATTGGCAGTTAAGTAAACGACACAGTTGCATGTCAGACTTCTTTATCATCTCTTATATCTTGTACGCATCAATAACGGAAAGCTAGATTCATGAAATTGTGTATATCTAAATGTACCGCTTTCAAATATACCTACCTATGTACACACACACATACACACACATACACACACACACAAAACTATTGAATGATTGATACTAATTTCACACGTATCGTTATAGAATGCAATTCTCTTTTATGAAAGTTACCGGTTTGCGTATCTATCTACAGATTAAAACGAATTATAAATATAGAATTAAACGATAAGTTGGAAACGAATACGTGGCACGATTATGCGTTATATTACACTTCGACACGCGAAGAACGATAATATGAAATATCATTCGTGACGCGCAATGTATTTTAAATTAATGTTAAGTGTTTAATAGTAAGTTAAATGCATTAATAGTAAGATACAAAGTGCACAGTAATTACGGATAATTTTTAAGGCTGTAAACCGCCTTTCACTTCTAACGTATGTGACTCTACAACGACAGGTATGAGTAAAATATGAACTGCAAGTGCAATAGGGAAACACTATCCCCGCTATACGCCTATTGCATCGCATAAGCATGTGTGTAGGTTCTAACTCCCTAACGCGTAATCTAACAATCGATTTAATCCGTGACAGAATTTACAATTTAAAATTTTGAATTTAATTCAATTTGATTGTATATGAGTAATGGAAAATGAAAAATTCTTGATTCTAATCTAAAGAAAAATTCTTTTCCCGTGACGCGTGGCAATGGGAGAACTTGGCACGTAAAGTACTGTTTCAGTGATCCCCACAATTGTCATATCTTATACGTTTCGTGATAATGACTTTGATAGAACTTAACCCACGTTTCAGCTTGTTTAAATAATTATAAAATAATCGATAATAATAATTATTTAATCCCACCTCTAAGAATTCGATAAGCCGTGTCCACGTTTAAACCTTCGTCTTTAAAATGAGACCTCGTTCATTAAAATCGATCAAGAATTACGTCTGGTACTTATTGTTGGCGTGAACTATGACTAAAGCCAGAGTAATTAACAACCTTAATAGGAAACTATTAAGCAAACGTCTCTAACGTAGATTCTTGAGCGGCGACATGATTTGCTACGTTTTTGTTTCCTCTACGTTTCATTCTTTTTATTTCGTTTAACGAATAAATAAAATTAAGTCGTTAGCAAAGTGAAAGTCTCGCAAGATTGAATCACAATAAATAATTATCCTTAGATTTAGTTTCGTTACCTTTATAACTTTCGTTATATCAAGTACAACGCGTGTAATTATACATCTCTTAATTTAATTTTTTATATCAATCGGACTAAATCGAAACCAGTTTTAAATAATTGTATAGGAATTGAATATATTTCAAGCATGAAATCTTGATTTTTTTTTTCGAAAGAAAACAACGTTCAGGTGATGTTATTATACCATATAAAAAATGTGTTCGATCGTGAATGAATTTTAATACGAATTTAGTTTATAAAAATGAACGATAGAGAAAGAGAGAAACAGAAAATAGTTAACATATATCGATGTTGAATATTGTAGATAAACAATTTACTTGGGTTTAGGAAAGCGCGGATATAAGAGAATGAGTAAGAGTAATTACGCTATGTAATCTCGGTACAAACTGGGGCAATAATTTTAAATCAAACACGGGAGCTATGGGAATAATTTATCGTGCGTGTTACCGTAGCGTGCGCTAATCAGAGAGTCTCTGAGCAACACCTCGCCTCGGCGTCTACCATTAGCAGGATGTTTTTAAATGTTCCCTCTGCAAATTTCATTAATGCAGCCGGAACGTCGAGCAGATCTGTCGCTGACGCGTTTCATAAAACTGCGAACTTGCGAATAATAAACCAATTTCACTCTTCGCCATTCGCCACCGTTGTTTGCCACTAAACTACCGCGTGTTACTACGACGCGTTATAAACAGTTATAACGTGTTTCTCGTTAATTAATCGATACGTTTTCGAGAGTACGCCAACGAGTATAACTTGGCGGGGCGTACACATGTCACCGCTAAAACGTACGTACATACACAGGGGTAACACTCGCACGAGCTAGAACGAATTCGTCAACGCACGAAATTGCTTGCGGGATAATATAATTCAATTTTCTTTTTAATTGATCCTGCGAAAGCGTGATTGACTTTACGTAGAGAATATGCCGATAATAGAAACGAACGAGCCGGGAGAGAGAGAGAGAGAGAGAGAGAAAAAAAAAATAATTATATAAAAAGAGTTGCCAAACTCTAATTTTTCTCGGAATAGCGTTTTCTCTCCACCGTGAACAAGCATTTACGTTTCGAAGGATACTTTTCGCATGTATTTCTCTTCTTCCCTTCTCTTTGCTTTCCCTTTATATTTTCTTACTTTCTTTCCTTTTTTATTGTATGTTTTCTTTTTTTATTTTTCCCTTCAGTTGGATGCCACTCCGGGCGTGCTCTCAACAAAATGTTTTCTCGCAGTTACGGTTAATCGATCGTCGATAAAGGATCTCCCTAGGAGAACGTGCGTATCTATAAAAGAGAATCTTTCGCGTCGGAGAAAACTCTCTCTCTCTCTCTCTCTCTCTCTCTCTCTCTCTCTCCTCTGAAAGCTGTAAAAGGGAGTTCCCGTAATACCGCGCGATAAATATTTGTTTTGAGCTTACACCGAAAGTGCGTCGTAGGGCTGCCGCTTTTCCGAAGTGTCGAGAGGAGAAATAGGAAAAGCGAAGAAAGACGAAGAAGTGACAGAAGAAGAAGAAGAAGAAGAGGAAGAAGAGAAGAAGAAGAAAAGGAGGAGGAGAAGGAGGAGGAGACTGTTAAGAAAGCGTCGCCATCGGCAGAGCACTGAGAAAGGTGCTGAAGGGAAAAGGGTGAGGCGTAGAAAAAGAGGTTTCTCATCCCTTTCTCGTGTCCAGGCGACGTTGTAATTGTTTTCGTAGCTAATTGTTTAAAAGCTTGGCAAACCCGCGAGGAATTACGAGAAGGCAAGAGCCGAGACAATCCTCGAGTCAATATTGAATTATGAATTTATTAGCTACCTACCTCGGCACTGCTCCGATGGTGCGCGTAACAGAAAGGAATAGGAAGAGAGAGAGAGAGAGAGAGAGAGAGACGGAGAGAGAGAGTGAGAGAGATAAAGAGAGTGAGAGAGAGAGAGAGAGAGAGAGAGAGAGAGAGAGAGAGATTGATGCTGCGATCCAGAAAGAGGAGGAACGAAGCACGAAGGAGTCACTTAAAGACGAGAGGCCGATGGCTGGGTCGCTTCCAAAATTCTCCCTTCGAATTCTCTCGTCTCGAGTAGACGATAACTAGCTCAATTCGTTCCTCGAGTATTATTCAAACTCATGTACTTTCCTTACCTTTAAAATCATTTTATTTATTCTCTGTTAAGTAATTTATTATATTTACTGTACGATAAAAGGAAAAATATAATTTATTTAAAATTCGTTTCTTACGTTTATTTATATTATAGAGATATATAATAAAACCACGTTGTTACGAGTTAAGTAATTTATTCTCTGTTAAGTAATTTATTATATTTATTTTACGATAAAAGGAAAAATATGATTTATTTAAAATTCGTTTCTTACGTTTATTTATATTATAGAGATATACAATAAAACCACGTTGTTACGAGTCGTCTATTAACTATATACTATTCGCTGTATATATTCTGTAGACACAGTACCGCTCGTTATCGAACTATCTTATCGGATCAAGCTATTCTTAAACGTAATTCTCGCTGGATACCTTTGAGTTTTATCCATTTCCCGTATTTTTTGTCACCTCTGTCGATCCTTGCCTTCCTATAATTCGTTGCAATTGTCCTTTGTGTCTTAAATCAATCCCAAAATCCTATATAGGCTTTCTATATCTCCGTCGAAAAGAGATTCACCAAAACAGATTTCTGCTTTCTTTCTTATCTTCCTTTCCCGGTGTCTAAAGAAATTTGTTTAATTTCGAATCTTTTTTAAATTTTGCGAGGCTCGCGTAGATTCCGTAATTTACGCGTCGGCGGGTTTTCGTCTACGAAAACGCGAAAAAGAAAAATAAAACAAAATATAAAACGACGAATGGTATGGTAGAGATCGAGGAAATGAAATAACGATATTTTCTCGAGCAGCAAAAGAGAATCGTTTATGATGAAAAGCGCGTGGCACTAATAGAAAAACTCTAGCGAAAGCGACGTTTTTCGTGACGTAAACGAGCGAACGAGCACGCGGGCGCGTATTTTCTCTTTTCGTGAGAGTTCGTACAGTGGAGCGAAGTTTTTACCGAGTTCAAAAAAGAGCATAGGGGAAGAGGAGAGATCGAATGTAGTAGGGGGTAAGGGGCGGGGTTGGGGTGGAGTGGGTGTGCGGGCAGATAGTTAGGAGAGTAGGGAGAATGTGAGAGAGCGAATCTCCATTTTTATTCGAGTCGGACAATTTGCGATTCGATTTAAACTCCCGAACGTACTAGTGGCGTTCGTAGCTTCGTCTACGTACATCGTGATTCACATTTATTTCTCAGGTCGAATCGAATTACGAAGCAGGTCCGTAGCCTGCAGTCAGATTTGGGTCATCGCCTGAAAACCTGCGAGAACAGGTGCGAATGTATGTATGTAAATACAATACATACGTAGCTGTTTTAAGCTTCTGTTAAAACGTGGATAAAGTGAAGAGGGAAAAAGAGAGAGAAAGAGAGAAAGAGAGAAAGACAGAGAGTGAGAGACAAAAATGTGAGACACAGTGGCGTAGAAAAAGAGAAAAAGATCCAGTGAATGGATGCGACGAATCGACTGTTTTTATAATCCTCTTTCAATATTTTTTCAAAGTCCACAAAGAAATAATGGATCTCTGAAGAGAGCGAGTTTTAGTATATCGAGAGTGAAAAAAATCTTGCTAATATCATAAAATCGTGCTTCGTTCGGCCGATTTGACGAGTTGTCTCTCGCCCTTCCTTCACTCTCTCTTTCTTTCTCTCTATCTCTTTTACTGATCATTGAGCAACGACGAATAGATTGAAATTCTGGGTTATGATACTCGAGAAACATGTAGATAAACGATAGAATATTCGATAGATTCGATCGATAGTATACTACGTTCGCATATAACAGAACGGATATCGAGTTGCTCCGTTTGCGTAGAAGAGGAGGAGGAGGAGGAGGAGGAGGAGGAGGAGGAGGAGAAGGAGGAGGTGAGTTATCGAGTAAACGATGAAAACGAAATGGAACGGTCCGGATGACATGTCGTGACGAATGGCACCTCGGAGCTTCTCCAACCACTATTATGTAAATTTCATTAGAGTTTTTTTTTTGCGTCTACTTAGTCCTCGCTCTGAGAACGAACGAGCACGCGAGAGGGGCTTTTGGAGTGGTCCTTTATTAGCTCTCAGATTTCTTTTTCACTGACGCTGTAGTTCTTGCCTCTTCTTGTCACGATCCACATTGTATATACTAGAGGATTCACCATGGAAAGAGATCGTTCAACATTCTCTCTCTCTCTCTCTCTCTCTCTCTCTCTCTCTCTCTCTCTCTCTTCTTTATTTTATTTTATTTTTTTTTAATTCCAATATACGAAAATATTTTGAACAACTGTCTACGCATTCTCCTCTTTACGACTCCTTTCTCGACTCTAAAAACGTCACGGCGCAAACGTGTGGATGTTTAAGTGCACGCTCGAGACTCGCGAATATTTCAACAGATTTTCATCCAGATTAGACATATACACGATGCTAGTGAAGATCTATTGTCGGGAATATCTAAGGTTCCTTTTCCTCCTATTTTTCCTTCTAATGAACATACAGGTAAATCGACTTGAATTTGCGCCGTTGTCTCTCTCTCTCTCTCTCTCTCTCTCTCTCTCTCTTTCGCTCTCTCTTTCTTGGAAGAAGATTTTAAATCATTCCCTCGAATACTTTACGAATTTCGATGTACCTTCCCTTCGAAAATACGTATTTTTCTCGTTCAATATATTCAGGGAAAGACGCGTGATCGGAATGATTTTTGAAACAAGATCGAATCAGAGGAATCGTGCAGATATTTTTTAATATTGGAAAATGAAATTAGTTCGAACGATTAGCCGTATACGTGATCTATCAAAAACAATAGAATGAAATGGGAGGAACGTTTGCCTCGGTCGAGAAGTTCGATGCAACCCCTAAATAAGGTTTGGGTCGAGGTAGCGAAGGCAACAGCCGCGTCTAAAGCATGACCACCCTTTATGAATAAATTCATGATAAAGGAGTTAGACCAGGGGCAAATTGAGATAGAGAGAGATAAATATATATATATATATATATATATATATATATATATATATATTTATATATATAGATGGATATATAGATTCGACTTTGATAAATTATTGGAACACCTTTGAGGTTTATAAATGAACGATAATTAGATATTTAAAATTAATTAAATCTATATGGAAAAGATAAAAGAGAAATATGCAGATGAGAATAACATAATCAAACATTGTCGATATTATCGAAACAATTTTATACTTCAAATTAAACACCTTTTGTATGTGATAAATATGGATTGTATGGAATAAAAGCTACTGAAAATTAGTCCTGGTATGACTTGGACAGAAAAAGATAGAAAAACAGAGAGAGAGAGAGAGAGAGAGAGAGAGAGAGAGAGAGAGAGAGAGAGAGAGAGAGAGAGAGAAGGGAGAAACGAGACGATGTGGCTAATCCAAAACAATGGAATGCACGGCCAGGGTAAGCGAATTAATCTTTCACGTTGCCGGATGCACAATAGGCCAACGAAGTTACACGATAATTACGCGTGGGATTCGTTATTGTGCGTAATTTCGAGCTGCGACCGTTTCGGAATTGTACCGGCGGTTAACTTCAAAGGGAGAACATTCGTTTCGGCCAACGTCGAGCTTCGCGTCACGCTGAGAATCCCTTTTTGGTAAGTTTATTCGATTTTCTTTCGGGATTGTATGTGTACATGGAAGCGGAATAGTCTTTTTCTATGCTACCAAAGGAGAACAATAAAAATATATAGTTATATTTCTTTTTTCTATGCAAAGCAAAGGGCCAACAATATTGTAGAAAGCTTTGGTATATAATCGAATTTTTTGTCAGTCCAGTCTTTTTAAAGTCAATTATGGTCCACCTATCTATTTTTACTTATTCAAGAAAGTCCGTACTGTAAGCCCTCTCCTTTTTTTTCCTTTCTTTCCTTTTCCTTTTAATATCTTTACCATCTCCAGTAAAATATTGAAACACGTAGAAGAGGTAAGGTTCTATCTTTCTTTTATTTTATTATTATTTTTTTTTTACTCCATTGCCGTAGGTACATACGTCTTTATACTACGAATTTGTCGTATTCTGACTTATCGATCCCGAATTTCGTCTCGATGATTTATAAATCTTTTAAACCGAAGTAAAATACAAAGATTTCTTCTTTAAATTGGTCGAGAAGTCGAACATCAGTCATTTTATTTAAAATGGGCATTCTCCGGCGTACTATGCGTTCAGATGGATACGATCACCCTCTCTCGAGATAAGACTATTCTTTTTCGAGCCTCGCCCGAGGAAATTCGCCAAATAGGATGGAGAGACGGCGTTGGGCATTTAGACGGGACGATAAGGTCGACTCTGATGTTCTCAAAACGGAAATTGGACTCCGCGCCGCTAAACGTCGAGCCATTGTCGTACGAACAAAAGTTCTTATAGTAAGATCGTGTCGTATAATATTACATTTGTTGTAGAAATTTTCGCTCGATATTCCACTTGAAGAAATCAAAAAAAAAAAAAAAAAAGAAACTCGAAGTTACTTTCCCGGATCGATCGGAAGTCGATGCGACGCTCGGAGTTCTCTGTCAAGCCCTTAATAACAGAGCGTGCGCTTCGTTTACTATGTAATACTGGGGCAACGTCTACAACGTTATTTCTCGCTAGGCAATTTTCCGCAATAGCTATCTAAGTTCTCCTTCCGCCATTTTTCGTGGAATCATTCTCATGGAAAGCCGATGCACCGATGCACCTGTTATTCGCCTTCGATATACCATTGCAATCACTCGTTTATTCTTCCAAAGCAAGAGACGCGTCGTTTCTTTTTCTATACTTTCTTTCACTTTTTTCTTTCCTTCTTTCGTTTTTTCGTCAATTCTTCCCTTTACCATGTTTCCGCGAGAACAGTCGCACCTGAACGCGAGAAATATTCCATTTTATACTTTAATAAATTCCGACAAATGATATTGCTCGTCGAATCAGATGCGTGCACTATTTGCGAAAATTAAGTTTATACATTGTCTGATTTATGGGAAAAACGTTTCAGCATACGTTGAGTCGTTGAATGGAATCCGCGTTTGTATATCCTTATCCGTTGAATTTAGCGAAAACAAGGGCGCGAATGCAAGAATAACGAAAATTGAATTTCCGATAAAGAGGGGCTATCCATTTCGTTTTAACCGTCAATCCCGGAGCGTAGCACTTTTGTGCTTCCCGTATAAACAATATTAAACGTCGCGGACGATACAAGTGCCTTTGTGTGCGCACGTTTATGTGTGTGTGTCTCTACGTACGCGTACGTATTTCTACGTCAGAAACCGTTTCCACCGTTTTACGCTTTGAACGAAATTGTCCTCGATGGTGGAGGTGCGCGGTGTGCCATCTGCGTCTACAAGAGTAATTACGTTTTGCTATCGTACTTCCGTGTATTCCGACGTTAAAGCCGCGCGTATTTGCGCATTACGGCGATGCAGTAACGTACAAAATGAAACCGAGCGAATTTTGTCCTCAAAAAGAGAGCGTAAACGGTGTGTACGAGCGATAATCGAAATGGAGAACTACTTGGAGAGCATGAAATCGAAAGAGAGTTACGAAACGAAAAAAAAAAAAAAAAAGAAAAAAAAAAGAAAAGAATTGTCCACCGAGCAATATATCTACATATTATATAGTGGCCGCGTTTACGCGAAAAGCGGTTCGACGAGATTCGCGATCGTCCTCCTATCCCCTGACTCAGCTCGTGTAGCGCACGCTGCTAGAAAAATGACGGCGATTGAATTTCAAATCTGGACCCACGATCGGACGACTTTTCCCCGATCGTTTGATCTGGTATTTAAAACAGCCTCTGCTTTCTTGAATCTAGAACGCCATACACCGTAATCTCTCGGGCGTCCGTTTGTGACGATAGAAGAGAACGATGTTGGATCGAACGTACGAATCGATGGATCGATCGTACTTTCGATCGATCGCTAGTTCGTTCGGCCTTTATCGATAATATACTAGCCGAGCGTGGTACGTTATATTTTACGTTCGCCCCGGCACACGTAGAAGACACGATTCTCTCGTTCTCGTTCCATTGTCGAGCGCAACGCGAGAATCTATGTATATGTATAACCTCTGATTTTCATGGCTCGCGACGAAAGAAACGCGTTGTTACGAACGTTTTGTTTTCGGCTTTCCGTTCCACTTTTTGTTCCGCCCACACGTAGTCCGATCGAAACCGTAGGAGCCACCAAATGAATACGAATTATCGTATTAGAATTCGAGCCTTTCTCGAAACGCGTTATTTATTCTGGCACAAACGATAAGCTCGTATCGATTTCGAATTTTCGTTGATTCTCGATGGTAAATACGTTTATGCATTACCGTATATGTATATTCACGTACATACGTACCGTGTACGAATGATTCCAAAAACGTTTTCTTTTCGTTTACACGAACGAGATAATCAAGCTAAACTTCTGGCCGAAAGGTTAGGGCCATTCGGAGTTTACAGACTTTATCATTCTGTTGGAAAAAAAAAAAAAAAAAGAAAAGAACTCAATCCCAAAGGTGAGAGGAAAAATTTTGCGACGGTGATAATATTAAAAGAGTAACCGAAATCAAGGAGATCCGTAGGATTCTCCTTCCCTATCGCCCATCGTTTCTTTGTTAAGGGACTCTGTAAAAGAAAAAAGTGAAAAAAAATGTATCATTCTCCTTCTCTCTCTCTCTCTCTCTCTCTCTCTCTCTCTCTCTCTCTATCTATCTCTCCCATTCTTTTTGGGCTCTTCGTCTCAACTTCGAGTAAACGTTCCTAATGCGGCAATGAATTCGTATTTGTCCAGGACGTTGAAGGTGTCTGGAGGTGAGACGAGGAAACAGAGAAAGAGAGAGAGAGAGAGAGAGAGAGAGAGAGAGAGAGAGAGAGAGATGAAGAGAGAAAAAAAATGAAAGAGACGAAGAAGGAGGTGGGAAGGCAGTCGGGAAATTCACGTTGCAAACGAGACGTACACCCTAACTCGCTTAATTTCGGGTGAAGAACGAGCGCTCCTCGTTCTCTGCGAGCTTTTCTACGCGTACACGAATTTTACCTTTAGAACTCCCTCTCACTCTCGCTCTTTACCTATTTCGAGCGCACACTCGAACGATTCTCCCTCTTTCGCCATCTTCTCATCCTCTTTCTCCCTCTCTGTCTGCTTGTCTGTCTGTCTGTCTGCCTGCCTATCTATCTGTCTCTCTCTCTCTCTCTCTCTCTCTCTCTCTTGCATTCTCGCATTCTCGTTTCGCCTCCTTTAGTTCACTGAAATTTTTTCGAAAAAAAGTAGGGAATTACCCTAACGAATTCTCCGCTAGCCGACAATGCAGCCGGTTGTTGTAACGTAGAGTCACCACGATCCGTTTTGCGATGGCTCCTATCTCCGTTGAATTTTTATTCTGCCGCTCATGTCCACCGAAAATAACCATACAACGATTTTAAAAAAAGACCATTTTTAATTTTCTCTAAAATTCGATTGAAAAATGATTGACTGACTTTTGACCCATTATTTTTAATCTCTATGTTTCAGGTAAGTAAGAACATTCTGCCGTTTCTGTTCGTCGCGACGTCGTCTTTGGCATCCTCAAAACGTATCTTGCCGTAAGAAGAGAAGATAAAGGAAAAAAGAAGAAGAAAACAAAACGAGGAAACAAATTGACTTGGAACGATAAGTTTGAATATCTTCTCTATTGCGTCTCTATTTCATGCGTTATTGTCTTCCCATTCCCCCATCCCCGCCCACGACCTCACGGAGAAAGACGTATTTTTTTTTCATGTAACGCGAATAATAAAAATTTTTATTCGTCGAGAAAAAGAACCTAAAGAGATATTTTCTTCGTAATAGAACGTGTAACTAGGTTGACAATCTAGTTTTCGTAGTAACGTTGGACGACTCGTTCGGGTACGGGACGATTTGCAAGGTGCGAAACTCCCGCCATGGCACTAACACGAGGACGACTAAATTGCTCGCTTAATTGTAATTCTAAAGCTCGGGGCCAGCGATGCGTGATACATTTTTAATACTCCAGGACATCAATCCCGCATTAGCGAGGAAATATCCTACCGCCTGGCGCGCTTCGTGATTCGTAGGAAAAAAAAAAAAAAACATATTGGGGGTGGTGAGGAAGTGCGAGAAGAAGGGGGTGGGACGTATACTTTCGAAGATCTAGAATTGCGCGACACGTAACGACCTTTCCCGAGACCTTCTTCTTACCGTTTCACTCTCGTGCCCCACAGGGGTGCTTTCAAAACGAGGACATTAACTTTACGGTTTCTAGATTGCGCAAGAAAGAAATGAAAAGCCGAGCTGCTCTCCCTCTCTCTCTCTCTCTCTCTCTCTCTTTCTCTTACTGACAGTCTTTCTTTTTCGTTTATTTCCGTCCTTATTTCGAAAAGACGCTCTCTTTGAAGACGTTTCAAAGGAAAAGGGAGAGCGAGAGAGAGAGAGAGAGAGAGAGAGAGAGAAAGAGGATGGATGGGTGGGTGGGTGGGGGGGGGGAGTACGAAGGAAAGCGACGCGTCGTCGGGCGACTTCGAAACTTTTGTGAATTCCCAGCGATATAGGAAAGAAATAATCAAGCGTCGTTATCCTCTTGGCCGCGTGAGCTTTCTGAATTCTTGAGAGAAAACATGAGAAAGGAAAAATACAGCTTGAATGTTCCTAAAGAAGGAGCTTTTCTTGTTTTTCTCTTTTTTTTCTTCGTTTCTTGCCTCGTTGCCTTTCGTACTACTTATTATTTTTATGCGCTCGGTAAATCTAAACAACGGAAAGGAGTTGATTCGGGTTTTATATATCGTGACGATTTACATTTGACTATATCTTTTGACTACTTGTTTCTCTTGAGAGGAATTCCGATGACGGAAATGAGGATCGATGAGAAGGCCATCGTTCATGATCATCCCTGATTTAATCCTAACGCATCTTACCTATTCTTGGCTTTACATGACATGGAAGGAATAGTTTAAGCTTCCAAGGATATACGAAAATACATTACGGGGCTATTTAAGAAATAGGATATAAGCCTATCGAAGTAGAGGGGCATTATGAAGCTGAATAAATATGTATGCGTACATACTACGTAGGGTTCAGGGGGATGGGGTTCAGAGGGTCGAGGGGACGGTCTCTCTTGGAAGATAAAGGGCAACCGAGAAGTAAGAATTCGATTATCTCGACGGATGCTCGAACTTCTCTCGGATTTCCTGGTGCGGATAATGGAGCACTCTTTGAAGAAAGCTTTCGCGCGCGAACGAGATACGCTCTAGCTTACCCCTCTCTCCTCTCTCTCTCTCTCTCCTCTCTCTCTCTTCCTCTTCATCCTTCTCCCTTTTTCCGCGCGAGAATTCAAAGCTTTTGGTGAACGGTGGAGGATAAAGCGATAGAGAGGAGAGAAGAGAAGGAGGAAGCAAATGCAAGAGGGCTAGATAGGCAGGGGAGAACAACGGTAAAAGGAACGAACAATACCCGAAATTTTAGTAGAAAGTGGAAAAAGAGAAAGAGAGAAAGAGAGAAAGAGAGAAAGAGAAAGGCAAAGGGAGAGGGAGAGAAAGAGAGAGAGAGAGAGAGAGAGAGAGAATGAAAGAAAGGGAGTAAGCGAGATGGATGACTGTGTCTTTACACGCGAAACGAGTAGACGGAATTTCGAGGGAGTGGGACACATTTGACGGATCTACTATGGCTTTTGCCTTTTCCACAAATACGCCTTTTAATGTACGCTAAATATTTGTGGTCCTTTCATTGTGCATAAGTCTGTAAAAGAGACATGGAACAAAGAACGTGAGAGTGCTGCCGTCGACCGAATGTGCTCCCATTACGACCGAAGATGTTTTTTTTTATACCTGTTGTCTTTTCGAATCTACTTTTTGAATATGGAGTAACGAGACGAGGATCGACGTATGAACGAAAGATGCAAATTTATCGTACGATTAACCTTTCACTTTTTGCCGTTATTCGATACGGCCTAGAATTTGCAACAAGTTTAACGATATATATATATATATATATATATATATATATATATATATATATATATATACATACGAGTATATCAATGTGTGCGTAAGAAAAAGAAAAAAGTTTTTCGGTTTCGATCCTGTACGCAGCACGATCTCCTCGTGCGAGCATCGATCAGTCCATCCATCACATCGTATCTTTTTGTCGGCGATCGGCAGACCGTTGTAAGAAGACTTAATCCACCTCACGTAGGGAGGTATCGTCATTCGTTAAAAGATGTTTTATACGCCTCGCTGTCTCCGACTTTTTACGCCACCGTCGTCGAAACTCGTCTCGTTGAGGAGTTAACGGTTCGAATCAGTTTTGGCAGAAGCGTAAAGTATCATAAAAGTAAAATTCACGTGAAATAATAGTAATAATAACAACCGGTTAAACTTCATTTTATAAACTCTAAGAGAAAAAGAAAGATAATGTATCGTCGTATCGTAGAGAGCTATTTCGTTTCATTTGATTTTTCACGTAAAACAAAAATTAAAAAAGAATGGCGATGGTGTGATCGGATCAAATAAAATCAAGGATGCATTTTTTTGAGTTAGGTCAACGACAGAGAAGCGGAGTTCTAGCAGTGCGTAACGGTTCTGTGTTTCTGAATTCCAATAGAGGAAGAGAGGTAAATTGAAAAGCTGCCGATAGTCGGAATCGGTCTTTCTCCTCGCGTAGCTATCCCTTTTCTCTCTATCTCTCTCTTCCCCCCACCCCCCTCTCTCTCTCTCTCTCTCTCTGTGTCTTTCTCTCTACAACACGTACACGATACACAAACATACGCACACACTGTAGTTGGGTGGCACTACATTGTTGGCTTAACTGCTCGTGGAAAATTGGGTGGGCAAAGCTTTGACAGGTTGTTTGGTAAACACGGTTCGCGTTTGCGTGCAAACTATATAGGCTGCAGCAGTGGCAGCACCGACGACAGTGGTGGCAGCGAAGCCTATCCCTACTTGTGATTTGCCAGTTCTCCCTTTCAGCTCGTGTTACCATAGAAAATAGCCCCATTACGCTACCAGTTTCATGTGCTATTGCCGACAACTGCGAACGTATTCCTTTGCCATTGCGAGAACAAGAAAATTTGATAGACCCTCGTAGAAGGAAACTAGCAGAAGATCATTTTATTCTGAACTCCTCTATGAAAAAGAATTCTTCCTACTTCTCCCTTTCATTTCGTCTAAGTTCATCGAAGAAAAACAAGAGTAAGGATGCTTGAAGGAAACCACGTGGAATATTGCCAACCTTGTGCACACGAGCGACGATCGTAGAAATTTACACGTTCGCGCCTCATTATGCGAACGGAGCCAGTTCTCTCTCTCTCTCTCTCTCCCCCTACCCCTCTCTCTCTATCTCTCTTTCTTTCTATTTTTCTTTTTTACCCACTTTCCGAGTTACCAAGCGGACCGGAGCAATGTAACACCCTCGGTCCGTTCGTTTTTTATTCTTGGCTCGAAGTACCACCTCCCTTGTCTCCTGTCCGCGCCTTACGTGCCTTCCAAGTTTCTGCTTCAGTTTGGCACCGGAGGAGAGAAATTGGATGGCTGGAAGTTAGTCGAGGTTGAATTTTTGGAACAATAGAATCCGCCATGCGAAGGTGAACGTGTAGGTGTCCCCATGGAGACCGTAGCCTCTGAAGACGATACGATGGTAAAAGGCTTGAGGAGAAGGTGAAGAGATAAGAAAAAAAAGAAAAGAAAAGACCAAAGGAAGGTCGAGTATATCGACGTACTGTCACGTTTGACCGTCTTAAACTCTCTTTTCCTTCCAAACCTTCTCTTCTCTTTCAATTCTGTTTCCTTTTCTCTTATTTCTCTTCCATCTTCGACAAGAACCAATCCAAGAATGTCATTTTCCACTTTGTAAGTCTCCTTTATCCTTTGGAGTCTGTTTAATTTTTATTCTTCTGTCTATTGCCTTTCGTCATCGTGGATATCGTTTATACGATTCGATGAGAAATATCTAATTATTTCGATAATTGCCATCATACGCGATTATGGAGTTTCAATGTCGATTGATAAAAGGAAAAAAAAAAAATAACAATAAAAAGAGGCTTTATTTTTCGATTGAAAATTGTATTCCACGATGAAATTTCAAGAATCCTTTTCTTCCTTTCTATCAACGATACTCCCGGATTCTTTTGACAGTTTATCGATTGCCTACCTGTAAAAACAACGTTCACCGATCGGCATGAAGTGTAAATTTGGAAATTGTCGTGACGCGGCTACGTAAAAAGATAATGCAAATCGATTGGTCGAGCTGTCTCGATGTTGGCTACCAGCGGAGGTTCTAGTTATAGACTGAAATCAAAGTTCAATTAACTTTTCTGACGGCGAACAATCGGTGGCTGATGAAGCGGCCTACACGACGATCACGAATCGAAATTTCTGATAGGAACACACAGTTCTATTAATGTGTCCCGCACGTACATGCATCTACACACAGAACATATGGTACTAGACATAGGATACAGACCTATATGTGTGTATAGGAAGATCCATAGGTTCACGAACAGGACAATGTATTTTTTCTTTTTTTTTTGTTTCATTTTCACAGTACGATGCGTTTGAAACTGTGGATTTAAAAAGAAAAAAAAAAAAAACATAAATAAATAAAAGAAAGAAGAAGAGAAAAAATACTCGTTTGCTTTTATTCGTTCATGAGGCAACTGCATATCCACGAATTTGTATGTTAACGCGTTTCAACATAAAAACTTAGTAAGTATAAAACTTACTAAGTAATATACGTATTAATTTTCTTTCTCCTCAAATCTATTATATTTCAAAATTAAATTTCTCAAACTAAATGATTCAATCTTCCTTCTTCGCGTTCGCTAGATTTATGATCTAAACATATACATATATACGTAGGTTATTACGTCGTTATATGTTATTTTAAGTTTTCATCATGGTAAAACGGTAAATTTTGTGTTAGTCGTGCGAACGACATTATCGCGAGCAGTCGAGCGATAAGATAGATTCAAAGGGCGCAAGTTTCTTCAGCAGTAACGCGTACGAAGGAGAACGAGAGATTTTGGGAAAGAGGAAGAGAGTGAGAGAGAGGGAGAAAGAGAGAGAGAATGGTTCTATTCTTTTGTAGTAGGCCCGGTGACAAACGCCCTGGCGTTAAGTTAAGAGGGGCTTACGAGAAACATAACAAGCATCCTTGTTTCGTGGTAATTACGTGGGTTGCTATGGTCGTTAGACAAAATTAATTAGAAACTATGTTTCTCTCACGGTCGGCTACTTTATAAAAGAATCCGATAGATTAAATAACTTAACATATTACCGTTTTTATCTAGACAAGGAAGGCGTATAAATAACAATAGTGTATTTCCTTGTTTGAAAAGATTTTAGTTCGATATTGGAACACGCGTATTGTGCTACTCTTCAGATCGAAGAAACGATTCGCCGCGACGATATTCCTAGGAAATATTCAAACTCCCATCCCCCTCCTCCACCATTACCATCGCTACCACCAAATCGAGAAAATGTCTTCGAAGCGAGAACGGAGAATCGAGGGTTGTTGGTAGAACGATACTGTTAGAAGTAAAAACTGTAGGAGCACTGAAAATAGTCGTTAAAGTCGCATCGTAAATTATGCAAGCATACCCGTCGGCTTTTCCACTCAAGATGCTTTCCGTCGTTGCTAGAATTCCATGGAAGAACATCGCGACGAGGGGATGTGTTCACGGACCGTTACGTCGCGATTACGTGCCACTTTGAACGCAGACAATACGTATTCTCTTCTCTCTACGATGATTCGGTAGAGAGATGGGAAAAGAAATAACTTTTCATACAATTATTGTATATCGTAATCGAGGATTTTAAAAAAGCGAAGAACGACGATCGAATAGTACGTAAACGTTGTTCGCCTGCATATATATATATATATATATATATATATATATATATATATATATACATACATATACAGACGTACGAAAAATAATTTTATAACACAAGAGGCACTTTTTCGAGCTACCTACAACGTCATTCCAAAAGAGCGAAAATGACGATAATAATTCGACTCGACAGCTCCGAAGCATATCCTTACGATAAACGCAATTCTTATCTTCAAGCGGACGCATGCTATGGCCATAATCGTAAAAGGAAATAATAAGTGTCGATAGTAGAAGGATATACGCGTTCGTTGTAATCACGCGATTCACGAAGGAGCACGAGAATAAAGCCAGTCGTTCGGAGATAAACGTCTCGCACACGCAGCCTTAATATTCGAAGCTTTACGTTGCATATAATTTTGAAAGGAAAATTCCGGAAGGGAAGAGAGATCGTGCCTCCGACATTGTCTCGATCCTACCATAAGCTCGAGACACGAACGACAAGGGCGGCGGCGGCGAGGATTGGGGGGGGAGGGAGGCAGGATCACGACCGAGAGAGGTGGGACGCGGGGATTCAGTGGAAAAAGAGGAGAGTCTTTTGACATCGTCGACGATAATTTAAAGACCGTGCTCGAGATTGATCCTCCTCGTCCAGGTTCGTAGAAAATTTAAAAGGGGGTTGGGGTAGGGGGTGGGGAGAAGGGTTTATAATGTTAGAGAAATCCGAAGCATCCTGTTTATATACGTACCTACCTTATTTTCCATCTTATTGAATAGGGCATTATAATAATGGCGCGAGCTCCGTAATTATCGATTTTTATATCGAACACCGAGAATATTGTACTCATGGGAGATTGTTATAGGTACTTCCATTAATTTGATATTCCGGTCGGCGGATATTGTAAGAAAAATCGTAAGAAAATTCAACTCATTGTGGCCCACTATATTTGCATTCATCTCGTGATCGTCACTGGCGTCACGTCGACCCACTCGAGGTGAATATCACGTGTTTTTCAACTCTTCCACCAGCCTCTACCCGAAGGCGTGTATTCTACGCTGATTCAACCTTGTCAAGGATCTTCTTATTCCGTTGAATGCCGTTCAGACTTAGCGATACTTCACTATGCACGCACAATGAAAAAGACAAAATTATATTCGAAATTTCTTGTTTGAATTTTTTATGACAAAGATATTTCATTCATAATTTCTCTACCTTATCCTCGAACGATTTACTATAAAATAATTTTCCCATGATTCGAGGTGGTTACATTCTTTACAGAAATATTTTATCAACTCGCAAGGTATTTGGAACGGCACGCCCTGTAAGAAATATTTACGATCGGACGGTTCTTTTTGTTTATGTTTTTTTCTTGTTTTTTTTTTTCTCTTTTCACGTTAAAAATTTACATCCAAAATAGGGGGAGATCGGTGCTTGACATAAGAAAATTTGTTACGTCTTCCTCGGGATTGACCCCAAACTGGTGATAGGGAAAAAGAGAACGGAAGCGTGAGAAAGAGAGGAGATCAGGGGTGGGGTGGGGTGGGGTGGGATGGGTTGGAGAGGGAGGAGAAGAGGAGGAAAAGGAAGGAGAAAGCTAAAAGGAGGACAAGTACGAACGAGTCTGGCTTTAAAATATGACGTTAAATATTCAGGCCCCTGTCCTCCACAGTGCTACCGAGTGTACTTGACGCCAAGGTGTAGAGCGTTTAAACGGCGCAAGATCTTCGTTAGGAAAGTTTTGAGTTCGCTTAGAGAGGAGAGTTCTTTTTTTTTCCCTCCCGAAATAATTCGATGAGCTGTTGGTTTTAAAGGATCGATGTTCCCTTTTTCTCACTGTCACTTATCGTTTGAATCGCGATTAATTCGAACATGCTCTTCATCGGGATCGTTTCTCGTACTCCTCGCCGTTACCGCAGAAAAGAAGGAGACAACACTCGAGAAAAAGAGACGGAGCGTGATAGGAATGAGAGATACAAAAAAAAAAAAAAAAGGATAAAACTCGCGAAACGGCGCTTTTCGGTTAACCGCAAACTCGAAACCGTTACCGACAATAGACAACGAGCTCGCTTAAAGGTTCTATCCTTCTCTTTTCTTCTTTCCTTCCTTTTTATTTTTCGCTCTCCCATGTCCTCGGGTATCGTCCATGAAACTTTTTCCTTTTTCACCGACGAGCTTAGGTACCATCGAGCGCGCATCCAACATCGTATTCCTGCACGTGGTTACAGAAAAATGCGCTACGAAAAGGTCGGAAAACGAACCGTCGAAGGATGTAGTACCTTCGAAACACGAGAGATCGCTTAACTGAAATCGTTGATAATCAGGAATTCCTTTCTACGTCCTACGAGTATTTAACAATACGGAAAACGATATTCAACTCTAAAAAGATGAGAAATTATTTCCAATAGTTCAGACAATTTTAATATTCCTTAAGATGGACGGTAATTCGTTCGTATGACGAAAATGAGCTTTTTACGAAAATAATATTAGGTGGAAATTTCGAAGTGGATGATCGAAAGAGGGAGGTTTTCGTTTACCGACGAGAAAAGTTGGCTCAATAGGTCCTGGTATAAGGTAACTGGAAGAAACAGCACGAATGCTCGTTACCATTCCATCCAAGCGGGTTGATGAATAATTAGAGCACTGGGTACGCGCCAACACGCGCTGCACGAAGTTGTTGTTACGGTACCCAAAGTTTGTAATTGATTTTGGACGGCGTGGCTCCAGTCGGCGTGACAAATTAAAATCACCGCTTCCGCGGTTCGTGATAATAGAGTTATTATGTCTCTGGGCTGCTGCAATCCCACCCTGATGCGCGGAATGGCGCATCGGTCTCTTCAATCTACTACCTTACTACCTGGTCTCTACTACGTTGCGCCACAGAGCTGCCGTACTTTGAAATTTTACAACGGAGATCAGAGCCACGCTGATTTATTTTAGTTACCAACTGATCACGAATTCCATTTTGTCAACTCCCTGAATACGTATTAGCTGATACGTTCCCGTATTAGCTATTCTCTCTTTCTCCGCGGAAACAAATATGTGTTTTTTCTTTTTTATCTTTTTTCTTTTATGGTTTTTTCTTTCTTTCTTTTCTTTTTTTTTTTTTTTTTAAGAAACAGAGTTCATCCCACGATCGAGAGATAAATTTTCACGTTCATCTGACTCTTGAGTTAATCTCTTAGCGGAGGAAATAACGTGGAAATGGGGGACCGTAAAATCGATTGATCGAATTTTGTAATTTAAACTTTCCATTTCTCTCGAGTATCTCGTAGTATTCCATCGATAATCGTTCGACGATACTTATCGTTTTGGATTATCAGATTCTATCACGGCATACCGAGGAAATTATTTGCGATTATCGATGCGTTATAGGAGAGGCATTAATTCTCGCCATTCTACCCCACCTACGGAAGGATTCAAGCGGATCTATCTCGACGTGTCCGCATTTCAGGGAGGTGCCATATTCACCTCCATGGAATCCTATAATACTACACATCGAAGTAGATTCCAACGTCTATCTCCGGGAATTAGAAATGATTCGAGGATTGATTTATGTGTATCTAAGATCGATAATGAAAGTATCTATAAGAACGATGGCTCCCTACGGTAGAAAATCGATCGATATTTTCTTTTATATCGAGAACGTTGAATATTCGATAGCAAAGGCACGATCATCGGAAGACAATAGATACTTACTTAAATCGTAGGTTTCAATACCTCCGGCATTTTCTAGTACGACGACTTCGTGCAAATAGTCATCGATACACGTTTATCGAGCGTGCATCTAATACATCTAAATATGAGAGAACGTCGATGTGTATCGACGCGTAGCACGCATACAAATGCACGTCGCTTCGTGTGCTCGAGATAATGGCATATAATTATAGGCGGGGTGGTTCGTGTTCTAAGCCAACAATTTTCGTTCGTTGCCTTAGACGGCCCACTCATGTACAACGATTACGTTTACAATACGATTTTGTACGTGTGTGAGAGCGAAGTGAACCAAGCGGTAGTAGGTGGAAGGATACTTTGTTATTGCTCGATAAAAAGCAGCCTGCTCGAGAAATGATAATCGATCGAAAATGATAATTCCTTTTAACGGAATAGCTTCAAGTTTACGTTTTATCGAGTTCTTATCAGTGTGTCTTACGTGTCGTAAACGAGTGGAACGATCTCAATAGAATCTATCCATTTCTCGAGGAGCGGAAAACTTTTCAGTTTCGTCGAGGAGTCAAAGTGGAGTGAGCAAGAGGAAGGGACTGGGAGGAATAAGTAGGGGAAGGAAGAGAAGGCGAGAGAGAGAGAGAGAGAGAGAGAGAGAGGAATAGAAAAGAGTAGAAACACGGAGAAGAAAACGGGACGTGGTGCTAGAAGTTTTGTGCCCCCGGCCGGCAGCATCGTCGAAACGAAGGCGCCTTCGTGAAAAGCCTTGAGAGACCGGAAGTCGCGACAAAGAGTAACTTCTATCGTTGGATGGCGGTGTATACACGCCACTCTTTTTTTCGTTATTATTAATGAGACTCTCCACCGAAAATTAATGACGCGCATCTCGTGGTAAGTGGAAAGCTTCGCGAAGATGAGAACAGCCCACGGCCTCGTATGTTATACGCATGTATAGTACGTGTTAGAGAAAATAGAGGTGGAAGAAAGATTACTTCTTGAATCGGTGATCATTCAAACGTTCACACGATAATAAATGCCCGAGAAAGGAATGACTTTTGTTGGATATTAAAATTATAGAACGATCCCAAAGGAAGCGTATAACTCTGTCTAAAGTTACATTAGTACTGTTACTCGTTCTAGAAATTTTCTCTCTTAATTTTGCGTATATAAAATACTTCTTATCTGACCTTATCACCTCTACGACGAAACCAACTGAATAACAATGGCAAGACATTGCCCTTCTCTGTCCTAAGTTTATCCGTAATGTTATCTAAAAGATATTCGTTACCACTTATTCTTTTTTTTTAGTTTTCTTTTTTTTTTTTTTTTTTTTTTTTTTTAAGCGCAATATCCCAACGAACTAAGTTTTCGAATGTCTATAAAATTACAATCGAAAACGTTCTCCTTCCTTTCGTACGACGAACCTTCTTACCTATCGAAGACATTTTTCTCTCTTTCTTAGCTTCTATGCATTTTTGAGATTCCTCTTTACTTTTTTAGTAGTAGGATATCTTGCATGTATGTATGTATGCATATACATACGTCAGTTAGATCGTGACAACTTCATCTCATACGCGTTATTTCAATTTGTCCGGAGAATCGTCCTGACAAATATTGCGAATACTTCCCTTTTCCTCCTTTAATCTTACTTCCTTCATCCCCTTTTTCATCTCTCTCTCTCTCTCTCTCTCTCTCTCTATTTCTCTCTTTCTTTTTCTCTCTCACTCTCTCTATCTATCTCTCTTTCTCTCTCTCCTTCTTCCTTTGTATACTCACGTTCTCGAGCTTCTCCGTCCAAACGAAATTATTTGAGAAAACGAGAGAAAGAAGGAGGAGAACAGGAGGAATGTAGCATCTACTCAGCTTGCTAGACGCTCTTATTGTTTTAAAGCGGACAGGTTTATTTACTGCCCGAATAACCACGGAAAGCGCAGCGCACGCGCTCTATCAAATTGTTTGCCACTCAAACTTCCACCGTGCATTTCATTCTTTTTTACTACTACTCCCCTATATACATTATACATGCATACTAAGATATGTATATGTCTCCACTTTCGCGTATGCGCGAAATTTTATTTCCACCGAGATTTATCTCGCTGATCACGAACGAGTACGAGCTTTGTGCATCGTGCCGAGCTTTGTCAAGAGGATCCACCTGCGAGAGGATACGGAGGATCTTAAACGTCATCCGGAAACGAGTAGTCCTTGACATTATTCGAATTTCAAATAACCTCTTTACTTTTAATCTTATTCAACGATCGTTTTTCTGCAAAATGAAAATAAATCATTCTAGGAAATGTAATCGAATTCCGACGTAAAGATACGTTCGTACTAACAATCGAAGCGCCATAAATCGAATATAAAACTAAGTAATCTACCCCGTCGTGTTCGAGAGAACGAGGGAAAAAAAAAAACTTTCGTAAAAATGAAATTGAAATACTATGATAAAAACGAAATCTCTCCGCATGCTGTCACGTTACATTATCTTCGGGAAAACTCTTGTAATCTATACGAGTAAAAAAGTAGGTACGAGAAGAGAAAGTGCTTCCAGAAAGGACTTTTTCTTTCTCCTGTAGAGTCTTCGCGGTTCCTTCATGAAACTTTTTTATTTATGGAATTCTTGCGAAGAGATATCATTTCCCGTTGTCTACCACCCGTCGAGTTTATTTTTCTTGGTTATTTTCACATTGGAAAATTTTTACGACGCGTTCTTTGCCGTCATAATTGCTTTTATCGCGACCGAATTTAGACGAGAAAAATGTTACTGATCTTATTTTTCTAATTATCGTGGAAACTTAAATCCCGTTGTCTATCACCCGTCGAGTTTGTTTTTCTCGGGTATTTTTACATTGGAAAATTTTTAGGGCACGCTCTTTGCCATTATAATTGCTTTTAGCGCAACCGAGAATTTAAACGTGAAAAATATTACCGATCTTATTCTTCTAATTATCGTGAAAATTAAAATCGATTCGTGAGACTTTTCAAATTGAAAAGAAATCAAACAATTTGTAATAACAAAATGTTTATTGTATAGCTTTATTAACGGATGTATACTGATTTAATTTAGATCAAAATCATTAGAAATTACTTTTTGTTGAAAAAGAAAAATCATGTATGTTCGATTGTTGTATATTTTTCGACCTATCGCGCTCGCCGAATAACATGCCATTTTGTCCAGATAAGTCAATACTTTCGCCGTCTAAATTATTTGTTATTCAAGACACGTAAAAACTTGAAATCTCCATTGAAGCGCGTCTTTGCCCCATTTCTAGACCAACCCTCTTTACCCCTTTCTGCTGCTCGTTGAACGGTTCTTCTCCTCTTCGTCGCTTCCTTCTCTCGTTATTTCGCGCACATTTGATCATGTCCTGTTTTATCTGTTATCCCTAGGGATGGAACGATTTCCCATTGTATCTCTCTCTCTCTCTCTCTCTCTCTTTCTCTCTCTCTCTCTCTCTCGTTTGACTTCTATAAAGACCCTCGTTTCTCCTCTACATCCCTCACGACCGAGCTCAGTAAGACGACGACACGATGCTGCAAGACGAAGCGAAACGAGGCATTTCGAAAGAGAAGTCTTTTCCACGGGTATTTTCTCCTCGTCATTACGATCCTACGCATTCAATTCTTTTTCCTTTTATATTACTCTTCCCCTTTTTCTTCTTCCTTCTCGATCAAACCGAAGGACTTTGACTCGTAATTCTTAGTCATTTCGTTGCTTTCGAGTTCGATTCGGTACGTCGATTTCGTGCGACCTCTCCCAGACGAGATTTTACGCTAGCCGTCGTTTCTTTTTAAAAATAAAACTCGTCAAAGTGAAATAAAAATACGAAAAAAAAAAAAAGAAAAAAGAAAAAAAGGAACTACAAAGGGTACGTCGCATTTTTCAGGCCAACGAGAGAATTTTATCACTTGTCGTATTTTACTTTCTATGTGCAATCTCGATTACGATCATTAAGATACCGTCGTCGTAATGGATTTTACGTTGCAATACCTACGTGAAGCGTTTCCTAATCACTTAGAAAATCTCTACTCGAGATAAATTATTTTCAATGTCTCACTATTTTATGTTCTCCGCTTCCTCAATGCAATAAGCGTCGATCTCTTCCTTCCTCGACTTATCACCCTTTCGACTTCATCGAGAGAAAAGATATTAGGGTCTTGACAAAGGTTCGTGTTAATTTCTTAACGATTCGTTTTACGAAAGCCAAGTATAAGATTTAGCGGCTAGACGTAATCTCCTTCTCCAAGCTTCCACTTCATCCTGGCAAAGTGCAAGTGCAGCGTATCGTTATAAATTTACCAGAGTTGTAAGTAAGGCAATAAAGTAGTCGTATTTATACGCCATTAGCGGGACTCTTGCGCGTCGTCGTAGTCGTCGTAGTCGTCGTAGTGCTTGTCACGTTGCGGTATGTTCACACTCTCTCATGAGTTTGAGAAAGAGAGAGAGAGAAAGATAAGGAGAGAGAGAGAGACAGAGAGAGAGACAGAGAGAGATAGAGAAAGAGAGAGAAAGCAAAGTGAGATGAGACCGCACGATTCCGACCTTAAACGAGCTGGAATCGAGCTGCAACGCTTTAGAGACGTTAACCGGAACGAACGCTATCTAGTGGGCCGGCTGTTGCGAGCCTCAGGCAAGACTACTAATCGAAGTTCACGGATCGAGAGCTTCTGGGCCTGCGGCTCGTTCCTTCGTTCTCTGTTATTACGCGAACTTCGAACTATCACCGTTGATCGCCGCTCATTCTCCTCATCGTTGCCATAGAAGGAAGAAATAAGAAGGACAGAAAGATAGTCAAAGAGGCAGATAAAACATTTCTTTTGGGTTGAGCGAGGGGTAGGGGTGGTTCGGTCGGGGAGAGTTTAAAAATGGATTCGTGCTTGTCACGGCAAATGAGATAAAGAGAAGCGGTAGGCGAGAAATGCAAAGGATAGAAAACAAGATGGAAGAGGGAGTTTAAGCGAGGTATAATAAATTGATCGAAGGTGGTACGGCATGCGGGTAACGCTCGTTCTTAGCTCTATTAGCTGAGAGATGCATGACTCCTTCTCTTTATCGAGTAAAAGGAAGACATACTATGTCCCGAGGAGAGCGTCCTTTACCGTTATATAAACCTTCGAGCATGGATAAAAGAGGATATCCTTTAAGGATACAGACAGCGAAAGAGAAGTAAACCCGTGATCTTTTCTTTTCTTTTCGCAACGCTCAAAGCAGACGTCCCCTTTACGAATCCCTTCTTACATCCCGATCATTTTCTCTTTTTTCCTTTCCTTTTTATTTTTATTTTACTTTCTTTCTTCCTCTTTATTTTCTTCAAATCATCACGCGTATCTCTGAAAGGAAGCGTTTCCGATGAATTGCGAATCTAAAGCGAGAGAAATCAAGCAAAGAATCCGTTAAGAATCGAGCACCAAAGTAACCTACATTACATACTTTAAGATTGAATTAAACGGATATTTTCAATAAGCAACTTTCCGAAACGAATTCACCGGGAGTCGTTGAATTTCGTACGAGAGCTCGTAGTAGTTCGAATTAAGAAAGTTTCTCTCGAAAGGTGAGCGCCAAAAATGGTGGGAGGTGAATGAAAAACGAGATAGTCGAACGATCTTGCCGCATTGGAAAGAGAGAAAAAAATTTGTAACCGAGGAGAAGAAGAGAAAAGAAGAGAAGAGAAGGAAGGGAAGATAGCCTTAGTAGCGATTTCGACGTTCACCTTTTTCACAACTAATCTTTCTTCTGCTTTTCTTTCATTTTCCTGACATCCTCATTTTCCAAGTTCACCCTTTACCCTGTTTGTAAGTTAATTTCTACGATTTCTTATCAAATGGAAACGTCGAGATTATCATACTTTAAACGGTCTCAACTTTTATGGACCCTCCTGAGAGAATTTCTTTCGAGGCGATATACGCGTCGTTAGGTTCCCGAGTAATGGAAGAGAAGGGGACAATTTCTTAACCTAGATCTCATAAATTCAACTTGTTTACGAATAGATAATTCCAATAAAACAACGACAGCGTTATATTCCTGACATTCAATATTAATATACAAAGATACCTATCGGCGAATACATGAATTTTCTCTTTTTCGGGCATTCAAATCGTTCAAGACGATTCTCGCCGCGATAAAGCATTTCTCCTTGAAGGAGTGTTGGTTAAATCCCTTGACTCTACTTCGATTTACATTTTAATATCGGCAAAGGCGTAAACTCGTAACTCTCTCTCTCTCTCTCTCTCTCTCTCTCGCTCTCTCTCTCTCTCTCTCTCTCTCTCTCTCTCTCTCACGTCGCGGAAAATATCATTTCCCGTTATTCCCGCGAAAACATCCGTTCTCTTAATTGACAGGAGAAAGTAATGGTGTCATAATCGTATAATAGAACACGTTGCGAATAAAATAAGAAAGGACGTATCTTTTTAGAAATGTCAAGACACTTTAATATAATTCGATTAGTAACGAAAAAGGTTAAATATTTAGTCCTATATCGCGATATTGAAAGGCAACATATAGTCGGATCGTAACTCCGATACAAAAAATATTTTCTTGTCGTCAAAATCGATCGCGTAATATTTATCGACGTTAACGTTAATATCTTACGAAATTCAATTTACATACGGTGCGACAGAAAATTGGATAACTTTTTGTATTTTGGTTACGCTCTTCTATCTCTTTCTCTTTCCCTTTCTATCTCTCATTTTTCCCTTCGACGAGGCCGATCATTGAAGATAACATAGATAACTGAACGCGGAAGAAGAGAAAGGGGGGAAATCTCGTTAATCGATCCAAAAGTAGGTATCTTCGTTGAAGATATGGCAGATTCGCCATAGAATGGGATCGTTCTCATGTAGGTGGAGGCGTATAATAATCCATTAGTTCGATGCGCTAAATTGAGGGACGCTTTGCTCGAGCGTCAGATCGGGTGGGGGAAACAGAGGTCGCTCTTGCTGGAGGGCTGAAGCTTCAGGAAGGGGAACGAGTCTGCGGGAGGAGGAGGAGGAGAAGGAGGAGGAAAGAGAGAGAGAGAGAGAGAGAGAGAGAGAGAGAGAGAGAGAGAGAGAGAGAGAGAGTTGGTTGACTGAGTTTGAAGTTGAGTAGCGGCAAGTCGCGCTCTTCCTACCGTTTCCTCTCTTCCTCTCTCTCTCTCATGGCCCTTTCTCTCTTTACCTCTACACGCTTACGTTCCTTCGTTCCTCAACATTGAAGCTATATAGCGACGTGCATGCATAAGGCTGGTACCTATAGAAGAGAAAGGGTACATTCTACCAAGCAAGGCGGACAATTAATTTGCGAGTCAGGGCTCTGCGGTCCGTTCCTCTGTCCGTCCATTTAAGATTGATTAAGAGTCTTCCGAAATCGGGACCCTCCTATAACTCCGTGGCTACAGCATGAGTTCTGCACTGATCCTTCAAGCTTCTCCTTTCCTTCCATTATAGGTATCTACTCGTCCGCTTGCCCGTCAGAACTCGTAGAGAAGCCACGTTCAATCTAGTCGACCTACTATCTACGGATATTGTCTTTGTCTGACGATACACCGTGTTCTCGAGAATAATTTAGTTGTTCTCTCTCTCTCTCTCTCTCTCTCTCTCTCTATATATATATATATATATATATATATATATATATATCTTTTAGCAATAAAAATATAATCGAGGAAGCCGATTTCACGAGGATGATTATCGAGAAATCTTAGTCGTTTATCGCTCATGATTTTATCCGCACGACATTCGTATGCAGAAACGTCGCGCAGGTCATCGAGAATATGCCAGAGATGGCATTTAACGCCTCTTCGGCGATGCACGTACGATACTTGCATATGCGTATGCAACGCGTTTCTCTCACCACCCTCTCTTACATCGAGACGAGAGATCTAGGTAACAGGCGGTACGTTTCGCGGTAGATATTATCCGAGTTGCTGTCCAGTCACGTAAATTGCTCTCTTTCTCTCTCTCTCTCTCTCTCTCTCTCTCTTATGTGTGTTACGAGAGCCGAGGGTGGTCGAAGATGAGCGCGCTTGTACACCATTCCTGGTAATTTTGAGCGTGTCTACCTCCATGGTTCCCACTTGCGGAAAATCCTATTTCTCCGCTTGCATCTCCCACGTGACCTCTCTATTTCTCTATCGACCTTTGCCTCGAATTTCCACGATATTCGTATATATGTATCCACAATATATACAAGACAGATACGTACCAAGCGTTATCTGTTGTATAATTATGACGCGTAATTGTAACGGAATATTGTACTGCGAGCTGATCTGTTATGTGCAATAACTAATTGCATACGTTCTCTGGTGGAAATGATGCTTCCATCGTATCTCTCCGAAGTTTATCTTTTCTCTTTTTTTTTTTTTTTTTTATTCGCGTAATTAACGTTCCCGGCGTTTAGGATTAGATTCCAGCTATCAAATTTCCCTCGCATCATCATCGCTCTTGTTCACTTGGCATCGGTTTATCCAGAAATATCGTAATACCAATATTGTTCTATAGCGCTAAGCAAACCTCGATAAATCTTCCAATTAAACGATTTGTCTTTTCGCCGAAAGAAAAGCCGCACGTTCTCGTTCTCTTTCTAATGGCACAGGAAGCAGCAGGAATGTAGGGAGCCGGGATGTTTGTCCTGTCACGCTTACTCGTTTCATCGCCAGCAACTTCTAATGGACGCTTTCTCAAATTTCAAGTAGACGCGCATCTGGCTTTTCCCGGGAGCACGCGCGCTCGATTTCACCCTCCTTTCATGGCTTAGCCGCAAACAAATTACACGGAGAAGGACGACGACGGCGCCATTCCTATCTCCATTATACTTCCTCCCATTCTCTCTCTCCTTTTTCTCTCTTTATCCCTGTCTCTCTTTTCCTTTATCCTTTCTCTTCGTTCCACTTGTTATTTCGAAAGTCTCGAGACTCGTTAGAATCACGAAGGGTGGGAAGTAAGGAGAGACAGATAGAGAGAGAGAGAGAGAGAGAGAGAGAGAGAGAGAGAGAGAGAGAGAGAGAGAGAGAGAGCAAGAGGAAGAAAGGAAAAGGAAAGAAAAGGTTGCGTTTTCTCGTTGTATCCTAGTCGCCATATAGAGACGAGGGGAAGAGCCATTCAAGGCGGGTGTTTCCGTCGCATAAAGAAAATACGTCCCGGGACAGGGTCGCATTCGAAAACGCGCTCCGCCGTCGTTCTTCTCGTCGTCCCTTAAGAATGCCGTCGTCATAATACGTTGCTATACTCAGTGCCGTATATCAGAGGATTTCAATGGGCCACCCGTGCCGATGCGACGCGATATTAATTCGGAAATAGGCTTCTATAAATAATGCGAGGGAAAAGACTGCTGAGGAAGAAAAAGCGAGAGACGAGATTTATTTTTACCCAAAGTCCGTCTCTCTCTCTCTCTCTCTTTTTCTGGTTTCTCTCTTTCTCTTTCTCTTTATAAAATTCAAAGTAATTTTACGTAACGCAAAACTGAACGTAAAAGTTGTATCTATGAATATCGAATTTATCGTCCTGACAAACGCAGACCTATCCGTGACCGAGGCCCACTTGAAATTTTCATCTCGATTAACGACCCTTTTACGTTTGCAATTCGTGAACGAGTTTACAGTTCAGGAACGTTTGTGCTCTCTCTTTCTCTCTCTTTCTCTTTCTCTTTCTCTTTCTCTCTTTCTCTTGCTCTCTCAGAGTTCGTATACGACTTAATCGCTTGAATCGTCGACTTCGAACAGCTAGGCGATGAATCATCGTTCGCCTCGCTCCATTCGCGCGACGGCTTGCAGCGTCTAAGGACGCAAAATGTTTTCGCTTAGCGACAACTGCGATTGGAAATGGCCCGGAAGGAAAAGGGTGCGCCGCCGGCTTTACGAGACTCCCGTTCCCTTTTCCGAAGTCGAAGTCTATCTCGTCGAAAGCATGAAATCCACTCCCGCCTGTGATTCATAGAGACACGGACCTAGAGTTGTGCGATTTGTCGGAAGGGAACGAAAACGATCGGAAGAGAAAGAGAAAACGATCGACGATGATGAAGAAGAAGAAGAAGAAGAAGAGAGAGAGAGAGAGAGAGAGAGAGAGAGAAGGTAAAAGGAAGGAAAAAGAAAAATAGAAAAGAGGAAGGTAGATTGCTCTTCGTAGGTTCGCCCGTTTGAACGGGAAATGGGTGCGTCCTGAGTATAGAGTTACCTTCGGCTTCCTTTTTGACGTCGCGTGCAGACACTGCCGATTATTAAAACCGCCGATGGTGATTATTATTTCCGTAGAAAAAAAGGTTACTCAAATAGCAAGCAATTTTCTTTAATAGGATCGACTTCAAATAACAGCTATTAATATACTGATATCACTGATAGTATTGCATCGTAAAGTACCAAAGTATGCATACAAAGACGAATAAGATTTTTATCGCAAGTGGGAAATGCAATTCAATCAAAAAGGGTACATAGTGAATGGTGCCCCTTCGATAGTTCGCACCGTTGATATTCTAACGTCGATGAACGAACACTTTACCATAGATTGCTTTTTACAGAGCTAATTTGTTTAGTGACTTTCATAACGAGGCCTCGTAAAACGACGTTCTCCATTTTCGTTCGTAAAACATCCTCCCTGTCGACGACACGTCACTCGCATTTTCTTTCCTTATTTTTTTTTCTCGTTGCCCACTCATGAAACGCTCACGGACCCAGTTGAAGGCAAATTGTCGCTGACGGCGGCTCTTACAAAATCGCCTCTGCGATAACTGGACTGGTTTTCTACGAAACTATCGGCACCTTGTTATCATCGATCGACTATTACGCTTTTTTTTTTTTTTTGACGAACTTCTCTTCCGAGAAAACATTTAGTTTAGTTTCTTTATCACATCGTCAAAGCGAGAAAGTCAACACGAAGGTGAACTAAAATAAGAGTGTTCTTTTTTTTTAACAATTCCAACTATCTGTTCGTATAATTTTCATTATTCTATCACAAAATCGACGGTATTACGTATACACCTATTATATTTCTGTTCTCTAATTTTCATCGATCTTTCCGTATTCATACACGTTGTAAAACATTTGCAAAAATTGCGATGGTTTTTTCTTTTTTCTTTTATCAAACGACACCGTTGACGTGCAGTTATCTTAGAACGCGTTAAATGCAGAATCACAGGCAATTACATATCGTGAAAATGCGAGCATTACGAATGCTAGCAGTGCTATCAAGCATTGCCACCCGTAACACCGAGCTCCGAAAAGGAAGATAAATGTAAAAAAAAAAAAAAAAAAGAAGAGAAGGGTTCGTACTCGGTCTCGGTGGTTAAAATGCATCAACCTCCTCTTCCCCTATCTCCACCTACCGCTAGTTGTCCTTCCAGTCCTCCGTCCCCCTCGTGCCGTTGCAGGTATTCTTCACGCCCGACGAAAATTATCGTCCGCCGTAACTTTTACGCGGTGGTGGCGTCGGCGGCAGCGGTGGCCGCGGCAGTGGCGGCAGTGGCGCTCCGGGAATCCTTCGCGCTTTTGCGTACGATGAAAATTGCACGTCGGTGAGATGGAGATAGAGTGAATAAGCGAGAGAGAAAGAGATAGATAGATAGATAGATAGAGAGAGAGAGAGGGAGGGAGAGAGAGAAAGGAGAATGAGTGAGTGAGTGAGCTAGTGAGTGAGAATGATGTACGGATTCGTGGCACGCCGCAAGCAATCCTTGTACCACGCGTCGCGTAACCGGCAATTTCCTTCGGAATTTACTATTTCACGTGCGGTCGTGCAAACGCAACCATCCACGTTTCGGATAAGCTGCCAGCTTACGACTTACCGGGTGCTCTTTATACATATATCTATTCTTCTGGACTTTACCCATGAATGTGGTCGTATGAGAATAAACATCTCTCTCTCTCTCTCTCTCTCTCTCTCTCTCTCTCTCTCTATCGCTCTCTCTCTCTCTCTATTTTTCTCTCTCCCTCTCTTCAGCGGTTATTCATGAATTATAACGACGGATGAATATTCTTTTCTTCGCGTTTATGAACTTTCGATCTTCCTCGAGCTCCTCTTTTTCTTCATCGTCCTCTCTTCCTCTCTCTCTCTCTCTCTCTCTCTCTCTCTCTCTCTCTCTCTCTCTCTCCTTTTTATCTCTCTTTGCACACAGCGATTCTACAAAAGGCAGCGGAGGCAATATGTCCCGGCAATTTCGCGCGTCCTCGTAATAGAGTTCAATTAAGATCAGAGGTGGTGGCAGAGCCACCACTACGTTCCATCCTCCTTCCTGGCAGCCAAGCTAACGGCTAATATTCATTACGCCGTTAAATCTCGACCTTTGTCTTCGTCCGTCTTTATTTTCGTACGTCCCTTTTTGCCGCGTTACTAATTGATTTACTTTCTCCGTTGCGACAGCAAGCACAATAACGCTCGGTCGGCTGCAACAGGGTCGTACGACACCCTGATGTTGGCACTTCTACTTCACGCTTCTCCGCATGTTCCGGTCATTTTGCAGTGGCATCGTACCGCTGCCGTGTATGCGTCTCCCTTTCCCCTGTTACTACTACTCTCCTAGTTTTTCTCGTAGCCTAGCGTATATAAGCGCACTCTTTCCACGATAATTCCCGTACGAAAAGTAATTTCTACGACGACGGCCGAAGCCTTTCGTCTCGAATAACGTTCAACGTCGTGCGAAATTTTATCAAGAGCTCTTTTGCTCGTTCGCTCGACGAATTTGTTCGGTATAGATTCCGAGATTGCTTTCGTTACGGTTAATGACACTTGTGAAATTCTGAAGCAAACCATTTCACGATTTCTCTTTTTCTTTTTTTTTTTTTTTCTTTTTTGTTTTTTCACGTCTCCTTTTTTACTTTCCACGTAAACGAAGTAATGAAAAGGATCAAGCTTCATCGAGTTTCCCCTAGTGTAAATACTCTTGGACGGTAATCTCGCGCGCACACACAGGGAAAGAGCGACGGAAAAGAGAAGGAGAAAGAGAAAGAGAGAAAGAGAGAGAGAGAGAGAGAGAGAGAGAGAGAGAGAAACACGTTCTCGAATTCACCAGACGACTGGTGACGGTTCTGAGCGAGCCACAGCTATTTCCACTTCAGTTGGAGGACAATAGAACCGGTCGCAAACGAACTGTAGCGGTTCCTGACCTATCTCACATTTGGCTTCGCTCGTGAGAACGCATTGACCTACTGTGCCTATTATGCAGGTCGGCGTGGCGGTACTAATTGAATGAAAAATTGATCGAACTCTAATGACACCGCGATATGCTGCCGTTGTCGTTGATGCCACCACCGTCTCTTCTACCGTTGCTGCTTCTGGCGTCGGTGGTACGTATAAAGAAGAAGAAGGAGGGTGGAATCGAGCGAAAAAAAAAGGAAAAGGAAAAAAAAAAGGAGAGAAGGCACACGAGCCTTGGAGGAAATCCAAGTCGTGGCTGCGCTTCATGATAGGGTATACTCGGCAAAAGAAAGAGACGGAAAAAGACAAAGAGGAGGGGAAAAAAATAAATGGAATCCTTACTCCCTTTCTCCTTTTCCAAGAAGGGAAAGGAACAAAAAAAAAACGTGGAGTAACAGTGCGAATAAGAGAGACGGAGGGGCGGACAGGGAGAGGGGGAGGGGGAGAAAAGGAGTATTTCTGGCCGATCGAATGTACAAAGGAAGCTGTAGTTCTCGAGTCGAATGGCCTTTCGGCTTAATGCCAAATTATTTTCTCCTACCGAAGCACTTTTTGACGCTGCGAGAGCAACGTCAAAGGGTATAGAAGGTAAAGGTACTGTGGATAGTAGAAGGGGTAAGTTGTACGACTTGTAGAGGTACTCGAGGAGGTCGACGTGAGATATGTGCTCAATGACTCGAGCCAGGATGAGGAAGGAGAACGGGCAGAACTTCGACCACTCTCGATCTCGTTCTCTTGAGAAAATAATCGTCTTTGGTACGGCAGCGTAGCACCCAACTCTGCTTGAGACTCGCTTCTTCTTCTTTTTCTTTCTCGCTCTTCGACCCTCGATAGAGGATTGCTGCGTTTTTCGACGATTATTATTATTCTTTCTACCTTCGAGAACGATACGAGCGATAGCAGTGGCGTTCTCTATCGATTTACTCGATGAATTGAAGAGGCAACGCTCAAAAGAGAACTACAAGTGATGGAGAGATCAATCATCTGGGTTACGACGAAAGAAAGGGAAAAGAAACGGGAGGTATTAAGGTTAACATCAAACGTTTCCCTTTCTTTCTTTTCTCTCCAATTGAAAATATTTTTCATTTATAAGGGGAAAAACGTTCGTTCGTTTTATATATTATGATCGTGCTGTCGCCTCCGTTCTATTGGCTATCCCTCCGTCATCAAGAGGACTGGAACTCCTTTGTCCTTAATCGTTTAACTCTCCGGTCCCTTTCACTTCATTTCCCTTGATCGGTCCAAGTACCTACGTCGATTGTACCTTATAGAATTCTATGAACTGCCCGCTTACTTGACCGTACAACGACGCGATTCGTTAGCGTAAAAGCGATCATCTGACGGTAATTAAGCAAGCTCCACGGTAATTAGTGATAATTCTTAAGACGAATAAGATAGATAGATAGAGAGAGAGAGAGACGAGAGAGACGATTCGATCAAGCACTTTGTTCCCGATCGTCCGAATTCAAGCTGATCGATCATTAATCCAAGCTCGTTAGATCTTAGGTATGGAAGGAGAGTAGATCGTTAGATTTTAGGTATTACGGGGAGTATTTCGGTGATTAATTGGGTTAGACAATTTAAAAATAAATGTTAACTACTGCGAATAGCAACACGTTCGCCGCGTATTTCGTTACGAACGATTTACACGACCTCGAAGTATCGATACACGCACGCTTAATAAGTTCTCCAAAGGGGGGAATCGATCGATTTATCGGCTTACTATCGAACGGTGAATTTCACAAGCGTAACCATCATCCTCGTAAATCTAGTCTCTTTGATTTAAATGCGCTCGATCTGTCGGCATTCGTTTGGTAGACCGATCGACAGGCACGTATTACTTGGCACGATCGACGACGTCTTGATTGGGAGCCTCGAGCGGCTCGTTCCACGTACCATATTTATTATCCGAGGAGAACGGAGAATAGCTTCGCGAGAGATTCTCGCGCGTTCGCGATTCGAACGGACGCCCGAACGATTATATTTGGCCGGCTTGGAATTAGCATAATTGAACGTTACCGGGCGGGAGTAACGAATTGACGGAGGATAATGACTTCCTGCCAGAAAAGGAGCATGGCCACGTTGTCGGTTAATTACACGCTTTTCTGCCTGGTTGGACGTAGTACCGTAGCAGTAGCATCACAGTGGCTTCTCTCTCTCTCTCTCTCTCTCTCTTTCTCTCTTTCTCTCTTTTACAAGCGGGATTCGCTGAAAAGGAAAGGAAAAACTCATGGATAGCCGGAGAGAAAAAATATAGAGAGATAGGGGAAGAACGACTCTCGCTCGGTGTCTCCTACGTTTCACGGGAAGATTAACGAAGCGACTCTACGCGCCGGCTGTGCTCGACTTCGCAGCTATAACGAGCTCTGTGCAGAATAAAGAGATGAGGGGGAATGGGGAGATAGCAGTCTGGCAAATAAGCGAGCTTGCAACCTTCTCTAAACGATATCACTGACCTCGCCTCGCGTTGACGAATTAATCGTTGGTATTACTGGCTACAGTCAACCGGCGGATCGCGCTATCAATTGCCGCTGCTGTCGAGATGCGTTCGACGTCCGCGTTATTTTAATCTTTCGATATAGATAATCTCGCCAAAGAATTGAAAGGTGCTTAAAAGATCGCCAAGGCGGTGCTACCGATAACCAGATCGAGAAGGCTCCTGGATAATTTTACCGTTAATCGAGAATCGATTCGCTTAATGCACTATCAACGATGACGATAATTAGGAAATTCGCGAAAATAACGTCGAGTGTAAAGTAACCGATAAACCGAGAGTATCGGTTTATATTGTTCGAAAGGAAAGCCGAGAGCGACCTATCTTTTTCTCCCTCTCTCTCTCTCTCTTTCTCTCTTCCTCTACGGCGTGAGGTGCAACGCGCTGACGAATTAATTGCCGGTATTAGCGACTCCGGCAAACTCGAGTATCGCGCTACCGAGCATTAAGTCACGTTTTACGTCGCTCGTAATACCTCTCGCGCCCACCTTCGATGCATATCGATCGCGGAAGCCATGGACCTTCCCTCTCCCTCCCCCCTCCCCCTTCTCTCAAATCGTTAGCGATATCCGTGGGCTGATACCATTTTCTCTCTCCCTTTCTCTCTCGTTGTATGATTCGTGAACATTCTCTTCCGCTACCTACGTGTACGACAACTACGAGTCTCCTGCTTTACGTGTGTCTGTTCGCGGCTAAATGTGATAGAGAGAATGAAAGAGAGAGAGAGAGAGAGAGAGAGAGAGAGAGAGAGAGAGAGAGAGAGAGAGAGAATTGCAAAGGGTAGTGCACATGCCGTGAGCGCTGGGTATTATGCACGTACAAGTGGCTGATATAATCTCGCCCAATTTGGTAAACATATTAAGTGCAATCTGAATAATGCGACCGCGGTTTAATGTCATAGGCGAGGGCCATGCCGCCGTCAGATAGATGGAAAATATGGCGCGCGCGCGCTCACGTCGGCCGGTATCAACTATGCAGCCATCGTCAATTCATTTTTCACTCGATTTCAGTCAAACGATACGAAGCACTTTGTCTCCTTTATCGATCTTAACGAAGTTTCGAAAATGAGAAAAATAAAATTCGAAGGTAAGTTAGATCGGAGGCGACGATTTATTTTCGAATGAAACATTTAAAATATATTGAACTGAGGTATTTATAAAAAAAAGAAATGTGAAATTATATCAAAGGAAAGAAAATACATAAGCAATATTAACCGATAAAAACGAACGATGACCGATAATGAAAAGTAACTCGAATATACCAAATGTTTTCTACGTTAGAAATAAAGAATATATTGCGAACACGAACGGTGACGAGAGAAGCCATAATGGTGATCGGAGAGATACTGAGATAAGGTAACGTTACCTTTGCTCTAGCGGTACACTGTTATCTAGATGAGAAATCCCAGAGGAGAGGTCACTGAATTTAAAAGGAAGAAGAAAAAGAAAATACTATTAACGTGTCGAGATATCGGCCGAGACTGAGATAGTAACGATCTCTGAGGATGTTTCTACTTCCTTCTACACATCGACTGTTCATAAGATCACTATTTACCGTGAACGAACATGACCGAGTGGTTCGTACAGCCGGTAGTTATCGTTCAAACGTATCGTTTCAAATGAGGTAATCCATCGACGAAGGTCACCGTTGATTTCATATTTCTATTATGATATATCGTGCTAGGTCATATAGCATTCGTCGATCGTTCAAAATGTTATACCTTGTAAATATATTTCGATAGGAATCTTGAATTGCTAGCGTATTCCAACGTATCCGCAGGATACGATTCAAAGATTACCGCGAATCGTGGTACTCGGTAAGCGTAAGATCGATTCTTCGAAAGATCATTATCTATAGAACGTATTACTGGTTTGCCGTAACGAGTTCGCGATACTCATCGTCGCGTGTCAATGCGATTCGCGACGTTCGATCGTCGATAAATTGTTTTTCGTTGATCACGGTCTTACGGATTAGTCTAATGTAAGAGAGGACGAGGAAGGAGAAAGAGGAACGAAGATAATAAAAGAAAAATGAAGAAGAACGATCGGGAGTACGTGACACGCCTCGAGATCAAATAGCTCTTCTTCTTCTTCTTCTTCTTCTTTTTCTTCTACTATTTCTACGAACTTGCTGAGACTTCTTCCGGCTCGTCGGCTTCACCGGAATTCGACGATCTGGCATAGTCCTTCCATGAGTATTTAGACTGGAAATCGTCGAGCGTTAAGAGAATAAGAACGATGATTAAAACGTTTTCGATCTCCGAAGTGAGTTTATCGCACGCTAGAGCGACAATCAAAAAATGTCATGTATAATTTATAAATAGAATTCGGCGGTAATGGTTCGGCCGGTAGTGGCGAGAGCTATAGCAATTTGAATTTTAGATAACGCCGGTAGGAAGTAGATAGGGCGTGGTTAATATGCAAAATGGCATCGCGTGAAATCGTTACACGAATTAACAAGTTAAATGGAAATGTATTAATCGAACAGATATCGGAGACCGTCAAGTAAATTAGGGTCAAAGGAGGAAGGAAACGGAGAAACGAATGGATATTTGCATACTCGTGCGACTTGCATAGTTTGACATTATTTGGACAAATAAACACAAGTACGATTACACTGTAAATCCGTTTGTGAATTCGTTTTAAGCGATCAATGATATACGGCACGGTTACATATGATTTGATAATTTTAGCAATGAGGAAATATTAAATATGTTTACAATAAAGCTCTCTCGTGTACATTAAATATTATACATATTCGAAAGTTAAGAGAATCGATGAGAAAAGTTTGGATTATATAAATGATAACAAATTAATATTATTACGGTAATAATATTAAACGTATTTATTACCTGCATGTACCTTCTGGTTATTTAATTAAATATATCTACGATTTAACAAGATATTGATTTAATGGGTTTCATTCGGGTTGCGTAAAATAACATTTTTCTAAAACCTCCCGGCTATAGTATTATAGTGCTATAACTTATACTACTCCACACACGTTTATTTTCACTTATTTATTTTCCTATTGATCGGTCAACCATCTAAAAGAAACGACGACGTCGTCGTTCGCAAACATAAACAGTATGCGACACAAAGGTCAGGACGTTTATCCGCTTGAATGGGTGATCCATTCTTCAATGTAGTTAGCTATTTCTATCTAAGATCCTTTCTCTTTATACGTACGTACGTATGTATGTATGTATGTATGTATGTATGTATGTATGTATGTCTATATTATCTATTCGTTTATCTATCTAATTTAAGCGTACCGTTTAATTCGTTCCTTTTTCCCCGCGTCTACACCAATCTCGAATCCCGTCCATTCAACGAATCTGATTATCGTAAACTCTCTGAGATTCTGACTTCTCAACCAGGGAAGAGAGGCTTCACCGATCGCATTAACGGGCATCATCGTAACTTTCTACCTCGCTGACTCTATCCGCAAAAATCTGTCGCAAAATTGGAGAGAATAAGAAGAGGATTATCGGCTTCCCATTGACAAGGAAAAAGTTTCTGATCGTAATTCTATTGATTGATTTTTTTTTTTTCTTTCCATGAACGTTTCTACCTTTGTTCGTTCAGACATCCTCTATTTTTCCAAGCCCTTAATTTAAGCTTTTGGAATGAAACTTCTTAGAAATGAAGACGAAGGTCGATCGTGACTAGAAGTAGGGACAGGATTCGCGTTAGAGATAAATATTCCTTTGTCACGCTCCGTCCTTAATCTGCATTACGCGCGTCGCTTGCCTTTTAATATCCATAAATCCAAATTCAATCGAATTATCCGAACGGCCCAATCGCGCTCAATCAACCAGAAAAGCACCGCAAGACGTCTAAAGAGAAAAAGAGGAGACTGGTGAATCTTATTAATCGATCGACCGATAAAACGATTCGAGGAGAAGAGCGAAAGGCGTAAGAGGAAGGAGAAAAAGGGAAGAAGGAGATTGAAAAGAAGAAGGAAAGATAAAGAACGAAGGAATGGAAACGAAGCTAAAAATTTTCGAATCATTAAGAGAAGAAATGAATCGTAGATCGAGTCTCTGTCTTTTTTTCAATTCACGTAAATATATATTTTTTTTGCTTCTATCCAAATAAAAAAACAGAACAGAAAAATATTTCACCACATAATTCATCGAAAAGGTTATAAACTATCCTACGTTTTCTTTTCCCTTTAATTCTTTCGTTTTCTCCTTTTTCTTTTTTTGTTTTATCTTCTTCTTTTTCTTTTTTTTTTTGTTTTATCTCCGTTCACCTTCAACGTACAAAACAAGAGCGTCGCGTCCGCAAATGGAATGCGGTGGCAGAAAGAAGAGAATGTCGTCGCAAAAAGGTCCCGAAAAGGCCGAAATTATTGTTTAAGCTCTCGCTATTATTGCACTACCTTTTCCAGTTAACGGACACTTTGTTACATCGTAATTGCGACATAAATGAGGAAGAGGAGAGGAGAGGAAGAGAGGGCGTTGTGGGAGATGACGAAAGCGCATAGGAAACTAAAAGCGGCGGACAAAGGGAAGATCGCTAAATTAAACCGCACGCGTGAAATTCGTGTCGTTACAGTGTCTTTGTTCCGTCAATACGAGAACGTGTAGATATACGTACTTAGGTATGTATGCCCGTACGGTACGTATGTATGTACATGCTTATGATAAGAGTCGCAACAGCGTAGAGATACAAATTCCTCATTTACGCCACTTTTCGTCCTTGATTTTATTTAATTTTCCACCTTCTTTTTCTTTTTCTCTTTCTTCTTTTTTTTTCTTTTTTCTTTTTCTTTTTCTTTTTCCTCTTAGTAGGCTCGATCTTCGCGAGAGGTCTTTCGACGCTCGACAGATTCCACAACAATTTTCCTTCCTCGCCGCAAATTCGTTAGTACTCTTCAGAACGACAGAGAGTACTCGTGCACGACCGAGAATGAATACTTCAGTTAACCCACGGAAGGTTTATTTATTCGTATCTCAGTTAGCGCTCCTGACGGCCTCGGAGGATCCTCGAACACTTGCTTTTTCTGTAATTCCACCGTTCGCCGAGAGAAATGTCGTCTTTCGGGTATACGTTACACGTCACTCGACGAATCCCTTCGAGCGGTTTCTCACGCGTCCCACCGCGTAATGCCGACGATTTTCTCCGTCTTTTGAAAATTTCCCTTCATCGTCCCGTCGCCCGTCGTTACCATCGATCGAATGAAAAACTACGAAAAGCTCTTTCCCGAGTAAACCTTGTTAGCTTTAGATTTTTTTATGCCGGTCGAACGCGACATTGACATCGACGAGGGCCGAAAAGAAATGAAAAAAATTATTCCCCGATGGAATTTTCGTAGGATCGTTTCGGAGAAGGAAGGAACTCCCAAGAGCGGAGACGCGAGACATATATTCGCAGTACCCACCTACCTACCTACCTACGTTGACCAGTCGTAGTCGAGGGATGAACGGTAGCGAGAAGTGGCGGGGAGGTCCTCGACACGATTAATCAGTCTCTCCTCTCCATCCATCGGATGGCTGGAAATGCTGTGAAAACAAGGATGCAAGGGCCGCTCGAGAAGGCACTTGTACCCTCGTGTCGAGATCATTCCAAACAGTAGCCTCTGTTGTAGCATCTCATCCTTTCCTATCGACCCCATTTCCGCGAATTGTTGTGACAGAAAGCAGCAGTAACTACTACGGTAATAAATGTGTGCTATATAGCTTCCCTCGTTATTGCAATGTCATCCATACGCCACCTTTATTCCTACGACCTTCTTGATATCATAATTCACTCCACGTCTAATTCTAGCGATCGCCATACATTCTCAAATCTTCACGGTTGAATTTCTATCTCTGTAATAAATTCGTCATGATTTTAACGCTCATAAAAATGATTTATCATCCCCTTTATATATATATATATATATATATATATATATATATATATATATATATATATCTGGTTAGGTACTCTTCGTTTAAATCTATATATTTTTATGTCGACCAATATGCAAAGTACATAAGCTGCAAGCTCTTTGGCATCGAGTATTAAGTAAATAATAAAAGGAAAAATAACTTAGGAAAGTACGATGAGTGGGCAGTACAAAACGGGATATGGACGGTATGAATTAAAACTTTCATCTTGCTTAAGCCGAGAACGTTCGTAAGATAATTATATATGAACTTTATGCAGGCAATATAATCTAGATACATTATAGCGAAAGGAGAAAGAACGAAAATTGTGATTTCTCTTCCATGAAATGTACGAGCCAGAGTAAATATTTGATCTCGCTTTAACATTAGAATATCCCTTGGTTCAAAATTATCTTGGCGTAAATATTCTAAAAGAAAAGTGGAGGCTGTCGGCGCCGTTGTAACTAAACGACGAAAGTTATACGTGCAACGTTGAAATGTATTTAACCATATTAGAATGCGAAGTTAATCGGGATATCTTGTTCGTTGACGATTTTCAAAACCGTTTCTGTAATCTCGGTCAGGGTGGTGATGGTGGCAACGGCGACGGTGGTAGCGTAGCTCGTCGAGCCTCCATAATTTATTCGGCAGACAACCAGAAATCCTGGAAACATACATTTATGCGGCAAGCCGTGCCAGAGCGACGTACGCTCTACGAATGTACGGCTAGACGAGGAGGTTGAGGAGAAAGAGAAGGGAGAGTAAGAGGTATAGTAATGGAAAAGAGAGGGACCGAGCGGTCGATGGTCGGATAGTGAGAAAGAGGGAAAGAGAGAGAGAGAGAGAGAGAGAGAGAGAGAGAGAGAGAGAGAGAGAGAGAAAGGGGGAGAGAGTAAGAGAGACAGAGAGACAGAGAGAAAGCAGGAGAAACGTGGAAATCAGGGTGACAACCGTAGAGTTGGCCCTGTGATGCACGACGCATAGATACGGGTTATCATACCAATAACCGTTCAAATAATAGTCCTCAAACTGGTTTTAGCCTTCGAACGTAACCGCATACGAATCCGATTCGAACTATCGACACTCTACCTAGGGATAGTGCGTCAATCCTAACCGGCCATGCTGCTGGCTATTAAACGCGTTCGTGCGATTTTGGAACTAGAAATTGCGACCTGGACTCTCGAGGTCGAGCTATACGACTTGGCAACTGCATTTTGATTCGTCGGTAGATAACGTTTTCTCTGTCTTAGTTTATATATCTACATTTCTCTAACTCACTCACTCATGTAACAGACATCGTGTACATTTACGTTTACGTCGTTTTCGTCGTAGTCGTAGTCTCGTCGTCGTCGTCGTCGTCGTCGTCGTCGTCGTCATCGTCGTCTCGCCTCGAACTACGATCGTGCCCGATGTCCGCCTCGTAACCGAATTTAATAGTCGCGGTTCTACGTTAACGGCAGTTGCATATGTATGCGCATAGAGCTAACGGCCTTTTACGTACCTGAATTAACTCGCTTTTGATCGAAGTTAAGTGATACGCGCGTACGTGGTTCGTTTCTAATTGAGACGAGCGTCGGTGCTCTGGTTCATCTCGGTTTTATTTTATTTGTCTTCTTTTCTTTTTTTACATCTTCATTTTTTTGAACTTTTTTTTTTTTTCGTCGTCATTAGAAAATACATCGCGTAGATTGTTCACTCGTTCGTTGGTCGGTCGCCAAAATAACTCTTTCGTCGAACGAACGCCATTGAAATTTACATTTTTTACTTTCCTAATGGAATTTATAATATAAACTTTAAGTAAAAATTTCTTAAAATGGTAAGTTTAAATGTAGGTATCTCGGGAAGTATAAGAAGAGGAATTTGCGATCGACACGGATAACGTGAAGTCTCTTTTCATCGAAACGAACGTTCCCTACGCGCCGTATCCAATCCAATATATGTATTCCATCTCGCACGTTAATCTGATATTGTTTTTTTCGATGCGGCTCTCCGTGCGGTACGTTATTCTTCGTCAGTATTTTTACAGAATTAAACTCACCGTAGTGAGAAACGTGACACGATTTTGCGCTACCGCTTCGATTTAAGATCGCTAAGGTGCCCAAAAATAACGTGAGAGAGAAAAAGAGAAATAGAGAGAAAAAGAGAAGCAAAACGAAAGTAGAAGATAGTCAAAAAATAATATTATATAATTTCGTACGACTAATCGATTCTGATTGGAAGAACTGTCATTTTTTCAACGCAAAATCGTACGAACTATCACAGATTTATACGGGAGCGTCAGTTGGCAATTATCCGTCGTTTCGAGTATTATTTCAATATAATGGATAACGAGTTAACTCGCTCGCAGGCACGTTTTTACAAAAAGATTTGCGATTTAACGGCATCGTTCATGTTTCTCAAACTATACCATGCTATATCCTTTAACGAGACTTTGCATCAAAGTTTCTTGGCATAATATCTTTTAAAGATTTCCAAAGTTTGGCGTTTCTTAACTACGTCAGGACTATCACTGATGCATCGTCTTTAAGAAGCTTTAACGAGTACCTATCTCTATTTCACCAACTAGACAAAGACAATCATTTACGTTGTTCATCATTTAATGAAAGAAAAATAAAAGATAAAACGACATATATATATAAATAATTAAAAATCATTTAAAAATCATTAAAAATCATGTAATCTTATTTCCTTTATACGTTATCAAGCAATAGAAATTCAAGTCGGATTAATTAATTCTAACTTTGAACCGAATTCGATCTATCTTCGGTAGAGAACCTTTCGTATGCACGTTGATCAGCATGCCAACCGTGGTACGGAAGAAACACAGTTCGATAGGACTGGTAAAGTAAACTATCGACAAAGGGTGCAACGTGCGTTCTCACCTTTCGACGGTATGGACCTTCGCTCGATGTTCAAGGAGAATCAACAGTGCGCCCTTGCGTCAGACACCAATTTCCGCAGCAATAATACTCTCACTTAAACAAAGAGCAAAGCATGAGAAAGGGAGAGAGCGGGAGAGAAAGGGAGGGAGAACGTACAACCGAAGGGTGATGGTATGGCTTCCTCGATACGTACGTACCTACGTGTACAAATACAGATCGCAATCTCTCTCTCTCTCTCTCTCGTACTCTCAGACTCGTAAGCGTTTCTCTCTCTCTCTATCTCTCTATCTCTCTCTCTCTCTCTCTTTCTCTCTCTGAACCGTAGATCCTAGATTCGAAAACCGGCGTTACCTGGGGCGAATTAAACCGACCGGATTTCTAGGTAGGAAAATAACACCGATTATACGCGTAATCCACGTGCGAAAACAACATGACGCTTCGCGCGCTAATATCACGCGATTTCACAAGGATTTACGCTCGAATATCAAACAACTTAATTAACTTAAAATCTAGTTTTTTCGATTTTCGAAGAAACTTTTCTTTGATTGATCGCTCGTTCATTTTATAATTCACGATATCGCGGCTTGTATTTTAATAAACGTATAAGCGCTTCAGCTCGTTAACCGAAAGGTAATAACGTTTGAAATCTGGTTCTACCTTTAGCCCGTTCAATTACTACCTTCGGTAGCAGATAATTGGTAATTACTAACTTCTTGTCTGGCAGGATAGTTTCCACTGTGCGGCGCGTTGGTCAAAGTCTCTTAACGGACGATTAACCTGTAACCATGTTCGCGCGAGAGAAACTCGAACTTCGACGTACAACGCTTGTATGTCGTATTACCTTCGAATATTCCGCCAGGTGTATTATGAAGTCGTCGAGAGTATTTGTGGCTGGCTCATTCAGTTCAAAATGTCTATTATCAAAGATGAAGCATATGAAACTGGTTTCAATTACGATGCTCTAAAATCTTTTCCTGTAACGTGTTGCTTGATTACGTATGTTGATGATTCATCGAGAAATAACGAGACAATGAGCGCGAATAAATGTAATAAAAGTTCGATGAAATCCGTGAAAGAAATCCGAGAGACGAGGGAATAAACGTTTCGAAATGAAACCACACGACGTAAACTTTTGTGATATAGTTAGGATGTCTAATTACTCAAGGCGAAGAATTTTTAACACGATTCCGTAGAGTTTCCGTGGCTGTCTGGCAAGTACTTCCTGCGAGGGTCTTGATTAAGGCATCGCTTTACTGGAAACGATAATAATGTACTGACGGTAGATCATGACAAGCAAGCGAACGCGAACAGCCCCTTGCGTTCTGGCTTCGGCAGTCACCTTATTGAGCATTAGTTTAATGGGCAGGCAAAACGTTTCGTAATTATGGTGAGAACTCTCTCTCTCTCTCTCTCTCTCTCTCTCTCTCTCTCTCTCTCTCTCTCTCTCTCTCTCTCTCTCTCCCTCTCCCAACCTCTTCTGCCTTCTGTCTAACAGGAGAGTCCAAGTATGGGTTGGTGTCGTGAAACTTGTATCGATAGAATTTACGTTGATTAACGTCCTAAATTTCTAACGTACCTTCTCTAATATGGCCTAGCTTTCCTGCCAAGGTAGAATACCGTGTGCAGAATATCGTTCATTACCTTCTAACTCGGTGTCTCGTCTCTCCTATTCTCTAATCTCGACTGAAATGAGAAAGGAATTTTCGTGATTGACTCTGATGCGTAACAACGCGAGGCTATACAAATTTTTTGTTTATTAAATGAGACGATACTCCGGTGTGTTTTCAGTTTTTACGCGTTATCGACTAATGGTAAACAAAGCCTACGAGTGTGTATAGTATATGTGTTATCCGAGAGAACACGTAAATATTATTTATCCAAACAGTTGAATACCAATGATCGCGGATTGGTGCGAAGATCTAAAGGGCGTTACTTCCCCTACCTCTTGTCGTCCTTAAGATTAATATTCGGTAAGACACGAAGAACAGTTGGGAACGAGCACCCAAGGAATAAATACCGTGTAACTAGAATCTTGTTTTCATATCTTAAGATCTCGAGTCGAAAGATTTACGAGGCTGTGTTAGAGGTCGGAAAAAGAAGAGAATTATTTCAAGTAAATTGGAACGAATAAAAAGTGGTACAATTATCTATAATAGTAAGTACCTAAGTATGTACGTACTTACCAGAAATAGAAAGAGTTTGTGAGTGAGTGAGTGAGTGAGAGAGAGAGAGAGAGAGAGAGAGAGAGAGAGAGAGAGAGAGAGAGAGAGCAGGATTTAAAGCCTGAGACAGATTAAATCGAGATCCTCGTAGGAGACAAATTTCCTGATGCAATTCGCTTGAAAAATTTTCGACGCGTGTTCAGCCGAGTTTGTGGAAAGCGGACCGTTAAGCATCCAGGACGTTTTTAAATTACTTGTTTCGCGGCTACTTGCTTACTGACAGTTGAGAAAGCATCAGTGCTTTGTTCATCTCGATTAATAAAACGCGCGTAATCCCTTCGAAGGATCTTACTTCTTCCAACAATCCAACAAACGTTACTTGGTTCGCAAAAGCAGTGCCATGGTAAAAAGACAAGAGAAAAAAAGAAGGAAAGTATAGCGAGAATGAAAAATACGGAAACATAAAGTACCGAATAACGAGAGAACGACGGAGATGAAAATTAAGAGTAAAAAAATCCTCAAGGACTCTCGAAATGTAAGAAATAAACTTCCGTGTATTTCACCGCGTACTTTTCTTTCCTCTCTTGTAGCTTTCATTCAATTTCTTTTTTCCTTGTTGTTTTTACTTTTTTTCTTTGTGTCGTCAACTTGGAGAAAGGAAAGAAACACGGCACAATGTACACGTACGTTTCTTTTTTATCTCAACTGAAGCGAGACCGAATAGTACTGTTTTCTTCGTTTCGTTCCATTGAAAATTCACCTTTGTCTACATTTGCCCTTTCTCTCTCTCTCTCTCTCTCTCTCTCTTTTTCTCTCTCTCTCTCCAATCCGTCTTTATATTTACGCTCGACGTCGTTCTCATTCTATGTCATTTGCGAATTAAATCGCGCTTCAATCATAAAAGTAAGAACGCAAATCCCGTACTCTCGTAATAGGCCACGTTTATTTTATAGCTCGACGAGACTTTGACGAACCTTGTACGATTACACGTTTGTCGTACAAATTCCCATATTACTTTCAGCCAGACTTTTTATATTTCCTGTTCTTTAGAGAACTGTCCTTTTTAAGCGATAAACGCTAAAGCTAGAGGACAAGGTTAGCTGAAGCTTTTTTTTTTTCGCAATGCGATAATTATCGTCCACGTAAATGGATTCGGTCGAACCTTTTCTATCGGGCAGTTTCTTAACTTTATCTTTGTATCTCACTTTCTATCTCTCGGCAACTTCAAAGGGTCTTTGACGATACGTCGGGGATTTACAGAGGAAATAATTTTCCTTTGTGACAATTCGCCAAACGAATTGATATATATATATATATATATATATATATATATATATATATTTATTTATTTATTTATTTCGATATAATCTATAGATTTTGAAACGATCCTCGTTGAATCCGTCGTTATTAAAGAGCATTCCTTTGTAAGGTATTCGAATGTGCATTAATTAGCGAGGAAGGAACTTCTTCTCTGTAAATAAGAGAGATAGAGAAAGAGTGGGTAGAAAACGCAGCAAGATGTATAAAGGGCAAAGATTCGAGATACCATTAGGTAAGAATAAGAGGAGGAGAATTTGGCGTTTTCAAGTATAAAGTAATGGGTGATACCCGAAGGAAAACGAGCGAAGAAATCGGCTTACCAAACGTTGATTGTTTCGTATTAATTAAGCGGGCCACTTAACGTCTAGCTAGTCCCATCCCTTCGACCTTTAACGTACCTTGCGTTTGCCCATTTTCTCTCGCGTTTCCATCTCCACCTTCATCTCTTCCTCATTCTCCTACCTCTCCCTTTTACTATTCTCTACATTGTCCCAGCGCTTCTCTGACGGCTTGAGAGAGAATCTTGAAAACGAGGATCGGTGCGGTCGGGTGCTTATGAGACTCATGCTTGATGAAGGAGAATGGCGAATCGCGTTCGATGGTAGAACCCTTCTGGATCCTCCGGTGTATTCCGAAATTTCAGGGCATTGAACAGCGAGCCAGGATTAATGGGATATTTTCCGAAAACGACTCGCTTATATTCTCTTTCTCCTTACACCAATGTTAATTTCTTTCGATTCTCTTTGTCTAAGACTGATTATAGCAATAATCGATACGACAACAGAAACGAACAATGTACATTTGTAAAAATTAATTCCGTAATCTGAGGATTAAATGTTTTTCTTTTTTTTTTTGCGACAAAGATTTGCGACAAATCCGAATCGATTGTTCCAAGTTTCTTTTATTAATCAACTGCGGATAAAGTCAAATACGTTGCAAAGTTCCAGCGGATTATTCGCCGTAAGTATCCAGACATGAAGAAGCCCTGCAACAAGATGTTCCTCCTCATCCGTAGCAAACGCGAATCCGTTGGAGATGCGAGTCGGTGTTCTTTGAGGAAGGGAGAGAGAGAGAGAGAGAGAGAGAGAGAGAGAGAGAGAATGCGACGTATAGTCAGGAAGCACCGTGGTAGCGGTAATACCGTCACTACTACTACCACCTCGCCATACTAGCTAGCGTAGGAGAAATGCGGTTACATACGAAAGCCTATCCGCATCGCTATCTCTTCTTCTCTCTCTCTCTCTCTCTCTCGAAAGGAGGTAAACAGAAGCTCTCGGTGCATCGACGAAGATTTCGCCGACGAAACCTCGACTACTACGTCGCAGTTTCTACCGCCTTTTACCCCTTGCCCTTCTCTCCTTCGCCCCCTGCTACACCCGTGCCAACCCGATTTCCCTAATCCTTTGGTAGGCGGATGGTATACTCTCTATCCGTCGGCAAGTAAGCGCTACCCCTCTCTCTCTCTCTCTCTCTCCTTCGGCCATCTACGCTAGGTGCGCGAAGCGGCTTATTTCGCAATGAAAACCAACCGTGCCTGAAGAGGAACTGAAATTCCATCCTTCCGATGAAAGAAGTTTATACAGTTATACTCTCCTCTCTTTGTCTATCTCTATATCTATCTCTATCGTTTTCAATCTTCGATCATGCATCTCTATCTATCATATGTAAAACTGACGATTCTACTTTTCAATTTTTCCTCAGTTCTTACTACCTTCAACGATTTTTCACTCGATCGTTCTCTCCATTACCGCTGGTGGTCCGTGATATTGCTTTCACGACACGACGTGTCCGCGTTATCGACCAAGGAAATTTCATTAAGTGCCATCTCTTCCATCGCGTCAACTTGCTCGACTCTATAAAGCTTCAACGAAATTGCCTCTTGTCGAGTCCTTCGTATCTCGTTAAATCGACCAAAAATTATCTCTATCGCATCCCCCCCCGCCCTTCCTTCCTTCGTGATCTGTTAGATATATTGTATGGACTTGATAACGATTATATTTGATTTACTGTAAAAATGTTACTTGAGTTTTAACCTTCCAGATAGTTGATTATGTTTTTTCAACGTCATCGTGAAAATAACTAATTATTTATTGTCGAATATAAGAACACAAGCTCTCCATTGAAATCAACGAAACGATGTGTGCGTTGACTCTTTTTATTCAGTGAACCTCGTTAAATCACGCTAGCTAATATCGTCGATCGATCGAATAATACCATTCAGTCCACTTGATTTCCATTAGCTTGTACTATAATACTGTAAATAATGAAAATATTATAGAATTGGACAATGTCCTCCCTCCCTCTTTCTTTCACTTTTATTGAATGACGAGCATAGGGAGAAAATCAGACGACAAAGTTTCGTCGGACAAAGCGGAAATGGAGGGAGGTTACGAAAAATACATTGTCACGTCGGGCAATGAAAAATTGTCGGAGAGTTCCGGACATTGAAAACTAGTCACGCCTAATCGAACCTATCAGTCTACCTTACTGAATTGTGATTATTGCCATATAGTTATCGATTTTCCTTTGGAAAGAAAAATAAATAAATAAAATAAATAAATAAATAAATAAAACAATAGCAAAATGAAACTGCGACGAAAGTGCGTTCTTGCAGAGAAGGAGTTAGAGAGAACAGGAAAGAGAAAAAAAAATCGAATGACGTTGGATAAATCAATGAAGCTACTTGTTCGTTCGTACAAACGTTTGTTTAAAAATCAGTGAGCTGCCACGCGGCACGCGATGCGTATAGCGTCCTTTACAAGTTCTGTCAGTCAGTCTGTCTGTCTGTCTCTCTCTCTCTCTCTCTCTTTCTATCTATCTCTTTCATACAACAACGCGCCCGCGCAGCACTTTCTATATTTGTCTTTTACTCTCGTATGTACCCAGACTCTACCCGAACGCACAGTGCATGTATGTGACCTAGGACCTGCTGCCTACCACCGAGCTATATTTTCTCTTTTTTTTCGATGCAATGATTTATGTCGCCGGCTGGAAGAGGCACCCTGTCGCGATCACTTACCACGTTGGCGGAATTTTCGAGTAAAATTCTATGGGCTTATGCGTGCGTGGCAATGCGTCCCATCGAACGGGATAATGATTTATGGATTATACGATCGATCGGAATCGGCCGATGGCGTAACGGCAGTCCTGCCAGCCGCGACCGACTTTTCAATCGTAAAAGAGTAGCACTTGCTGCAACTGTATCTTTCTCATTCTCTCATTCTCTTTATCTCTTTCTTTCTCTGAAAATTCAATCGACCTATTTTATAAGCGTGATCCGGGAGTACGTCAACGGAGACAAGACGACACGCGCGAGACGTGCCATGAGATTTACTCGATTTCCAAGCGCGAGGATTACCACCACTGTGATTGCGCCTTAAGACTTTATCGATTGACGGAACGTGCCTGTAACTTGGCACCACGGATTCGTCGATTTCATTTCGACGAGTCGATCGTGCGATTCCAACGCTGCCAAACGATATTTATTGCTTGAAATCGTTTTAATAGAGTAGTAGTACGAATCGAATGTAAGTATACGCTAGGGATTTGGATATTCTTGGGACAAAAAAATATACTCATCAAATATTTGCAGTAACGAAGAACGAATCGAGGAAGTAGTTTATTTTCTTTGTCCCGAGTTATCCGATAAAGAAAAAAAAAGGAAAGAGAGAGAGAGAGAGAGAGAGAGAGACAGACAGACAGACAGACAAATAGACAGACAGGTAGTAAGAGAGAAATAGAGGTATGGATAACAAGCAACCAAGATCGCGAGACTTTAATTAAGCAAATTGAAATGAAGGAGTCTTTGTTGTCAAACTGCGAAGCTCATCAGTGCAGGCGAAGGAGGAGTCACGGTCGATGAAATAACGCTAAGAGAGAGAGAGAGAGAGGGAGGGAGAGAGAGAGATTAAAGCGAGAGACTAAAGAGAGTTTACAGAATTTAACCGTCTAGCTTTAACCAGTAACCTCATTCTAAATGATTTAAAAATTCGCTATGGTAATTGTTGTTTTAAGGAAACGATTTTCTTCTTGACCGAAGTTTGATAATCTGTTAAAGTTGATATAGCTTCAAGGAAAACGTTGCTTTCGTCTGGACAATCACCGTACGTGCATACCAACATACCATACTAAACGGTGCATATACGAACGTATAGAGAGAAGCGTGTACATGACAGAGATTAGGATCGGCCGTGTAAGCGGCGCGGTATACGTATGTGCACGCACATCGCCTCCGGATCATATCGGCTAATTGAATTGTCTCTAAGACCGGATTACGGTTACGGAATCTGCTTCGTCGGTTAAGGATATCCACGTTGCTAACCACGAACTAGTTGCTCTCATATCGTCGTCAAGGAATCCAAGGTAATGAAACGATAAGCGTAATTTTGAATCGTTACCGCTTATGTTTTAACGAGAAACAGAGGAACCGCTAATGCCCGCAGAATCATAAAGGTAAAATTAGCAGCGGTCGAGCTTTAATTGATATTTAAGAGCCATCGTTGTAGTTTTAATTCGCCTTCCCACATTTATCGATAAACGCGAGAACGTTGGGAAGACCAGAGAGAGAAAGAGAGAGAGAGAGAGAGAGAGAGAGAGAGAGAGAGAGAGAGAGAGAGTGAGAGTGAGAGGGGGAGAAAGAACGAGAGAGAGAGAAAGAATGAGAAAGAGAAAGAGAGGAAAGGAACATTCCACGTAGAGATACGTACGAGAACGCCCACGTAAAAGTATTATTGAAATTAGGTGGATTCGATTTAATGGAAACTATCGAATGTTCTTAAATTAATTTGTTTAAATCGGGAGATCGTTAAAGGATCTTGAACTCTCTGTGAATTTCCCGAACCGATGGGAAACTAAAATGGGATTAGTTCTTTATTGATGTATTTAAATATGTATAACGCGTAATGTAGACGGTATAAAAGACTTTGGACAAAGTATAAGAAGCTATTTTATACTTATCCTTTTTTTTTTTTTTTTATTTCTACTAGATTAAAAAACGGAAAGTTTGCGATAATAGCACGATCAAAACACATATAACGAGGTATACAATGGAGACGTGAAATCCTTTGCTCCGTTGTATCCTGTGCACTGTAGATTCTCCATCCTCGACACAAGGCAAGCCGGATATCGTTAACAACGACCATGATGTCCCTCGGAGGCTTGGAAGCTTGCTGCTAACTTTAAGCAAAACTATTTATCAAGCTAAGACGACAATATTAATACCTACGTGCAGTGGTTATACTACATGTCCGTTAACTCGCATTTAATGCCTCTTTCGCAGTCGGTTTATGTGTATACGTATTGCAGCACTGTGAAATACAATATATCGCGTTTCTTCGTGCGCAAAGCTCGTTCTAGATCCAGCGAAAAGCACAGGCACGATGTTTATTAGGGCGTGTCGCGAGGAACCTAGTGGTATCGTTCGAATACGACCCCTTTTGCCAGTTCGATAATTTAACCGCAACAATGCGAGATGAACAGCAAAGGGTTCTCGTTAACGCGGTTGCTCTAGACTTTCGTAGAACGAGAGCGGGAGAGAGAGAGAGAGAGAGAGAGAGAGAAAGAAAGTTTCATTGATGGCGGTTATTAGGTCAGGACTCGCGTAATAGAACGCTATCAGGGCCAATCGTACGTTCGTTCGACCAGAGAAATACGCGAAACTGATTACATGAGTTAACTCCAATCTGATGGTAGGAAGCAAAAGAGGAAGAGAAGGTTGGCGTGGGAGGAGGAAAAATCGTTGTACTTTGAAAGAGCATTCAATTTGGCAGCTTTCGGCGTGAAGTGTCATTCGCCGCCAACACAAATCGTTCCGGGCGAACGCTTTTAAATTAATGCGACGCTCAACGAATTAATTTCCCTCTCTCCTGGCCGTACTTTAAATTAATGCTATTATATACCCATGCGATTTTCAATGAGATTACCCTTTAACGTGATATATTCCAGAGTATATCGCTGACATCGAAGCGACATCTCTTTCTCTCTTTCTGTCTCTCTCTCTCTCTCTTTCTCTCCTTCTCTCTAATGGCCATCCGATTTTTATATCGATTGTAGAAGCCTTAATTATTCTATCATGAAACTGCTGTTTACGATAAAAGCTCTCGGTGTTCAACGCAACGGGGTATAATTTATTTTTCGTTGCGACTCGTATCATCAGAGAGGAAGTTGCCGGAAGTATATGCGAAAGAGAGAGAGAGAGAGAGAGAGAGGGAGAACGATAGCGAGAAAAAGAGAGGAAGAGTGGGACAGAGATAGTGGACATCGTTACGCGTTATTGGTGATAATATCCTTTCACCGACGTGATTCCACGCTCGGGAACGTGCGCGATAGTATTTTTACCCAGTCGCGATAATGGCCAACATCCCATAAGAATTATATGCGCAAACGTCATATGCGATGTTTTAAAGCAACGAAGAATCAATATTATTTCCAAAAATACTGTTCGGAGGCGTTATTTCGTATTGTGAAAAGCTATATATATACTTAACGATTTATTGCCGCCTATCAAAAATACTCACCGGCAGCTGGTATTAATCCTACGCTCCTGGAAAGCTGGCATTGTTGCGTTCCCGTTCGTCCTATAATCCTTCTCCCTTTTTTTTTCGCACCGGGTGCATATCTCTCTTTCTCTTTCGCTTTCAGTGACCGATTGTCAACATATTCTCGCGCGTGAGTGCTCGCTGCCATAGAGAATATAACGTTGGCGACGTGAACGCACAATGCGAGATATCCGTCCAGGAACGTAGGCGCGAACGTACGATGCCCTCCGTCCTCTTCCGCATGGGTGCGATATAAAATCCGACGCGATGTAAAAAAAAAAAGAAAAAAACAAGAGAGAAAAGGGAGAAGGGGTCGAAGGACGTTGAATGAAAGGGTGGTGGAGAAGCGACCAAAAAAAAAAAATATATATATATATATACGTTTTCCGCGTTACTATGAGAAACCCTAGATAGATACTACGCTAGCTAGGTAGTGCGGTTTTTGGAAAAAGGAAAAAGTACGAAACGGAAGAGAAGCGAGTTGAACGGGGTAAAAATAAAAGTAAACGTGAACGCGCGTTCACGGTGGTTCGATTAATTTTTAACGTGAAGCAATCTCGTGACAAGACGGTTCGCATCGTTGGCATGTTCCGTTTGGTTCGATGCTCGCAATCTATGGAGGCGCGCGTAGCAAAATCTGGGGAAAAGCTTGTAAAAAGAAAAGAGAGAGAGAGAGAGAGAGAGAGAGAAAGAGAGAGAGAGAGAGGGAGAAAGGGGAGAAAGGTATGAAGGGACGCGGCGAGGAGAGAGACGAAGACGAGCGAGGAGAGAGTTGTCCAGGAGAAGAGGAGAAGGGAGCTCTCGTCGGTGGTGGTGGTGGATGTCGTTCGCTATTGAGGGCTCATGGGTACCCAGGGGGTCGTGAATGCTTGTCAGCGGTGAGATATGATGCGTGGATTACCCTCCGAGTTCCTCGCCCATCGACGACTACTACACACCACCGACCCCATGGATCTCGCTTTTCAACCCCATCTCGCTCGTCCTTCGCGATCCAACCGACGCACACCGTCATCTAGCAAGACAGAAATTCCTTCGAAAATCGTTGATCCACGTGGCTCATTGGACACGCAAGATTACTCTTCTGAATAGTAAAGAAACCGACGGGCGACGTTAATCGAGCATTTGCCTCGTTTCTTCGTGTAGTTGAAAAGAGAGAGAGAGAGAGAGAGAGAGAGAGAGAGAGAGAGAGAGAGAGAGAGAGAGAGAGATGGGGAGACGTGGAAGGAGAAGAAGAAGAGGAGAAAGAAGAAGACGTAGAAGGAGGAAGAGGAGGAGGAGGAGGAGGAGGAGGAGGAGGAGGAAGAGATTGTCGAGTATTACTTTAATTTAGGGAAAAAGTAGGAACGCGCAAGCGCACTGCTCGTGTCTCGAGCGGCCAGCTGAGATTGAGTTGACAGTTTCCACGTCTCTTACAATTTGCTTTCGTTCGTACCTATTCGAGCATGACACCTACAACGACTCAATTACTCCGCTTTCTCTTGTGCTGCGCCTTCTTTTTCCTTCCTCCCCTCCCTTCTCTTCTCTACTGCACTCTTCTCTACTTTCCTCTCCGGCATATTCTCGTTGACGTCTATCCTATTTCACGTCGTTCTACCTATTCATCGCGAAATACTTGTCGCCGGGCACGGCACACGAGCGCGCGAGCGAGCGAGCCGATGAAATAAGAGGGAGAAAGCTTTTCTCCTTGCTAGACGAGGTAGATAGGGAAGGAAAGGGAGGAGGGTGGAAAAGCAGAAATCGTTCTCCTTTTTCTTTCTCTGTACCATACCTTTGAGTAGTTTCTCTACTCCTCCCACGTGCAAGGAACTTCTCCCTTCCCCACGATAACTTCTTTTCTTCATCGAAATCTCCCCTACTTGTAGCACATTCCTCGACGTCACTACGACGTCACGACATCACAGAGACGACGACGACGACGGAGCTTTAAGATCGACTCCCGTGTAGACGGCCAGGCACTTTTCAAGAGCGCATTAGAAACAGAAGATAGGCAGCAAAATTCAGGAGAAAGGCAAATACGCGCGCGGAAATGCGACGTCAGGAAAGGCGGAGGTAAAGAGTAGTACAAAAGGAAGGAACCGGTCGGGTGAGAAGGAGATGTAAAGGGCATCTGAAAGGGCACGTTGCCTCTCGGAGAGCCGTGTCGCGAGGTACGGGACTCAAAGGAGTAGGAGAAGGAGGGAAAAGGAGGTGGAGGGTGGCGAGGGAGGAAACTTAGTAGTCAGAGAATGTCGACGCCAAGCAGAACGCACGGTGTATGCTGGAGGAAGGAAGGAAGGAAGGAAGGAAGGCTTTCCATCGGGCAAATTGAATAGCATTTGCAGGCTGTTTCACCGGTAAACAGGCGGATGATAGATGATACCTCGCTCTCTCCTACTCTCGCCATCTTTCTTCTTTGCCAATAACTCTCGCTCCAACATCGCCCCTTGATATCAACGCTCCTTAAGACGAATTTCAACCTCTCTCTCTCTCTCTCCCTCCCTCTCTATCCCACTTCCAACACCCTCACCTTACCCCCTTCCTTTGTGTCGCCTGTATCTCTATCCATATGATGGCATTCGTCTCTCGTTAGAATTTATTCCATGGAAACTCGTATTACTAATTAGCAACGCTTCCGGGCTACTTCTCGAATTAGAACATCGTTTAATTAATCCCGTCTGTGCGCCGTTGCGATACGGTTTTTGTTTTTACGACATCGTTGCATGTTTGTTCCTCCTCCCTTTTTTTTTTTTTTTCTTTCCTTTTTTATGCTTTTTTTCCGTCGTTTTTTTTCCTCCTTCTTTTATTTTTATTTTGTTATTATACTCCATCTCATAGTTTTAATGAAATTTTTATTTATTATCACACGTGTCCCCTTTTCCCGTATAGATGAATATATGATCCACCATACCGAAGAACATGTAAATCGTAATGCGAATGTTAATGCACGAGAAATGTAGCAGTGGCCGTAAAGCAAACTTTGTTGAATTGAACAAGGGGGACTGGAGCGTTTTAAACGAGCTCGTTAGCCGTATCTTACTTGAGAGATTTTTACGCTCAAAATATATTTTACTACGTCCCCCCCCCACCTCCCCTCGTCCCTCTCACTATCTCTCTTTTATTCTCTTCTCGTTCCCTTGAATCGAAATCGACTCGTGAAAGAGAAAGAACGAAACACTCTGTATAAATATTTCTCCTAAAATTTACCCCTTTCCTTTTTCCTTTTGTTATGCCGTTCGAACAAACGTGCTGTTTCCACGATTCTATCTCTCTCTTTTATTCTCTTTTTCTTCCTACTTCTAATATAATACCTTACGCGAGCCATTTTTCTTAACAGGAAAATCCGATATGCACAAACGTTTATAACGTTCAAACTATATTTTCGAGGTTACCCTTGAAACATAGTCCACTTTGGTAATCCGAACTTTCTATATTTCCTAGAAAGGCAGCTTACGTAGAAACATATAGGTACACATATGTGTATACATATACGTATACATACCAGGATCATGGAAAGAGCAAAATTTCCTAGAGAGATTAGATCTCGTCGCGAGGGAACGTCAAACGGTAGAGCGGTAAGATCCGTTCAAATTAAATACACTAGTGATAACGAATTTCTAGTCGACGTTAAACGGAGATATGTATTATATATTCCAGTGCAAATTGATAGACTTTATAACGCCGGGAAGAAGTTGTTCTTTATTTCCGTTTAATTAACTGTCGTGAACAGGTGCGGTTTGATCGCTCAATTTAGAAAAGTCATTTCTCTTGTACACCCTACGAAAGTGCGAGAAAAATATAATCAAACTTGTTAATAAAGAATAAAGAAGACCGATCTCGTTGCATACTAATACCGAATGGAATACTTTTCCCACTCTTTATTATTGCACAAAAAAGAGGCCGTTTCTTAAAGCTTTACGCGTTTGAACTAGCTTTATTCGTGCTCATACAATATCTCGGTTAAACGAGTGAACGAAAATATTTGATCTGTTAACACGTCGAATACCGCATGGGCCATCGGTGGCCTACATCGGACATTCCATTGAGATCGTTGTGATTATTTTATGTAAAATGAAACATAATCATGCTGCATAATATCATCAGCTGATGCATAATTATAATGTATAATGCAATTTTCATACTGTGGGCCATCGGCACACAACGTATTATTCGGGGATGACAAATTAACTCGTCATGAAGATCTCACTTCTAATTCTTTCGCGATAAAAACAAACAAATAAACTATTTGTTTTTTAGTCCCATTAAAAAAACGTTATACTTTCATTAACACAATTCTTTGTTCCGCGATTCATTAATTTATCCAATTTCCTGTCTGCATTTTATTTTTGATCGAAATTAATTTCGTACATTCACATTCATCGAATTAAAAATTACCCCCTCCTCCCAGGTTAACAGATTAAAAGATTTACTTCACTTCGTTTTGTTTTATCAAGTCTGCAAAACCATTAGTCAATTGTGATTCGAAGAATTCGTATAGACGCGCTATGCATTGCTCGCTCGCTAAAAGGTGTTTTGACGAATATGAAAAGTAAATATGAATACAAGAAAATAATATTACTGTTTAATAATAAAAAAAAAAAAAAAAAAAAATAAAAAAAAATAGAAAACAAAGAAGGAAACAGTCGCGAATATATGTATCGGTGTACTTAAGTGCAAATATGTATCTCTGGACCCTGGGAGAGCACGAGATGAACGATGTATTACGTAAGAGATGTGTTTACACAGTAGGGAATATATGTCCTTGGCAATAAGGTATGCATGAACGCGTTGAGTTATACCGTAAGTCAGTTATGAAATAACCATAGGGCGAAACTCAATAACACACTTTCTATCTGGCACAAACTCCTACACTGTTGCTGTTGGGGCACTGTCGCGAAGGTTACCTTCCATTTAAGGAAAACTTTTAAAATGTGTCAAATTTTTCGTTTATAAGCATTCGTAAGATAGCAAAACTCCCTCGTACGTGGATAACACGAGGAGGAATTTGATACGGTCGACAAATCCTTAAATGTCTTTTGCGATACCAATTCAAAATATGGAAAGATGCTATTCGGTACTTTTGTTTTTCGTTTTTTTTTTCAACCATTTTAAACATCATTTCAACGGTATTTTATCCCCCAGCAAGCTATTTCGCGTGCTGCGTCGTCTCATAAAGAATTGAAAATGCATGAGATCGAATTGGGGTCAAACGAGCTCATGCTCCCAAAAGAAAGAAGCATTCATAAATTTTAAAGGTTACAATCTCGAGTCAACGTTATAATAAGTTGCTCACGATTTTGTCGCCCCCCGTAATACAATTTAATCGTGTGCAAACGTTGAAACGAAGTTACGTAATTAAGACGGTCAGCGTTCTAGGTAAGGTATATAACGTTCGTAGAATATCCAAGGGTCTTAAGTAACGTAGGTACGAATTTTCTAGCCAAGTTTTCTTCATTGCTTAATTATAAAAGTTGTTCATAATGCGGAAGCCCCAATGGGAGAGAGTAGCCAATGACGAGAGACAAGGCGAGAGAAACAGGAAGAAGGAAGGAGAAACAGAAAGAGAGAGAGAGAGAGAGAAAGCAGTGAGAGATAGGGAAGCAAAACTCTTGCCCTCCTTTTCGTAGTAATTCCCAAATTAATTAAAAGAAAAGTCCCAACGCGTCGCTCCTTCCCTCCTATCCTTTTAAGACTCGTAAAGTCTGGAAACGAGGATGTGCACGCTGCCGTGCGACACTGCCCAGTTTTTACTTCCTCTCACGATTAAATTCATGTGTGCTCGTGTATATATATGTATGTAAATGTTGGTAGACTGGAATATAAGAAAAACTAGTCTAAGTTTGCGATATGTTTTGGTGCTAACTATAATAATAAATATTTGTTTATTTATTTTGTTGCAGGTGAGTATTACGACTGGATGCATTTGCGAAATATGAAAAATGTTTAACAATCGATTTCGGTAAGTTTTATAAAAGTATTTAAAGAAAGATCGAAAAACGTTCCTAAATATATTTACATACGTGAATTAACGTGTACGCGTTGCAGTACTTACTGCGTATATGGTTTGCACTCGTTAACTACGTTCGTTCGCGTTGGTCGGCAACGGAGTAAAATAAGAAGAGGGTTGACGAAGAAAGAAAACGCGAAGGAGACAGAAAGCAGACGGTTTTAGATTGCCGAGAGGTGGTCAACTAATTCGTCGTCTCTTCTTTTCTTTTTTCTCCATAATTGCACTTTTTCTTTCTTTCTTTCTTTTTTCCTTTCCTCTCGAAAGATAACAACGGAAGTAGAAGAGATTTCAATTTGTTCTACGTGCCGCACGTTCGTTCGTAAAAAGAAGAAAGAGAACAAAAAAAAAAAAAAAAAAAAAGAAAAAACAACAGAGAGAAAGGAGAAAGATTTATAATTCTTTTTTTCGTCCAATCGGCATCGATTCTTCGATCGATTATTCTTGACGAGGCTCAAAAAGACGAGTTAATTGTCCTTTTGCGCTTCCCTCGTTTCGTTCAAATACACTCGGAATCGATGAAATTGTCGACACCCCTGTAGTAGGAGCCCGAGTGTCTGGGTGATCATCGATTTTCTAGCGACGCTGCCTGTTCGTCCGTATGCATACGTCTGTGTATTCTACGTCTACGTTGACGTCGTCATCGTCGTCGTCGTCGTCGTCGTCGTCGTCGTCGTCGTCGTCGTCGCTGTTACTGACGACGAATATTCACGAAGTCATCCGAGTCATTGACATCCACTGGGCCGACGGTGGAGTTGGACGACATCAAGTGCGTGATGCCGGCAAGAGGGGAAAAAATCTTACACACATATTCTCGTATACCTGGGGAATACGCGGGCGCATTTTCACACACGCGACTACCCGACGCGCCTTGCATATTACACCGTCGCGCTTTTTCTTTTCGTCTTTCCCTTCCCCTTTCTCTTTTCGTCGATCCAACGAACGACGCTACCTCGCGCTAAAGGACCGTCAGAATTTTTCTCGAGACGTTCCCTTTTTCTCGCGACGTTACTCGAACTCCTATAGCTTCTATCTATATTCATTATAAAAACATGCGTTATACATATTTTATAAATATAACAGAAACTCTCTCTCTCTCTCTGCCCGCGCGCTCGCGAACACACACACACACACACACACACACACACACACACACACATACACAGCGAGAACCGTCCGCGGTATAATTTCGAGAATAACGAGGAGAGCCAAGATTTTCTCATAAAAAAAGTCCATTTCGTGGATAATCGTTAAAATTCGCTGATGCAAAAAGTTTTCTCGTGCATCCACGATGACTTATCATCTTGTATAAATAGTATATTATTGTAGTGCGGTGGAAAAAAGTTTGAAACATGATTCCACCAATTCTTCCACCGAGAAAAAAAAATTGTAGATTCTATTCGATTTCGTCCCAATTATAACGACTACGAGATTAGAGCTTGTTGACGCGGAACTCTCTCTCACAGGCTCGTCCCTCTTTCTCGTCGTCGCTGTCGTCGACATCAAATCTCTACCCACTATGCCCCGACCAATCGTATTTGCCTTTTCACCTAGAACTGCAGTCCGTAGTTGAAGTAGCGAACGAGACGGATCTTTCCTACTTTAATTTCCATGCGACTCGGCTCTCCCATCGACGTCGCGTTCCCCGACCGTTGTGTTTCTCAACTTGCATCATAATTTTTATGAATTCGGTACAACGACCTATCTGTTTTACTGTTGAAAAAGTTTTCTTTCTTTTTTTTTTCTTTTTTTTTTTTAACATATTTTCGCAATTTTCATTATCAAATACTTAAAATAATCGTATTTCTTTCATAATCCAATTGGAATATATAAAGAGATAAATATTTCTAATAATTTAATGACGGCACGTGACTTCTTGTCATTAAAAAAAATATATATATATATATATATATATATATATCTAGATATATAGATATATAACGGTGAAAGCAGAATACATTTTAATGACATGTTTGACTCTCCCCAAAAGTCGTGACGCATCGCCAGTTCTTTCCTACCGCGTTGATCGTTACAACCCTTCGTCGGACGGTACCTTCGTCCCTTTTAATTTTCGAGGACGGGGTAGAGGAAAGGGAAGGTAGAGTGTGTAGGAGGGATCGTAGCAGGGTGTCTGCCAGGCTTCCGGCGGACGATCGTCCGACCAATCTCTTTTCTCGCTTGGAGAGTACCGTACCTTACTCCTTGAGTTTTCGTGACAGCTACGATAAGAAAGAATCGTTATATTATTACGAATTTTATTCGGAATTATGTTATGTATTCTGAACGATTTAAGAAATAAAAGGTAGACGTAGAAATGACATTATTTTTATCGTCAATAAAAATATGATTTAGAGATTTTCTGTGCATTATTAGATGTTTCCTTACCATTCAATAGTGGGATTTCCGAGACCGATGAAAAACGCTCGACGGTCGACGCAGAGCTATAATCGATATGCATTCGATACATGTACGTGTACTTAGATAGATATATTTATACTGATATACATGTAAGCGTCGGTATATATATATATATATATATATATATATATATATATATATGTATGTATATGTAAAAACGAGTTCGTATCGATCGCACACGCGAATACTTTTCGCGGCGAACTTCTAGTGGATACTAATTACAAACGAGACGAAACGGTAGCACTAGCCTCCTGTACCCCAATCCCCTCCGCCAGACCAGCCAACCGGTTTACTCGCGTCATCTCCGCGGCGGCACAAAAATTGGCATCGATTTCCTCTCGATGTAGTAATATTTCGTTATCCGAGCACGCTCTGTCGGCTAATGAAAACGACTGTTTCATTCTCCGTTGCGCATTGCAATTCAAGAAGAAGTTTTCTATCACTATACTATCTTTCTCTCTCTATCTCTCGTTTTTTTTTTTTAAACCGTTTGTCATTCAATTCTCCTTCTTCGACAATTCGACAATTTCCTTGATCCATTGTCAGGAGCGAAACAAACGAATAAGTTCATCGGTAGCGACTCAGCGTCGTCCAGTCCATTACGTTGAGGGAAATTCGATGCTCTCTCATACCTGGCGAATCCGCTTTTGAAAAGCTACTTGATGGCTAGTCAATATGCTGAAGGAAGGAAAGAAAGAAAGGAAGCAAGGAAGGAAGGAAGGAAGGAAGGAAGGAAGGAAGGAAGGAAGGAAGGAAGGATCGACGTACGAAGGAACGTGCTGTGTTCATTCTTCCTTCGTACGGCGGTAAATGGTTGCCGAGAACGATCGAAATCCGATAACATCGCCTTTGGCAAACTTCTCGTAGGAGGGTAACGCTAAGTCACAGAGTATCGGGACGTTTCTATGCGCAAGAGCAAAAGTCTCCAATTCGGTTTCTCTCACCCTTTTCTACCCTACACGAGAGTTGATGTTTTGACGGAAGCTAGCAATATCGAAGATGTTTCGGTCCAATCGTTCTTTCATCGAATGCTCCAAAGCTTTGAAAGCGATCATATTCCGTCGAAACCTTTAATATACGCTAATACAGTTTTCATGAAAGCGAACGCGAAGAAATAAGAAACTCGAATAACCATCTCGGATTTGACTTTTCTTCTCGTTCGTATTCGTCAGGTGTAGTTGTAGGAACTATATCTTCTGACTCGGTGTAATTTTTCTATGGTACGTGCATAGATAGACAGGTACGTACTAACTTGGAAAGGAAATGTCGATTAGCTTAAGTTTCTGAGAGCACTTTCGATTCATTTCTCTCCCACCCTCTCTCTCTCTCTCTCTCTCTTTCTTTCTCTTTCTCTTTCTTCGTCTGCTCGCCTTTGGAAGTAATTCCAACAAAAGCGACTCGTTTATTATATCTTCTTTAGAAACGAGAACGGTCGTCTGAAGCCAATGTTCCAAAGTGTATGTGGGAGGTAGGCTTTTCGTGATGTAGCAGACCCCTTGGGAACGCGATTTCGATCTGATAACGCGATGGCTGTTGTAGGAACACGCCACAACAACCTGGTAACACGGGACTCCCTTGCTCGCTTGCACACCCCATACGTGTTTCTCTCTATAACCTGTACCCATCCGCCCCGATGCCCAGATGGTGTCGATCGTACGAGTCGCGTCGAGTCTGCATCGATGCCAGAGGAGGGGAAAGGGAAAGAGGAGAAGTATAGAGGGAAAAGACGAGAGAGGGAGGGACAGAGAGAGAGAGAGAGAGAGAGTATCATACACTCATCTACTGGAAGACCCCACTGCGTATCACTTATTCCGATTGGTTCGTGAAACACGTCTGAAGTGGTAGATATCAACGTACGACTACGAATAGAAACGCGGCCTCGTTTAGTAGATATTCCGTTTACCTTTTACTCCAGACGACTCTCCTCAAACCTACACGGATCCCTTCGCTCCCATACCAAATATAGGATAAGAAAATTTCTGGAAGCGAAAGTCGCGAGTAAATCGAGCAAGATAGACTTCTAGCTCGGGAAACGTAAAAGAGAAAGAGAGAGAGAGAGAGAAAGAGAGAGAGAGAGAGAGAGAGTGTTATAGAGAAAATACATTTTTCACTCTCTCGTATTCTTCCAATGGCCATTACGATATGCTTTGGATAAGAGGATTGGAAGGATGGTGGTGGAAAGAAAAGGAAGGTATGAGTATTCGCACTGGCTGCAAAAGTACGAAGCCGAGGCGGCTGTTCCGCTGCTTTATGACGCGTGAATATCTGGCAGACTCCCTCCTGCAACTCGCTCACCTTCATAGTCTTAAGACGTAGCACGATATCGTACAAGAAATACTCTACCCTCTCTCCATCCCTCTCTCTCTCTCTCTCTCTCTCTCCCGTTGTTCCATGGTCGTGGCAAGCTATTCTTCTTTCCGCACTACGATGTGGAACAGAAGCGCGAGAGATGGAGAGAGGTAGAAGGGAATTTCTTAAGAGAGCAAACGGATAAGGTTTCACTTTGGATCACCAGCCGTGGCTAGGTAACGTTCGGATAACGCCTCGGGTTTCCTCGGCATCTCACCTTCGGTACGCTACTAAGGATTTCAGGAAGGCCACAGGGGCCCTTCTGTTCAAGGAGCCGTACACGATTCTCGGGCGACAGGACGATGCTACCGCCATTAGGATCGGCTTCTCGTTCCTTACCTATCCTCTTGTTTCTTCTTCTTCATCTTCTTTTTTTCCTTCTTCTTTTTCTTTCTTTCCTCCTCACCTCTTCCAACACTTTTTTATCCTTTTTTACACCTTCCTTCTCTCTCTCTCTCTCTCTCTCTCTTTCTCTTCTTTCCACCACCTCCCTATGCTTCCTTTTCTTTACACTTGTGCACTTTTAAAAGGGAGAATAGAAGGGGCCGATACCTCCAAGAGAAATTCCTTTTAAGATGATAGATGTTCGCAGCGACAGAGCTTTTAACTTGCTATAATGTAAGAAATGGGTATAACTTTTCAGGAAAAAAAGTAGATCTCCTTCGTGTCTGCGGAAACAGATGGAATCGTCGATGATGTATCGGAAGAATATGTCCATGTTTTTTATTGATTTTTGATAACGTTTATATCGTTCTTTTCTTCTTTTTTTTTTTTTACGTCTCTGAAGGATGATGGCGGAGGAAGAACGAAAGTTTGTTGGCCTAATGGTTTTTAGTTCGTTTATTTTGGACAACCCGTAGACGAAACGTATATTTTTTTAGATTCTCTCGGGAACTACGATCTCGCGAAGTCGACGAGACTGGGTATCCACTTCACCTTCGTCTCGTGTACGTTCGTATTCCACTTCACGTTCACTTACACGAAGAAAGAGAAGAATAAGAAGAAGAAGGGGAAAACAGAGTGAGAGAGAGAGAGATGGTCGGAGAACGGAAAGACGTTGCACGCGTCCGCGTATGTACCTACGAGGTCGTTTCTTCAGATAAATGACGCCACTTAGAGATTAGGCGCTCGGGGCTCTCTTTTCAAGAAAGAGAGAGCGAAAGAAAGAGAAAGGAAAAAGAGAAGAAGAAGAAGAAGAAAAAGAAGAGAAAGAGAGAGAGAGAGAGAGAGAGAGAGAGAGAGAGAATTTCTTTCTCTCAGTACGTCGCGAAAAATAGCGTGAGCCGTGGAAAGTTTAAGAAATTCTCTCGAGGCAAAGGGAAGTAAGATCATCGATCTAAAGTCCGTTTTATCTTGACGAACGCTTGCTGTTATTCTCCACGATGAAAACCGTAATAATTTCAATCGGTTAATCGCGAAGTAAAAGCAGTGGCTATCCAGTAGGCAGTACTTAAGGGACGATTTGGTATCGTGGTAATATTTCAATGCTCTTATCACACGGAAAAGGTGTAATTTGTTAACGACGCGTTAGACGGAGATAACGTAATTACCAGGTTTACTAGTGCGTCTTGGTCTTCTGGTAAAGGACCCTCCCTCCCTTCCTTCCTTCCTTCCTTCCTTCCTTCATTTCTCCTTTATTCCATCCTTCCTTTCTTCCATCCTTCCTTCCTGCCTTTCTTCCTTCCTTCCTTCTTTCTTTTCCCCCTTACTTCTTTCTTTCCTTGCTCGCTAACCTCGTGAAAGGTAACGACGAAAGGAGAGGATAGGGTAAGACGAAGGGAACTACTGATTTACGACTGATTTACTCTTCGAGCAAAGCGACGCTCTAATTATAGTCGCGATAACGTTTTACGCACGCTTAGCTATAACTCATAGGAAAATCTAGCGTCGGGAGGGCCGCACTTATCGGTCCCGGTCACGGCGCCGCTCCATAAAGTAGATTAGGTAATTCACGGTGTAAACGTTAAACGGACGAACGATAGCCGGTGCGGTGGTGGGCTCTCGTTCCTTCCTCTCTACCCACTAAAACGCCGACACGCCGAGCTACTAACCGTATCGATACAACCTCACGTGATTCGCTTCGGGCAATAAATTTCCAAGATTTAAGTGGCTGCGTAATTTGAAAGCCACCGCGCCGGACCGCACCGAATCGCGCGCTTGCTACGTAAAACACGCCCGAGACTACTCCTCGTTACAGCCTCCTTTCATCCACAGAAAGGATTTTTTTCTTATTTGAATCTTGCAACATTGTTTTGTTAAGTATACACAAACACACACACACACACACACATATATATATATCTACCTAAGTATATACCTATACAAATAAATACTAAATTCTCGTAAGGATAACTTCATTCCTTTTCCGATTTAATTTCCGCGTTTCCTTAGTTCGATTTTCTTCGAGGCAACTCGGTCAATTGGTCACATTTTTCTTCCGTTCAATTATAATCCTCATTTGGTGAGTGAAATAGAATAACGCCGCGAGAAGTTTATAATGGATTTCACGGTTAACGGAAAGTATCATAATCACCATTCATCAAGCAGCGAGAATGGAAATTTTGGCTTTCCGTCCTTACCGATATTTAACACCATCGTAGGTCTACAAAATCGTTTCATTACCATAATTTAACATTTCATTCGTGTTAAATTAACGACGTAGATTCCGAAATGATGCTGGTTATCTGCCGAAAATGCGCCCGTTCGGAAATGGCTGCTCGAACGAGTTCGTTTATTATCGAAAGAAAACGAAATATCCCGTATTCGCTGTTTCGTTTCCATTTCCGATTTCTTCTTTTTCTCTGTTCGATAAGTAGTGCCTTCGTCATTATTTTAACAGAATTATTATTTTCTTTTTTCTTTTCATTTTTTGTTCTCGAAAAATTCCACCCGTCCTTCGGAAAAATATTAGACGTTCGTAAAGTTTATGATTAAAAATATATGGCGATCGTAAGAATCGTTAATGAGATAGCTTAATTTTGAAACTTTTCGATTTCGAGTGCAATGGACGTGGCTACGTAACCGAGAGTTTTTGGTAGCCTGGCGGTTTAGTCGAGCGATCTCCAGAGCTTTCCGGCTGCGTCAGCATTTGGACGATTGCACCGTTGAGGGCGAGAGCGAAATGCTTTTCACAAAAATGCTGGACGTGCAAGAGAGATTGTGATAGTGTGGTAAAGGTTAACGTGAGATCGAGGAAGAGTGAGAAAAAGAGAGATCTAAGGAGAAGAAATTTTCGTTCTACGAAATGTGAATTATAGAATGTGAGAATGAGGCGAAGCAAAAAACACAAGTTACCTCACATCACAATTAATCTCCCTTCATAAGGGATTTGCTTCAAACATTACGAAGTTATTACTTCTAAAAAGCTTCATCGATTTAATTTTAACATCCTTTCGAAGCAAAACTTCCCATAGTTCTGATGATTCTCGAGGAAACTTGCTTTCCCCTTTTGCGATCAAAATCATGGCGTTAGTTGGGAAATCAGGTCACGCTACTTTGAGTAGCGCGTGTTACGAACTGTCGAAAGCGTTGCAAATTATACCGAACTTAAAGCATTTTCGAAGATCGCGTTTCCTTCTTGTATTGCCCTTGCATATGCAGATATAGCATTGACTTATCTTACGCTTCCAGAGAAAATTAACAATGTACGAGATTGGAGTAGTATGAGGGAAGAATTTTCTAACATATCAGAGAATTTCGTAGATGAATGAGAGATAATGCAAAAGAAAATGTACCGTTGAACTAATTCAAATTTTAGAAGGAAAGTCTCAAATACATATGTTCTCAAGTTCTATGCGTATATATATATATATATATATATATATATATATATATATATATATATGTATGTATGTATGTATGTATGTATGTATGTATGTATGTATGTATGTATATGTATGTTGTTGTGAAGGCACGTAGGTATTATTTATGGATAATCTAGGCATATGCCATATGTACATACGTACATATATATACTGCAATACAACAGCTAGGGGAAAGAAAAGATCGAGATCACAAGATGACAAGGCGAAGGAGAAGTTCCTTCAATAATGATGCAGCCCTAACAGGCTAGAAGCCAGGTTCACTCTACCCTCACAGCACCCTTCTTCCTAGTAGTTACACCCTTACGGACTTACTACCCCTTAGCGACAGTTTTCAAATAGGCGTCTGTCGCTTCGCACCCTACCCAACATTCACCTATGCTTCAGTCTCTTCGAACCCCAATCTCGCCATCGTCATCGTCGTCGTCGTCGTCGTCGTTGTTGTCGTTGTCGCCGTCGTCGTCGTCGTCGTCGTCATCGTCCTTTCGTCTTCGAACAAAGTATACGTTTTACGAAAGATAGAGCTACCTTGGACAGAGGATTCTAGAGAATGAAGCGACAACTTGCCGTGTAAAAAGGGCAAAGTAATCTCTCCGTCGACCCGGCTCTATTTTACGGTGAATCTTAAAGTATACCACGGTTATTGTTATATCAGATATATCCCTTGTTATCCAGATATATCCCTATATGTTATATCCCTACGGAAAATACTTGGAAATTTTATTAGGTATTCGGATTATTTCGGGAATCTAATTAAGTAGCTGAAGATGAAGCTCGGTTGTTATTTAAAAGTCGGTGGAATAAATTTGATAGAATCTCGCGAGTAGAAACAGAGATAGATATCACGGATTGCGTTAAAATGCATCCACTAAATTTCCATCGACTCAATGCGGAAATGAAGTCCCACGGGGGTTAGGATAGAGGAGAGTCGGGTATAGGTTGGATCGAGGAGCGAAGAGAAGGTACGAGGAGGGAGTATAGGGAACATTGCAACGGTAGGTCGAGAAGGCGTGGTCTGGTGAGACCGAGAAAGGACGAGAAAGGGTGACTGTCTCGCTCACACTCGTCTGTGTGCAATACGTACCAACGGTACGAAAGGGTCCTCCTTCTCATCTATCCTCTCACTTTCCATGTCGGTCGTACGTGGAACTTACGATGCGCGATGCGGCAACGCCTGATGTGTGTGTATCGTCTCTTTCTCTCTCTCTCTCTCTCTCTCTCTCTCTCTTTCTCGCTCCTCCCTTCATTCCCTCTCTCTTTCTTCCTTTATCCAGCATTGCTTCCTGCTCGCACGACGAGCGTGATGAGTACACTGCTATTCGTGGTGGTATCGTACACGTAGGTGCATTCGGCGATGCACTCTTGCGTACGGAAGGTGCACCAACACTCGGAGAAATGCTCAGTGCAGTGTCAAAGGATCGAAAGTGTGGAGCGAGCGATGCTGGTTGTGGTGGTGGTGGTAGCTGCGATGCAGTGGTGTATAGGGGTGTGAGTTCGGAGGGTGCAGTAGAGTAGGAGGGTGTCTAGACAGACGGCGGGGATGGTTAGGCTGGCTGCTTGGATGGCTGGCTGGCTGGCTGGCTGGCTTGCTTGCTTGCTTGTTGGTTTGCTAGCTGGTTGGCGGGCTGGCTGGATGACTAGATGGCAGCCCTGGCGTTTCGTGCAACTCTGTATATATCGTTGCACTGGCGTTGCATTGTGAAGAAGGGGCAAGTAGGGGGTGAAAGGGGTGGCGGAACTGCTTCTTCAGGCAGTCTGCCTTAAGTGAAGACTATCCTCCTACCACGCGTACGCGCGAGCTACTATCCTCGACTACCACCACCACATCCACCAGCATCATCAACAACGCGCGTTCTCTACGTGTACGGCAGTTAAAACTAGCTGGCTGCGAAGAAAAAGGAGGCTCTTTTCTTTAGACCGCGAACGGTAATGAGAGCCGTGACTCCTCTTAGCTCGAGCTGCCGATTGGCCGCGACTCTACTTCTCGGAGATGCAAGGAGCCTCAGATATCACCTCAATCTTCCATACTCCTCCACCTACTACCTCTTCCTCCTACGCTACCTTTATCGAACAAACGGACGCCTCGTCCTTTCGCTATTCTTCGGTCGTTACGCTTAACGAGAAAACGCGAGACAGCGGGAGGATTTACGCGTCTTCGGGTTTTCTCAATGGCCTCAATTTTTTTCCCCTTTTCCCAAGAAGTAATCTAACGAGGGTCTATGTACGTCGTTGTAAATTTAAATTTATCGTCGATACTACGCCGTACAGCGGCATCAAGATAATTATTACTCGTGAATAGCACGGTGGAAGTAGGAGAATCAATTTGTAACGATATAACGAAATGATTTTCGTCCGATCGACGTTATTCCATCGTGAAAAGAAAAAATAATTCGATGCTAATCCTCCTTAATTGCACATGATATTTGCATAATTTTAATTAGACAAACACATACAGATAACGACGATTTTCTATGACTAGTACCTCGTTTGATCATAATATTTAGACATACACGTCCAAGCATATATAATAAACGATTCATTGAAGTGTTAACAAACCTTCTATCAATTATTTTCGCTCGTTCAACGATTATTTCCGATCGGCGTGATTATATTTAGATACCTGTATGCATTTTACGATTCGATTGAACCTTTCTAATTCTTTATTAGATCGTAAACGTAGCGTTCGTCACGAAGGTAAACGAAACTAATCGTAGTACGAGATCGTAGTTCGAAAGTTAACGACATTAAAAAGTCGTGATAGGGCTTTGAAGGAAGGAGTGGAAGAAGAAGCCTTTTCTAGCGTCCAACCATGCGTCGAGTCATCCTTGGTTTGTCCTCTCAGCCCTCATATTCGATTTCAGGTGGTTCGGCCTTTGCGGACCCTTCGTCGCAGGGACCTTCCACTCGTGCACGTTCCACGTATCGATGTTCGACGAGGTAGAGCATCGCTTTCTCGTAACATCGTTCTCGTGTTCATCGTTCGCCGTCTTTGCGTGCTCTTCGACCGACGGAATATCGAATGCACACGAAGCGTATCCTCGTATAGCTTGGCCTTGCCTATTCACTTTTTTTTTTGTTCGGAGAAAAAGAGGACGAACGTTCCTTTTTCTTTTTCTTTTTTTTTTTTTTCTTTTTTGTTTTGTCCCTCCGATCGACGAGATCTCGCTCGAGGGCAAGAGATATATGGTTTTTATATAAAGTTGATTCTTTCTCGGTCTTTATTTTTGTAAGTCGACCGTTGTGGAGCCGACACGATTTCATCATTAGCGGTTTTGGTATTGCGACGAGGATACGAAGAGGACGACGGGGACGACTTTATTATTCTTTTATTAGCGGGAACGCCATTATCGTTTCCCAGGTACGTCCAGAGGAAGATTACTTCGAGATAGATCGAATATGTTCACGAAATAAGTGGAAGTTATATATTTAATATCGCAGTAGCAACGATTAGACGATAAAACGTGCCTCGTAAACTGCTGTCTACGTCCCCAACCCCTCCGCTCCCGCTCTAGCCCTCCTCACCCCTTCTTCCCACAATCCCTCCCATGTTCTTCGACTCGTTTCGCTTCTCTCGAAAACGTCGAACGAGTTATATTTATGAGGGAAACGAATTGATAAAAATTATCCTAATACGTTTCAGTCAGCTTCGGTAAAAGGACGGAGGTAAGGGGAAATGGAAAATCTCTTCCGCGGCGGATCCAGCTTAGCGAAATGAAATTTCACAGTCTCTTCTTCTCCTGCTTCTTCTCCTTTTTCCTCTTTTCCCTCCTCTTCCTTGTTTTCTTTTTTCCCTCCCTCCCGTTTCGCGTAATAATTTTATTTTTTTCATCAACACTATCTATAATCGGTTTAAAGAAAAAAAAAAAAAAAAAAAAAAAGGAAAAGAAAAGAAGAAAAATAAAAGAGGACGTGTTCTAACGCGACGAATTAAGAAGAAGATTAAAACGATGGAAACATAACGATAAAACGGTTAAATCGTTCTGCGTATTCTAAAAGATAATCGATACGTCGTATGATACGATAGATTTAACGCGCACGTAGAAAATCGTTACTTATTTTCGACCACGTCGCCGATTCGACATTGTCAATAATGATTCTTTTCAAATTATATGTATTATACTTTCGTAGACTTTATGATTAATTAATCATCAACGTTACCGATACGGAAGAGCATCTTTGATACGATAATCTCAAAGAAAGTTCCGAAGAAATTTTTCCTATAGTCGCCTCTTCGGAACTATCGACTTCGAGTAGAAAACTTTTTCTCTGTTTCGATAACAACAATGGCGACATTACTCCCTTGCGCAACTTAGTGTCCAAAACTTATTCGACGTCGGTGACTTAATGAAAGTTTGTGTTTCGCTTCGAACATTCTGTACGATTACGTTACATTCTCTGCGATAAATCCGAATGTCGAGGTCGATACGTAAAGAGGTCTCTTCAATCTGTATTAATAAAAAAAAAAAAAAAAAAAAAAAAAAAACCCCAAAAGAAATTATCTTTCGAAAAATGATATATGAAAATAATTCAACGAGCTCAATGATATATGTATGTATATTATATGGTCGTACGTGGGCGTAACACACATATACGTACATACATATGTACGTGACGATCCACTCGATTATTCTAATTAATTGTTCTAACGATAATCTTATCCCGCATTCAAATGTTCCACGGTCCCAACCTTGTTATACGATATCAAGTGGGCGACAACTCGCATCGAATTGGATTAAGTCGATTTTCCCCATCCCGTTTTGTCCCTCTCTAACTAGCTTTCTCACCCCTAGCACACGTTCTCTGGTCCGGAGGTATTATGCGACATCCAATTCCTTTAGCCGGTCGCACGCCACTCTCGAACGTAATATCCCAGTGCCGGAGCCACGTTGTCTGTGTTAGCACGTCCTATCCTCTTATTCCCTTAACTTCGAATCGTCGGAGTCTGAAAACGTCTATAGATGATTTTTATACGATGTTATTTTCCATCAACATAAATTCGATTTTAACGTTGATAGGATATATGTACGATGTTCGGTATGTTTCATTGAGTTTCTCGAAACAATTTAAGAGACAAAATGAACCGTAGGAAGAAAATGGGTAAATAAACAAACAAATGGTAGTTATCTTTCGTCAAGAAAAACAATGTTACCGGAGTCGTACATTGCGCTAATATTTCTCCGAGTCTTTCTTTATCAACGATTCTATTTACATCTGTTTAGTAAAACGGCACAAGTCGAGCAATTACGTAATTAACGATGTAACATCATGCTCCTTAGCAGAATCCTCGTTCTATCGTCGGAAGCGCTTCTAACAAATCCCTAAACATCTCGCTAAGAGCTCCTGTCATGGACTCGTTCAATTAAGAAGATTACTCGGGGCTTCCGCAAAGAAGATCGACCACCCTGGCTGCGTTGCTATAGTGTGTCGAATGTGTAAATCCACTCTCTCTTTCTCTCTCTCTCTCTCTCTCTCTCTCACACACTCTTTCTCACTCTCTCTTTCTCTCTCTCTCTCTGTCTCGCTTTCTAACCTACCTACGATGATCTGGTGAACGTGCAGCGTCAATATGCTGGTGTCTGGACCAAGGGATGTGCGATTAGTTAGAATTAGAGGAGCCATTAGTTAGTGCCTCTTCCATACTCATCTCTCTATCTCTCTCTTCTTGTCTTATGGAGGAAACGTCGAAGGTAATCGCTCGATATCGCGGGTACGACCCTCTTTCCTCTTCGGATAGGATTAACTACGTTCGAAATCATTTTAATTAGCGGTCCAGGCGACAGCCAAGTCTCTCTCGCTCTCTTATAGAGAGTACCGACACCGGCGCAAGCTCTACTCTAACCACGTCTTGAGATATCGACCTCGGACGATCGGATTATAGTCTCGAAAGAGGTTTTCGTCTCCTCTTCCTTGAAGACTCTTCCCGTGTTCCTTGTCCCTCACTTTCTCGATAACTCTAACTTCGGCGTCGCCGGAAGATCTTGAAGATAGTAATAAATTGGATGTTAAGCGACGAAAATTGGTCAATTAGGGTAGACGTTCGGCTTTCTCGCTCGCTCATTCGCTCGGCACTGTTTTTCTCATTCTCTCTACCACTTCGTTCGACAGTATCTATCCCGTAAAGTCTTTATAAGAGTAATCGACCTTACCGCGTAACTCGAATTAATTAGTAGTTCGGCTTGGAAGAAAGTCGATGACTCGATTGAAACCGATCAAAGTTTGTAGGATTATTTTTACTTTCTTTCTTTTTCTTTTTCCCTTAGAAGATAATTCGAATAGTTTTAGAAAATATCTGTTTACGAATGGAACGAGTTAACAAGCCGTATTTAACAAACAATTAGCTTAAGTGTTTTTGTATCATCAGGAAAAGCGTAGATTCTAATTGAAAACAAACGGTAAGGTAAGATCGATATTCTTGTAAAAGAAGAATACATTGTCTAGTAGCGGTGGGTATACGACTTGGTCGATGAGAAGCTGTAGAAAGTAAGCATTAAGGAGATAACGAGTTAATAATTTAATGACGTATCCTGGAAAACGCTTTCAGCAGCGCGAGTACCGTACCGCACATGATAGCAGCCAGGAGGTAACTAGATTATTTTATAATGCAATTAAGGTAGTCTACACTCGTTGTTTTTGACCAGACAAGAGATATTGGAAAAGCTTTGTTTATCGGAACTATCAACGTGTATATACCGTACGACATGAGACCTTACGTGATACTTTATATTTTTTCTACCATTATTTTCTTATACCGTTATACATCTAAAGATAAAAATGTACGCGAATGGGATACGAATTCCAATCGATTCCACAACGTTCGTACCGAATGATCGAGCGCACTTGATTTTTGCGATCGCGCGATGCGCATCGTGTGCACGATATTGGACATATAATTATACCCTGAAATTAATATCGGTTATCGTGAATTTCGATCGATGTCAAAGGGAGCTACGAGTGTCTGATTAAATTACGCAGGCGGGCTCAGTTAGCCGCTAAATACGGAAACCAATATTCTATCGGAATATCTGTGCCAGGATTGATCTCCATTCAACGAGAAGACATCCCAACCACTTCTATCTTCGGGTTATTTTTATCGATCCGTATCTCGATCGATTAGATTAATTTTTTTTTCATCCTCCTTCTTTATTCAACAAATATTATTATAAACTCAGTCGATGACTAACGCCTAATGGCTTTGTCGAATAACTATTTTTAATGATATTAGAACCGCGTAATTTATGCACCGTTAATATAATTTATGTGTATTGAAATTAATATGCGCGCCGGTAATCTATGCGTTTTATCGAACACGATAACGTAATAATAAATGTATTTACGTATTTATTAAATTTATCTTTTACTCTCCTCTTCCTCCCCCTCCTCTCTCTCTCTCTCTCTCTCTCTCTCTCTCTCTCTCCATCTCTCCGTTATTTCTGTTCTCGTATAAATGCATTCTCTACATTATATGATGTGCTCAAGAAAATAATAAAATCATAAGCTTAAATAAACTATAATACAGAAATATGTGCAACATAATTACAAAACGGAATATAAGCGGATGGCATATATATATATATATATATATATATATATATATATATATATATATATATATCTTACAAACCATACTTTATTAAAAATATATCATATAATATCCTTCAACATCTTCACGCTAAATCTAAAGTCCATTAATGCAAGTCCATTATTTTATTAATTAACACGAAAGTGGTTAAATAAAAAATAGTTAGTACAGCAGAAAAAGAGTAATAGAAAGAAATGGACAATTCTACAGAAATTTCAACGTTTAATTTTGTTGCACGATTGGCCGAAAAGGTGACCATTGCAAAAACACAAAAACCTTCGTAAAAGCACCAATTCGTTCGTTGTCCGGTTGACGACACACATGTAAACAACTGAAATGAACGTGACATTTCACGTGTATGAATATAGAAACGCTTCGATGGATTCGTATATACTCTTTGTAAAGTTCGTTTCTCACTTGGTCTACGCTATTTCATAAAAAAAGAATGGATGTTGTATACATGTATGTACGTATGTATAAGTAAAAGAATATTCACCGATTTCGATATAAATTCGAAATTTCTTTGAAAGTTTTATTATTTGATATTCTGTTAATTAAAACTAGTTATAATGATTTACTTAAATATGTATATATTCGAACGAGAACGTATATGTATAATATTTCGAAAAGATATTAATTTCTGAATAACCACTCAACGTTGTTGGAAAATCGTCGCGCAAAACAAACCGTACAGCCGTAGCACATTTGTTATCAAACAGTCGAATGTCAATAAATGTGAAAACTTACAGTATTGCAATGAAACTTCAAAGGATATATATTTTTTTTTCAGCTACTATGAGAAATTAGAAACCGTTTATGATTTTTATAGAGTGTAAATAACTGCAATATATAACATAAACGAACATATGGAGAAGCGAATTTGTTCAAAGGATTAATTAATTCTAACGATTGCGTTTGTAGAGTACAAAGCTAAAACGATATGTTTGAACGGGAGCATTGAGGCTGAATTGACATATGAGCGAGGTAGAGAATTTTTCTCTCGCGCGGACATAGCTGAGAGAATTTTCAGAAATTTATTCCGGACGGTCATTGCTTTCATTCACACATTGAATCTTTTTGTTTTACGCCAGCGAAGTTATTTGCGTGTTTTATAAAAGCTTAGTTTCCTTCAAAGCTTCCTTTAATGTCGAATTGAAATTTTTCTTTGAAACATATTTTCACGTAAAATGCTATAAGTATTTTATTCGTAGTTCGAACAAATTTCACAGCGATATTTTCGCTAAGCGTACCGTTTTCTCGTTTCTGTCTTCGAAACGTCGAAGAACGCAACGAACGGCAGATAACGAAAGTCGATTATCGATAATATCGTTCGCAGAAGTTCACAGACACGTGATGAGGACGTTGATTCGGCGTAACCAATTTACCTGCCGCGACGTTCGAACGTACCTTTCTATCGTGCAGACGTGCAGATTGGTGCATTTTCCAAGTCGAAAGAAAATAAAATCGAAAACCAATATTCCGCGTTTGCAACTACCACCACCGTTATCGGGACACGCCCGTTTATTTTTTGCAATTTTAAAGCGAAAATTGATTGTAACCACGTATTTTGTTAGTTATCATAAATTTAACCTTTACATTTGTACATCACAATGATCATCTTAAGTGTTATCAATAATTTCATTAGAGAATACGACGGATTTTTAAAATAATTCCATCTCATTGTCAAAAAGTAATTTATTATCATAAGGAAAATTCGTTTGCTTCGTTGCGAACGTCAGTGAAATACGCGTCTGAAAATCAGGACTGAAATGGAATGGGACATGGTAAAACTTTTCGGGATTTCATCAGCGGATTACATTCGCGCAACTCTAGTTTTAATTATCGAACTTTAATTTGATTTGTAGCGTATCCGACGTTTTTATAATACGAGACTCGTCTAGTTCGCAAAGCATAGAATGGTACACGGCGTACCATTGTAAATTGAATTGTAATGGAAACTTCAAAAAGTTCCTTTGTTAATTTTTGTAAATACAGACGGTCTGGATTGTTTTAATTTGTATTGATAACATCACGAATGGGCGGAGCTTTCTACGAAATAATTTCTAGAAACGCTCGTCGGTATTAAGCGAGGCCAGTCTTTGAAAGGAGTATAATTTAATTGAACTCGTTAAAAAAAATTTAATTATCTTCGAGATACCTACGTCCCCGTCGAGAGATACCGTGCCAACTTTCGTCGAGACGGCTTAAAAGATTTTCAAAAGCCAGTCATAAAAAAGTGAGTCCAAACATAATAGAAATATTTCTACAAAATTTCTAAGTGCCCGATATAGAGGGATAGAGAGAGAAAGAGAGAGAAAGAGAGAGAGAGAAATGGGCGAGAGGATGGGACAATTAATTGTCCTTGATACGTAACGAGTCTATATTTTTTTGTGATGGTATATGACTATAAAAGGCAGTGAGAGGAAAAAAAGAGAACTGTTTTTGTCACCGGGAGCTATACATACACGCAAAAAATTCAAATACAGTCGACACAATCTGGGTGGTTAGGCGTTAAAACCTGTCATATTCCATTAAAGGTCGACCGATCGGTAATACACCAAACGTAACTCTATCTTTCCCATTATGTATTTTATTATACCTACTGTCCTCGCCGCACGCGTCGACCATGTCCTTTTTCCTCTTTGTTATAAATTTAACGCGTTTATCTCCGGCGCGCTCGAACGGGCGTCGATCGTATACGTGGACACGAACAGTAGGGATAGACTGATCTGTGACGGGCAGCCAATATTTCATAATTATTAATATCCCGCCAATCCTTTCTGTGAGGGGCTACGAAAAGGATACGCTTCTCTCTCTCTCTCTCTCTCTCTCTCTCTCTCTCTTTCTCACTATCTATCTATCTTTTACAAGTAGCAATATATATTTGTAAAAATTGTTTTGTCGATGTTTTATTGGTAAACCGAGCGGAACTTGTGCAAATTTACCATCGAACGTTATTATTTTATTAGTATTATTATACTATTTATTAGATTCATCAGTATCGTCATATTTGAAGGCTCTGATATTCAAGAGACTTTGATGCGTTTCGGGATAAACCGATCGCTCGATTTACGTTCCGTTCGAAAAGTAATTAACGTCGAGGGTTCTGTCGTTGTTGCACAGAGACGAGAAAATCGCGAGCGTGTTTTGCCTGGGTGCTCGTTCCCGGCAGGGGTATACGATACTTTCGACGATGAGAGGAATTCACGAGGAATTCGAGGACAAGGTCCGCCATTCGGAGTTCCACGATAGCAAATTTTGCAGCGGCGAGACGCGATAGAGAAGGCGAGTTAGACGATAGCCGTGAAGGGTGAGAGAAGCAAGCGAGAGAGTAAAAGAGAGAGAGAGAGAGAGAGAGATAGAGAGAGAAACTTTTATCGGCTGACAAGCAACCAAGCCAAAGCCGTTAATGGCTACTCAAATATGCGTCCCTCTAGCCACACTCCTACGCCGTGGCTTTCGAACTTCATTTTCAAAAGTTCCAGCCGTCTGCGGGATACTTTGATGGCTTTCATTATTTACAAACGGAACGAGGCGGGGAGAGAACGAACGGGTTATCTTTCTCCATCCACCCCCCTCCGCCACCCCTCCTCTCTCTCTCTCTCTCTCTCTCTCTCTCTCTTTTGCTCGTCAAAACAGATCAAGTCTATCTCGCTTTTAGACTGGCAAAAGCGTATGTTTCTTCGTCGGGCAAAAGACTCAAAAGCATTAACCGCGAATTTGCTTAAGCCTGAAAACGCGAGAGGCCTGACGGCGCTTCCGGCTAAAGCAAATTTTTATTTTTATTTTTATTTATGAATAGGTATAGGTATAGTGGTAGCTAGCTTGGTCTGAACAGTCGGGATAGCCACCTTATACCCATTCTCGGCTTAAGGGGTCTAGCCAAAATCGCTCGAGATACGAGCTTTCACGAGGCAATTAGTAAGCGATATCTAGTAATTACCACGGCAAAGGGACGATCGGTGAAATACCGTTCGAGCAAGGTTCTTTGGCCGACCGATAAATCGTGGGCAGCGTGCAATTAATCGGGCGCGAGGCACTCGAAACACAGAGCTCGCTTGGTATCTGGTTGACCCTCGGTCACCGTCGTAGTTGTCCTCCTCGTCGTTGGAATCGGTGGTGTCTTTTCCTCGACGCTGTTGTATATTCTTGCTCGGGTATTATGGCGAAGCTCGCCGAGAGAAAAAGACCTATTGCTCTCCCAATCTTTTTCTCCTCCCTTTTTCTTTATCTTCCGCTCTTGCCCGTTCTCGCCTTAAAAGATAGAACAAGGGGAAAAGAAAGAAGCTCGGGAGAATCGAGAGAACGCATTCAGCCTGGCCGGAACATAATAACGACCACCAATTAAAATACCTTATTACGAGACGCCGCAGTCCAATTGGATGGTAGACAAGATTTCTCAACGCGAAAAAAAGTACGCGCTTTGTAACACGTTATTGAAGGTTGGCGTTCTGGGTTGTTGGTAAATAACAACCCGTTCTTGGCTTCATCAGTCCAGCCGCTTAACGCTCACCGATGAGACCTCTAACGTTATCCTTCGATTTACCGATCGTAAATTATCGTATTTATCGTATAGTTTTATATATCGGATATATATACTCATATAAAAGCGATATCGGGGGAAAGTATAAGCCGCCTAGGGTTGTCGTACATAATAACAGCCACCAATTAAAATACCTCATTACTGTGGTACAATAGGCACACGCTTGGCGTGAGAGGGTAAAGCGAAAGAGAGTGAGTGAGAGAGAGAGAGGGAGAGAGAGAGAGAGAGAGGGTAGGATTGTAGGCCGGGTAAAGGATTAATTCCTAACAAGAGACCTGCCTAGGGCTGCGGATTGAATTCCACGCTCACGCAAAAGGGAAAGGAGGGTCAGGAAGCGTCGGATCATCCGCGATCCTTCTGTCAATAAACAAATTAATGAACGGCTGCTTCCCGTCCCTTCCAATTAGGAAGGTCGCCCGTGAAAAAAACCTGGACCCACGGCGCCCATACTCTGGCATTCTCTCCCTTTTACAATTTTTGAATCGTCGCTAGCGTTACCCGCGCAATACAGTCCCATCGAGAGATTTTCCACCGATGATTTGCAAGTCCTACAAAACCGATCACCTTCTGTGATCCGGAAGGCTATAACGGCTTGGAACATTGACACTTTTCAAAGCAAACTCGGAATATACAGTAAAATCGGCTTTTACATATCCCACGATGAAAAATGTGTCAGATATATGTAGGATATCAGATTCGTTGTCTGTTAAAAAAAAAAAAAAAAAGATAATAAAAATAAAAAAAAAAAATTATTCAGTCCTTATTTACGGTTCGTTATAAAATTTCTTTAAATAATCAGCCAATAAATTAGACAAAATTTTTATGTCATAGAGATGATCGCAGATAAAGTTACGAACGATCTCAAGTTGTTTTTCTCTCTCTCTCTCTTTTTTTCTCTTTTTTTTTGGCAACAGTAGCGTATTAACGAACGCATTGCAATAACGCTCATACACACCGTGATAAAAATCCTTTTAAATTCCATCCACATGCATCGTTCGTCTCCATTGGATTCGGTCGTTCAATGGCCTACAGCGCGCAATAAAACGTACTTACCTTTCGTGCTGTCGAACGGTACACAGAGCTCACCCGACAGTTTATCGACGCCACATCCAGACCTTTAAAAGCGATTTTAAAGGAAAAGAAATTCTTACGCCGACGTAAATTTCATATTTCTCAATTTTCTCATCTTATCATCCACTCCGACTTGCACCGCGAATAAATTTTCATAATCAACAGCTAATCTCTGTAATTATTATTGAAAGAAATTATAACGAGGAAAGGGTAAAAAGAAAAATAATTATAATAGATACGGTTGTTTACTGTCGAACGCATAGCTAACAGACAAACAGTTTATTTTGTCAACTAGACAACATTTGCGTAATTACATTGTATAATAGACCGAGCTTAAACGCTTTACCTTCCGACACCGATCGTACGCATCGTCCGTGTAAACTTTACATGGATGTGCTTCTATGTGTTCTCTCTCTCTCTCTCTCTCTCTCTCTCTATCTATCTATCTATCTATCTATATCACGTAGATATCTAACACATACGTAAAATACAGGCGTAGACACAACTCTATGTGAGGACTATAACTCTATTCGTTGGTTTGCTTAGTTAATATCAACGTTAGTAAGCTCACGTTGATAGGATATCGCGTTCACGCCAGTTCGTCTTCTCTTTCTCTCTCTCTCTCTCTCTCTCTCTCTCTCTCTCTCTCTATCTTTCTTTCTCTTTCACATGCGCACAGAAATACATATACATAGCTTCATAATAGCATTATAACGTTAATACGGAGATTAAAATACGTTCGTTCAACTCTTCATTTCGTCTAAACGAAAAGATTCAATGAGATAATGACTCTTCGTTCGTGAGAACGTAAGCCCAGTAACAACAGACTAGAAACTCATGGAGTACCGCGAATAGACGATTAACCAATGGTAATTAACATCTACCCATAATTGACTGATCTATAGGTCACTTGATTCTCCTATCGAAATAGTCCTCGTATTCGCTGACTGCTCTCCAAGCCGCGAACAACCGTAATTAGAACGATCGTACGAGATTAACTATTGAAGAGAGGGAGAGAAAAGGTTTCGTTTTAGGGAGAAACACGATTACGCCGATTCTGGTAGTCGCTTATCTCACGCTGGAATCGTAGAGCTTTGGGGAAACGAGAAGCCAATGGTTCACGATTAGCTAATGCATCGATTAACCATTCTCGAACTTCTGCTCATACCTAATGAAATGGGAATATTTTTGTAGCTTTCGTGAATGCAAGTGGTTTGCTTTTTTTTTTCTGCTCATACTCGATGAAATGGGAATATTTTCGTAGCTTTCGTGAATGCGAGTGGTTTGTTTTTTGTTTTGTTTTGTTTTTTATATTTTTATATTTTTTCTCCCCTCCGTTAAAAATGAAAAGCAAACGAAAGGGAAAAAAAGGACAAAGAGAGAAAAGAATAAAATTTCAGGAAGGGTAAAAGAGGAGGCTTTAAAGGGATTCGTGACGATGACACGTAAGGTTTTTATCGTTGCGCGGTACTTGGAAGCGATTCCCGAGGCAAGCTGACAGGACGTCGTTGCAAGGACCGCAACAAAAACGATATTTATCGTTGTTGCTTCGTCTTTTCTCTTTTGATCACTCTCGCCCTTTCCGGTCGGCCGCTTACGAGTTGGAGAAGGGAGATCATGGTAGCTACCAAGCCATGGTGATTGATTAACGATCGGTCCTTGCATAAAACTACCATCGCGTCTCTTAGATATATCTTTGCACCCTCTTTCTTCACCTTCGTCCTTTCGCAAATGCTTTGTTGTAAATAGCGATCATCTTGTGACGAATAAGAGAAAGACAGTCAGTCCGTTAATCCTCTTTTTATTTCTTAGCAATGTCGAAAAGCTAGTATCCATCTCTTTCTCCCTTATTATCCTCCATTTCTTATTTATTCCTCGAGCTGTCTTGTGGATTGTATTAGCAATTAAAGTCGAATACATAGAAGGACCACCGATTGAAAGAGGTTTAAACTCAAGATGGCGTGAAAAACTTGTCTTCCGGGGCTCCGGTATCGTTTGCTCTGTTTTTACAATTTACTACATTTAACGAGTCTTAAGAGATAGACGCAACAGGAACCTTTGAATGGGATCACAGTATTGCAATTTTCGCGACGTCACTTGCGATGTCCCTTTTGTCTCAGATCTCCGAAACGCATCGGGACACTCGATTAATCGTTCCTAACGAGAACAGCAGGGAGATGGAGGAAGGGACGGACGATGATGAACCATAGCGAAAACAATAGGATTGACTGAACGTCCGTTGCAGTACCAGCGTATCGGCTTTGACGTATAGATTATACTAAGACGCTCCGATATTAATGCTTACTGGGAACACGCGACGTATGCACTATGCTATTATGCGATCACGAGTCAATAGGACGCGAATCACCTTATGTATGCACCCTAATGCATTTACGTGGGTGGAACACGAAGGAGAAGAGAATTTATAGAATCGTCGTATCGATCGATATCCGTGAATATTATTAAAGTGTAGCCGAACTTATCTAATAATATTTAATTCAGTTTTAATTTATACGAGCTCGTAGCTCATAGTCGGATTTTATCTTACACGTAAGTATATCGCGTAGTACGTTTTATCGTAGGAATTGTTTATGTTTTTTCTTTTTTCCTTTTTCTTTTTTTTTTTTTCCTCAGATACTATAAGAGTCGTCGTATATAACTCACGAGAAGAAAGGGGTACCTTCCGACGAAATTTATAATCGTTCCCTCGAAGCCTTTCTAAGCACATGACTTTAACGTTTTGCGCGATAAATGACGATTTAAAGTGGGTAATTAATTCGCGTGATCCGGAGGTCCGATACACGCTCGGAATAAAGAGTGTACCGCCTCGTGAGGTCAGAACCAAGTGAAAAAGTCGTTCTCTGGCTTGTTTCGAACCGTACGGGGTCGCGTTAAAAGCCGGGCGTCGACGAATCGAATTTCGGACGAGCCACGTATAAGGAGCGGAGAATTTAGATCAACGGGATGCCGATCGTTCGTGGAATAATTTACTCGTTTTATTCGTTTCGCAGTTAAATAAATATTCGAGAAGTACGTTATTTGATAAGTCGATTTTTGAATTATACATTTTCCTTTTTTCCCAAGTCGAGAGGACTCGACATCGAGGGTATTAAAACAAAAGGAAAAAAATAATATAAGAATACTTGTCTATTTTGCTGCGATGAAACGAATTGGGAGGGACAAATAGCGGACGGAAAGAATCAATGGGATTACTTGAGTTGGAAGAAAAATTCGAATCTACCGCGAAGTGTATTCATTCTGTACGTCATAATCAATTGCTCCACGAACCATGGAACATAGTTTCGCGCGATCGTATATTCGCGCCAGCCAACGATACGCGATCAAGCGTGAATAAGACTTCGCTTCGAGGAGAAAAGACAGGTTCTCTTTCTCTTTTCTTATTCTACCGCCGTACTGTCTACGACACAAAGTTAACCGTCGAGGATGACAATCTCGATTATCGATTCGCCTTACTCGCCCTGCCCTCTTCCCCTTTCGATATTTTGCTCGTTTCCCTTTCTTGATTTGAAGGGGTCGTCGTTCTAGAAAGGTACATTCTTCTTTCGCCGAAGCAATCGGATATACCGATAGGAAAATTGAAAAAGCAATTCCTCGATGCAACGAAAAAAGGGAAAGCGATGGATGGAAAGAAAAAAAAAAAAAAAAAAAGAAAAAGAAAGAAAATCTTCGCGAATCGTCCCTCGTAGTTGAAATTCTTCAGATAAGTGATGGCGCTCCCTCCGATCGACAAAGTAATATCTATCGAGATGTAGAAGAACGAACTCGCGATAACGGAAACGAAGAGAGTGCGATCGTCCTCGCGAAATCACCGACAATCGCGCGTCGCCCGAGTCCAACGTTGCAGTCGGAGTCGGAGTGGGAGGGGGGGGGGTAGATGTACGAATCTATGATCGAACACCGTCGAGGATCGAGATCTTTGATTGCTACGAGGAAAATGGAAAAATTGTCTTTCTCGTAGACGCGAAGATGCACCGGAAATAGGTACGACGATTCAAGTCGCGCCCGACTCTTCGGTATCCGTGAAAGCACTCAAGAGGAGGAGAAGTGTAGTGGGTGAGCACAAAGAGAGATAGCAAAACCCGACTATATCCTGTGCTATTTCTTCGATTCTCGGTCGTATAAATCGTCGGAGAAAACCACTCATGGTTCGAATCTCGTGCGTTACGAGCCATCGACGAGATACGATAATGCCGTTTCCGAACCGAAATCTCTACGTTTCATCGATGATCTAGGATGCATAGAACGAAACGTCATAGCGTAGATAATGGCGATAACATGTTAGTCGGAGTACGACGTCGAAAAAAAAAAGAAAAGGAAGGCAGTTATTCTCGTGAAAATAATTAATAACGATACTCATTCCCTAGGCCATTTCCGTTCGTGGCAATTCGATTCGAGCGAAACCGAGACGGTTTAAACACGTACCTTGTTAAAGCATTAAGCGAGTCTTGTAACCCGAGGGGAACACATCCCTGCAAGCTTTGTTACCGACAGGGTAGGAATTTCTCCCTTTCCCTTTCTCCCTTTCTTTCTTTAGTATTTTTTATTTCTTCCTCCGCGATACAAAATGTTCGAGTTACCCGGAAGTCATTATAAACACAAATAATTAAGCGAAATAGCGCAAGTTTCAAGGCTTTTGATAAAAAAGAATGTATGTATTACAAAAAAAAAAAAAATCTAGAATACGTATCGTTAGAAACTTTTCACTCGAACGTGTTTCAGGAAATTGTTCCGATAAATTTTCTACAAACGGAATCCGAAACGCGAAGCCATCTGACTGACCTTAGTTCAAAGTCAATTTTTCCACACGAAAATTTTCTCGCCCGAAATGGTATCCAATTGACAGTGGCAACAATCGTTTACTTTGTCATTAACTCATTACCTATTTGCACCTTCGACGAGCTCGTCGGTTCAATACAGAACCGATTGTTCATCCCAATTATTCCCATGAAGCTTTACGAAGAAGTGAATGCGTTAAGGTGCTCTTCTCGCCGTATCGATCTTTGAAAATATTTAAATTCCATAAATATACAACGAAACGTTGAATAAAGCATACGCAAACATTACTCTATCTCTCTTTTTCTCTACTTCCTCTTAGGCAAGAGAGATAAAGAGAGAACTTGAGAAGATAGTACGTCGGGGCTACTGCATAAACCAAAAGCGGCAAAAACTTTCAATAACGCAACGAAATAGTCGAAAGCAATCTTATTTTTCATTTTTACATACGGATCTTGATTTTTACGATGCCCTTCTCTCTCCTCTTTCCTCTCCCCCCCCTCTCTCTCTCTCTCTCTCTGTCCATCTGTCTTTTTTCTTTTCAAGATAAGTCATAAAAGTAACATGAAACTCGAAAGGGCGAGTAATTCGTCGGTGATCTAGAAATTACCGTAATAGATTCGCTCGAATGAACGGAGCAGTGCGGAACAGCGTGGGCGTTACGGAATCAAATTCGCTGATGGAAATAGGAGGAATAGGAGTGTAGGATCAAGGCCCGGGAATAAATCACTTCTGATTTTAATCAAACCCGCTGAAACAGCCGCTTCGTCCCGATGGCCTGCTTTCGTTCAGTATGACTCCGTATGCAAGTGCACGCGTTAAGCCAGTCTACTTCCTCATTCCGAGTTTTCGATGTTCGATAAAGCAATTTCTCTCGATGGGATTCGTTGATCGAGGAATGATCGAGTGGGTACGTCACGTTTCTCGTCCTGAAGTAAGTCTCTTCCATAAATTGGAGGCTAGAGATATTCGCACGAAACGTAGTGGTAGATAGATAGATAGATAGGTAGGTTGTTATATATAATATATAATTCCAGCATCTCTGGATCGATTAAAATCAATTTGACATCATCGTCATGGAAAAACGCACGAATATCAAAACACACGTACCACGTACCATCGAATGATCGAGATCCCACGCAACAGGTTGGACAAATTTTCATACTCCACGCGTCACGTGCGAGCGTGAAAGGAAGGAAAGAGAAAGACATGATTCTTTCGAAATTATTTTAACTTTTGAGTTATGTTCCCGCACATTTAAGTCGAGCCTCGACGATTATTCATCCATTTCGCGTTCGAGTATATCGAGCGACAACATTAGCGTCCAAACTTTTCCTACTTCTATTTGAAAGCAAGGGAGGGAGAGAAAGAAAGAGAGAGAGAGAGAGAGAGAGAGGGAGAGAGAGAAAAGAAAAACGATTCGAAGGAGTGAAACTAACAATACGTATAACGAGAGAATTCTGTCAAGCTAAAGTAGGTAATACAAATTGATTTGAAAATAATTTAAGGGCACGTGATAGAGCGTCCGAATAAGGCGATGAAGAAGAGAGACGCGGAAGAATCTAATTGTTAACCGCCGTCCTTCTTCCCTACGTTAAACATTCAAAATGATTCAAGTCGACGAAGGCGTAACGAGAAAATCGTTTAAGCGCAGGTCAACCGAGCTGACCCGCTATTAGTCTTGGTAATAGAGTAAAGCGCTTGTTTCCTATTCGGTCACACCTCTCTCTCTCTCTCTCTCTCTCTCTCTCTCTCTCTCTCTCTCTCTCTCTCTCTCTCTGCTTGGTGCATAACCTTCGCGCGATCTTTTCTTTTACATCGTCTTCAAATCAAAAATTTCTCACGATTCGCGTTTTTATTTGTTCTCAACATACGAAAGGATATCCTAAAGAAAATTTCGAGGATAATCCTTTGACGTTCCATAATTAATTGTTAACATATATCGCTGCAGTAAAAATAAAGGAAAACACTGTGACCTACTTTCGAGGGCATATTATTTTTTGGGATAATAATCCCAAAGGGAAAGGTCGTGCATGTGCGAGTTATAATCGAAAGCAAAACAGATGGACGAACAATGAGGCTCTCGCGGTCGAAGGTAATAAAATATGATAAACGTCACAAGCAGTGCACTTGCCTCTTTTGTTGGTTATGCTGCGACAATGCTGTTCGTTGACCGCATCGTAGGTCGAATAATATTCCATCGTTGAAATTTGTCCATCTTCGATGGATTACAGGGAGTTTCCGAGGGATCGCTGCAACAAGGGGAACTGAATCGAAGGTCTTTATATATATATGAAGGTCTTTATATGTGTGTGTGTGTGTGTGTGTTATTAAATATGAACTGTTCACATTTATTATTATTTTATCGTTAACACGTTACATGCTCATTAATTCAAAATATGTTATTAGCGCTGATGAGCGTTGTTCTATCACAAAATCGATTAAAATCGAAACGAACCAAGTGTCGGGTCAGTTGACAAAGTCCACATCAGCGTCGACCGAGCTATTTCTACGTTCAAATATGTGTTACAGGGAAATCGAACGCAAATAAAGCCAAAATACTCCGGTCACTGGATACCGTAACGAAGTACTGCATTGCCGCGAATCCGAATAATCGTGTAATTTGAATCGCATTATTTTGAACGTGGTATATCGTTGATGTTAGTGAAGCTTGATCCCACAATCGGTTAGAGTTCTCTTAAAATCTACACTCCTATTCGGTCTATTAAATTCGAGGAAGGAAAGGAGGTCTATAAATAGCGCGCAAGGACACGAACATTAATCAGTATCGCATATTCTCTTCGAAACGACCTTTCGATACATTCCTCTTTCGCATAGAGCAATGCTACCACTGGGCGAAGTCAAGCCGAGCGATAAAACCGGATAATTTTACGAGGCCAGGCTAGGTCGAAATCGCTTATCGAGGAAAGCCACGAAGATCGTAAATCCATCGGCGATCCACAAACCGAGTAAAAGCTGTCTGGAATCGTGCGAGAACGCATAGGGTCTCCAGTTATAAACGTGTGTGTGTGTGTGTGCATATATATATATATATATATATATATATATATATATATATATATATATATCTCCAATAACTCGACAACGAGGAGGAGGAAGAGCCAAAAAGCAAGTGAGCAAATAGCTTCGCCGTTGAAATTAGGAAGTTTTATTACCGTATCGTCGAAGATAACAGTAATGTAACAGTAACGATATCGCGAACGATATACAGGTTAATGTTCGCAATGTGTGATATGAACCTAGACATGCATACGTAAATATACCAACATACATATATGTTAGCAAATAATTCATATAGGATAGAGTATGGAATCAGGGATAACGAGTTATCGTGCTTTTTGCTCGCGCAACCAAAGGAACCGGACGCGCATCACGAGAAGCGAGCGTGAATTTCGGTTAGGTCGAATCGGGAAAGGAGGAGTGAGTGCTTACGTTCATAGCTACGGCTGACCCTACCCAAAAGCAAGTTTTCGCATGTGCACAGGGTGGTACGTTGGAGAGGAAGCGTAAAGAGAAGTAGAGAGGGAGAAGGAGAGAGGGAGGGAGGGAGGGAAAGAGTGAGAGAGTAGAACTTAGTAGGTACGTGCACTGTGGAGCTAAAGAGAAAGCAAGGGAGAAAGAGAACGAGAGAGAGGGAAAGAGAGAAATAGAGAGAGAGAGAGAGAGAGAGAGAGAGAGAGAGAAAGAGAGAGAGAGAGAGAGAGATAGTAGCATAGTCAGATAGTAGTTGGAGACTCGAGGAGAAGAGATGGAGGCAAGCAAGCTGGCAGGTAGGTTACGTATGAACGGAACTAACGTATGAGGTTGGAGCGTGGCCAGCCACTATTTCACACGAGCAACGAGGGAACGTACTAGAGGCTACCCAGTGGTCAACTAACCTCTGCTGACCAATGGACCACCGGATAACCTATGCTGCCTACCCCATCCGCTGGAAATATGCTTATGGTATACGCTTGGCCTGTCGTTTTCGACAACGAACGACGACCGACCGCGCCCCTTTTGCGTCTCGCCGTCTCGCATTACAAGAGGAACAAGAGAAGGAGAGAGAGAGAGAGAGAGAGAGAGAGAGAGAGAAATAGAAAGAGAGAGAGATTGAAAGAGATAGAGAATAGACTCACCGCCCATACCGTATCGAATATTTATCGAAGTCTAACTCTCCAAACAACGTCTGTGCCGATGCACCCTGTGCACCCTCTACGTCTGAGTAATTACATTGTAAAGGGGAAATAATTATTTGCAGAAGAGTATCGCTAGAATGGTAGAATGAGAGAGAGAGAGAGAGAGAGGGGGGGGGGGGGAAAGAAATGAAGAAAGAGAGAAACCGATTTTCGATGAAACATAACATACATAATTCTTCTTCTTTATCGATATTTCTGTGAGACTGAATTTTTCCGTAACTCTCGAATAAATTTCTATAAAACATGGACGAAACTTTAATGGAAGTAATTGGATATTCGATCATAACTGTTGCAATATTTCGAAACAAATTATTGGGCGTATACCTTCTTAATGATTCGATCGTCGTAGGGATAGGGAAGCCGTGTAATGCGATATGCCTGTTATTCAAACTTGAAGGATTCTTCTGCGTATTAAAAAAATTTTTCGAAGAATGGGAAGTTTTATTCGATGGTAATCCACGACGTTGGAGAATTGTAAAGCGATCGTCGAGCCCGTCGACCAGACGAAATGATGACGTCGATCGAAGTTTGCTTACAGAAATCACGAGTCATCAATAATTATTATGTGCATCGCGACGTAATATAACGGCATGAATGTTCTCAGATTGAACATAGCAACGAGTTCGAATCGATAGATTTATTGCCGTATTTATCATCGAGGCGTGTTCTTAGGCCCCGATAAACGAGGACATATCGATGAAGATGAGAGGTGCATCCTTTTGGAGATCGAAGGTCGAAAGAATCGGCGAGAACAGGTCGGAGGAGAGAAAAAAAAAAAAAAAGAGGAGAAAGAGAGAAATGATCGCGATCATTCGAGAAGTGAGGCCGAAGCTCTTGTCATTCGGCGACTCGCATGCATCATCGTTTATGCCACTTGACACGACAGACCGAACGCGATTGCGGTTCAACGGAATTCGCGCGCGATAATTCTGGTTCGATATGCGAGCCGATCGTCCTACCGGCGCGCATATTTTACCGGATATTTAAATATTTCGAGGCTGGCGCAGTCTGTGAGAAATGCGAATGGAAAATACGAAGACATTCGCCGAGAAGGCTTATTGCGAATGCAAAAATGCAATGAGTCTCTCTTATAACCGTTCCTCGAAGAATTCGTGAGATATTAAATCGCGGTTTTTCTCTCGGCTTTCTCTCGCATCAACTTTGTGACTCTCTCTCCCTCTCTCTCTCTCTCTCTCTCTCTCTCTCTCTCTCTCTCTGTCTATCTATCTATCTTCCTTTTCTCTTCGGTTCTTTCGTCCGATAAAAATATCAAAAGCGCGTCTTGAAATAGGAAAGTCGATACTTTCCATCTGGCACTCGTCCGAGTTTTTCTCTTTTCTTTCTTATCTTCTTTAACGTATCTGCGTATATATCCACTTAGATGGTTTATGTACATTCCAAATTATATACCTAATTGTAAATATACCAAAATCGTTTACCGTCAGAATCGAGCAGTCGTTCTCCATCAGGCATTCTTGACTCACGAAACGTCAAAATTAATTTGCCAAGGCACGAAGGGACGTCATCAATGTACTTCGACAGGGATTTATTACTCTTGCACGAAAAGAGAATATTATTTGTCAGGGAGATGGGCAGGCGATTGCTCGTGCGCGTTCGACAACGTCGACTCTCTCCGACACTTTCGACGCATCCTCCTCCGGCAGCGTCGCCGTTGGCGAATGGCGACGATCTCGCGTCGCACAATGCCTAGGACGATATTATGATAATATTGAACGTGTAGTAGGAAAGCGGCCGATCCGAATGATGGATGGCCTTTAAGGTCGGATGTGTCGGTAATACCTACCGTCATTGTCGTCCGGGCTAATTTCTCTCGGCAATGGCGGAGGTTCGTGTTTGCAATAAAAAGGAAAAGAAAAAGAAAAAGGAAAAAAGAAGAGGAAGAAGAAGAAGAAGAAGAAGAAGAAGAAGGAAAAGAAAAGGAAGAAAGAAAATGTAATAACCGTCGCGAGGGACGCAAATCCAAAAGATAACTACCCTTCACCCTAGTCCTTCATGAGACGTGTCGATTGACGTGAGCACTGTCTCGATACAATGGCCACCTTCGTGTCTCCCTCGCTCTTTTCGTCCTTGTGTGCGTACTCCTTAATGTCGTTCGATATATCATAGCCGCGGGACGCGCGTGTGGTTCTCTCTTGCTAATCTCACCGACGGGGGGTGTGAGACACGGCCGACATGGGAAACGCTTGACGAAGATAAATAACCTGTTTAGCGATACGTCGATACGCGGAGCACCACCACCATCGTACTCAGGGATTCCTCTAAGCGTTCTATCGCTATTTCCTTCCACCCACGCTGCTTTCCCTTGCTTCTCTCTCTCTCTCTCTCTCTCTCTCTCTCTCTCTTTCTCTTCATTTCTCTTTCTCTCACTACTTCATTCGTAAAGAGTTCGTTCGAAGAGAAGTGAATCCTCGATATTCTGTTTCTTCCACGAGAACGATTTTTCTTTCCGTCAGTATCCCCGTTCGACTTTTTCTTCAACGTTGTTCTTTTCCTGGTTTTCTTTCCTCTCATGCCACCGCCAATATTTCGAGATAAAATTGTAAGTTACAGAGAATTTACGTGGACTCGGCTAACAGGATGAAAGTGTAGAAAGCGGACGTTCGTTTAGTCTATAAACTTTCGTAGGATCTCACCTAAATTGAATCTTTTCGGTACCCCTTTCGCCAATTTTTCCATCTACCCTCAACCGTTTCCAATTATCGAAGAAATATGGTATTCTTTTCGTATTTCTCTTTCAGTTAACCGAGCGGTTTCGCAATCATCTATTTCACATTCATAGTCATACATATCCGCGTCTACATGTTCATACACACACACACACATATATATATATATATATATATATATATATATATATATATATATATATATAACTTATAGGTAATTTAAAAATTTTATTAGCTAGTCAAAATTCAAGGGTCATTAGAAACTATCGGGTAGAGTCATTGGTATGCGTGAAGTATCCTTTTTCCCCTCGGAAGACGTTTTATCGTGTCGGTAGTTCGGCAAAAATTCAACCGCTACGCGGTTACCGAGAAAGTACCCCTAAAAGCGAGTCTCGACCTGCCGAAATCGGCCATAAAGCACAAAACGCGCGTTGCACGGCGTCGCTCGACGGGGTGGATTATCTTCCGAGGTTTATCGGGGGAACAACGTCGGCTTGTTTTTAATGGCTTTACCTCCTCCTTCCCTGTCTATCCATTGGAACTTCACGAAGCCATTCACGCCCTTTCTCGCTCGGTACGTGCTCGGACCGAGTCGGGCAATAATCCTAGATGATATTCAGTCGCTACGAGATGGTCTCCGTACTCCTAATACGAGGATACGGAACTTATACGACGGTGGACATTTACGTCCATCGTCGTCGTCGTCGTCGTCGTCGTCGTCGTCGTGTCGTGAAGCCGACGATCGCTCGGAGCCACGATTAAATCGTCGTTTTAAAGGGAACCATCTGGTGTGCGAGCTGCAAATACTCGAGAGACGCGATCTACGTGCGTATTCGATTCTCATGGCCGCATAAAAGCGCCATTCGTACGCGACCTCGAATACTTACTTGAGACACATCTACGGATTTTCTCGTTTACTTTTAGAGTTTCAAATTACGATACTCGTTTATTCTCACATTCGAGGAAATTGACTGGGTAATAGCCTACAGCAGTGGGTGACTGAATGAGTCATATACGATGGAGGTAAATCATAGTCTGGATTACGTACGTTAATCATTCCCTCGCCGAACGATTTCGTTTATTTGCGAAAGGAACGATGAAAATTCCCTTACTTTCTCTTTCTCTTTTCCAAGTTTCAAGGTAATGGCGCAGAAATTCGAACGATGAATGGTTCACCAAGGGAGAGAAAGATAGAGAGAAAAAGACGGTACGGTTCTTTGAATTATTACCAGCTAACACGATGCGTAAGAAGTAAGTAGACGAGAAGGAAGTCTTGCTTTTATCTTAACGGCGATGTAACGTCGGATATGCGCCATTAAATCCTCCCTCATCAATCACCTTCCCTGATTGTTTTCGGTTTTTGTAACGTACATCCCTCTTGTCCGGATTAAAGCAGTGAATAGATAAAAGACGGTTTTGTTCGAGGTGGGATGAGTGGAAAATTTGAGCGTCGATGAAAAAAAAAAAAAAAGAAAAATATTGGCAAATGCTTTCGAGTATCCAAAAATAATGATAGGAAAAATCTATCCTCCAGTGTGCGTAGAAGAGATAGAGAGAGAGAGAGAGAGAGAGAGAGAGAGAGAGAGAGAGAGAGAGAGAGAGAGAGAGAAGAGATCCGAAATGTGATTCTCTATCAAGATGCTTTATCTCCAGTCTGTCTAACCAGTTAAGATACTCTTAAAGTGCCGTGTCTCGAAAATATCAAAAGGAATACACTTAATATTAAATCGTAAGATATGGATCTCTCTTGGCATTTAAGTAGATGCCACGGTCTTATCGGCGCTGGTTCAAAGACTGTTCAGTTTTGTTCCTTTGGTCGGCTCTGCTCTCTTTATGAAAAGGAAGCCGTTATAGCGCCGTCTCGTTGCTCACAGCATCTACCCATCGTCTTCTCTTTCTCTAAAGCCCGTTTTCTAATTAGTAGAGACGCAAATTTCGCTGAGTTATCAGGTATTTCGAGAGGTTTCTTAAGAAGTCCCCGGTATGGGTTTGAGCGTCGAATGTATAACGTTTTTCCGAAGAAGAAGAAGAAGAAAAGGAACTACTTTTCCGCTCAACCGTCTTGATATTTAATCTCGCGTGCTCTCTCTCTCTCTCTCTCTCTCTCTCTCTCTCTCTGTGTGTATCTATCTATCTATCTCTCTTTCTCGTTCATTCACAGGTAAAGTCCTTTGGAGGCTGACTATCGTCGTTTCCACTCTTTCTTCGTTTCTATTTCTCATTGCCTTTACAAGGGCTCAACGCAGCGTTCGTTCTCTTTGCTACAAAAAGAATCATGAAATAACGTAATCGGACTGCTAATAAAATCTGTGCTCCCTTTCTTGCGTCGATCCGTAAATCCTTTCACTGTCCTTCCTTCTCTCCCTTTTTAAACCTGGAAGATAAAAGAAGGATGGAAGAAAAAGTGAGAAAGAAAAGGAAGATGGAAAAGAAGAGGACGGACTCGCTTTAACTTCGTTACTTATCGTCATTATGGTCCGATAAAAAGTGTACAACCCTGCGGGCATCATAATCCCTCGAAAGCTGTATTAATATTAGGAAATGAGAAAACGAGGTAGCTCTTTTAAATTTAATCTCTTAATAAGATCATTCGTCAACGAGCCAGGGGCGATGAAGTGGCCAGGATTATTTTTAATCATCCCATCGTCGAGTTTCTTACCTCACCTCCCCTACCTGTCCTCTTACCTACGTTGCAACTTTTTCAAGCGTTATTAACAGCAAATTAAGAGTTCGCCGAGTTCTCGAGCATTTTCTCTTTCTGATCTATCCGTTATCCTCTTTTTATCTTTGCATTCCTACCCGATAGAAAGGAATTATTCCCGATAATGTTCAATGTCTAGATACCACGCACGAGCGCGCTAGAACGTTTCTATTTCCTCGAGGGGAAGAAAAAAAAAAAGAAGAGAGATCTCTTGGCGAACAACCCTTAGATTTCTTTTTCTCCTTCTTATCGAATCCATCGGGAACCGAGAACGACGAGGGGCGTTCCCTCGCGAATATCCCATCTGCGTCTCCACCGTGGTCCGTGATTTAGTTTAAGTTAACAGGCAGCTAGTGGCTTTGGAAGTCGTTTAAAACGTATGCTGTTGCCCGAGGACGGAAGATGTTAGCAGAGAGGAGAAAGGAGGTGGTTCTTGATTAAATAAAATGCGTCTGATATGGTAGATTTGATTTAGAAAGTTCGAGAGAGGGTCTTCTCGCACGAAGGATACGCAGAACGCAATAGGAAGCACCGCGCTATCGGATCTCTCGCATCACCTTTCTTGGACTAAATTGAAAATTATTGCCGAGACGGTCGCGATTCGATAAGATATTTCGAATGAATTCTACGATTGTCGTTCTACCTTTTTTTTGAACATCCTTCTTTTTCTCTTCTTCTTATTTCCTTTTCTTTTTTTAATCGTTCGTTTTTATTTGTTTCTCTTAATTTTCCCTCATTCTCCGCAATGTTTGTTCGGAATAAGAGAGAACAACAAATAAAGAAGATAGCGATGAGCTTTGAATTAATCAATAGCCAAATAATTGATCCTATATCTATTCATGCGTTTCGGAGGACGAGTTATAGCGGGTGGTCAATACGAAAGAGGTACAGCGGCCGGTACAGAAACGACCGGCCCGCAATGTGGTTTTCCGGATAATCAAGTGGGAAACAATCGGAGCTCATCGAAATTCGCTGCGGACGCTCGAACTACTTGTCTGCGGGATAAAGCTCCGCTCTTTCTCTCTCTCTCTCTCTCTCTCTTTCTCTCTCTCTCTCTCTCTCTCTCTCGCTTTACTTTGCGGCGGTCGAACTTAACGGCCGTAAATGCTTTAAATAGTTTACAGAAACTACAAAACAATCTCGCTTTGGTACGTCTGACACGCTGCGAAGCGTGCTCCCTTAACCTTTTTCACACTTACTTCTTTTCCCTTCACTATTCTAGAACCACACGCCGATTTTCTTCTTCATTGTTGTCGTCTCGACATAGTTTTACTGCCACTAATATTTTGATAGGACCACCGAGATAACTTGCCTCGCATACGTTTGTTAAATAAAATACCAACGAGACATGAGTGAAAATTTATTGTCTTCGATAAGTAGCATGCGATCGTTAAATTTCCGATAAATCTCGGAAAAGTACAACGCCTCTTCTCTCTCTTCCTCTCTTTTTTTTCCTTTGTCTTGATTCTCGATTAATTAACGTTGATTAATGATCGTCTCGTGGAGAAACATTTTTCAGGAATTATAATATACAGATAGGATATGTATTATTAGATTATGTCGATGTTGAAAATGTTCAAATCGAAAGTACAAAATATCGTATGCTTCGCCGATCGACGTGTAATATCATTAACTTAATAACCAGGGAAAACGAATTAACCCATAACGATGATTTTACTTCCCTTCCGATTAAAAAAAAAAAAAAAAAAAGATACATCATTTGTTTCTCATTTCAATTAAAAATACATTATACGATTCAATTTTTAATTGTACGATCGAATATTCTCTCCAAGATTATGTTTCCACGGTAATCATTTTATTTTTAATCATAATAAATTTCACATATTCACGTTTTTCGTTGAAAATGAGAACTCTTAGTAAAAAAAAAGTACTTGATAAACAGGTTGAAGAAGAGGTTTGGCGATATGATCAATTGGCATTTCGCTAGAAACTGAAATCGAGAGTCTGTGGAGAAGCTGATGGTGTCCAGATTACTCGAGGGGACGACATAATTAAGTCGTTTGCCAAAGTTTCACTGTAAGAGAGTTCGTTTCCCCCCGAGCTTATCGTCGTAGAAGATTCTTTCGACGACTAAAGGTCGACCCTTCGCTATAGTTCATCTGCTTTTGATTAGCCTTAATGCCGTCCTGTAGAAAATATGCCATTCGTGTTGATCCGAGATAATCATCAGCGATCTCTCGTGAAAGATGGGGAAAAAAATTATTGAGTGAGAGATACAACTACTTGCACTATCGAAAGATCGCGTGCTTATCCTTTCTGACTTTTAACATGTTACCCCCGTAACGAGGAAACGAGCCAAATCGGAGGACTGAAGTCAACCCGGAACGGGTCAAATTGTGTCATCCGGCGGCGTTGTTTCTAACTGGCGGTCACGCGAATTAGGAACTCCGGAAATCTGCAAATGGCTCTAATTGCTTTTGCCCTCTACCCTTCTTCTTTACCCTTTCGGCCTATCCTCACGGGAAATGAGGAAAACCTAATTTTATTAACTCTTCAATAGACAGCGGCATGAGAAAGCTTTTCGTGGACCTTTACACTGGTAGACACTTTGTTTGGGAACAACAATGAAGAACTAAAGAATTTCTCGGTTTTTTTTTTTTTTGTAACTTATGTCAAATTCATTTAAGAATTAACGCTTCCTCCGAGGCATACCTTTTTTTCGTTCTCCCGAGTTTTCTTATATTTGTGATACATAATACGCGATAAAACAAAACACGTGATGAAAACGAAGAACGACAGAATGAAAAAAGGGACAGAAAGGAATACAGAAAAGGGGTGGAAATAAGAGAGGAAAAAGGCATCTGGGATATATGTACATAGGTGCTTGGATAAATGTTGAAAGAGGTTGGTGAGGCAAGCTACGGTTAGTCCCACCATCAATCAAGTCCGCCACTGCTTTTCTGATTGCGATGGAGAGGAAAAGGTTTGCGCCTGGATAGAGAAAGAAGAGCTTCATGCTCGGCTGGAGGAAGAGAGAAAGGAAGACGAGAAGAGACGGTCGACGAACGAATGATAAAGACGCGATCTAAACAGAGGTGAGCCAAGTAAAGAGGATAAGCTCAAAAAGGATACGAAGAGAGGGTTTGAAAAGAGTGAGAGAAAAAGGGAGAGAAAAAAAAAAGGAACAAAAAAAATACGTTGAAACATGTTGTTGGTGCGTTGAAAAAAATAAGCATGTTCAGAAAGCGTGAAAGTGATCATAACACCGATCCTTCTTTCAATCTAAACCAATTTAAACATTTTTAAAAACGTCCTTTGATCCTTAAACTTCAAACCTTATATTTTCCTGGATTGACAATTTATTAGAAATCAAAGATTTATATTTTTGTACTTTGGCAAACGAAAGAGCATGTCTAGACGTTATTTTAATCGAGAACATGGGTAGCGATCGTAAGAAAAGCAAGCAAGGGAGGAGAGAAAATTAGAATCGGCGGGGTGGGAGGCAGCTATCAGAAGCGTCAAAGCGCATCAAAGATTAAAGTACAGCTATCCAGGAGTTCCTTTACATTTGTCGATTAAACAGTGATGTTTTTCACCGAAGGATCTTCTTCGTTTATCGTTTTTTGCTTATCTCCTCGTTCCCCATCTTCTTTTTTTATTTTGCTTCTTACTTCTTACACTGACGACGTTAGCTTGGAAAGTAATGATCACCGACAGAAAATTACTGCCTATGCTCCCTCAAAGACAGCTGTCAATACGGAAACTATCAAAGGAACAGTTCGTCGATAACCTTGATGCTTGTTACTCTCTTATTTCATTTTTAAATTAGGAATATACGAAAATAGAAATGTAATAGTATACATACTTATATATATATATATATATATATATATATATATATATATATATATATATATATATATATATTATTTTTATTAAAAGGACAAACATTATTGATGTATTATTTACTTATATAGAGATAGGGAAGTGTGTTTAAAGTGATATCAATCATAAAAAAAAAAAAATATCAATTGCCCATAAACGTTCTAACTAAAGTCTTCGTTATTACGGTTAAATGGAATCCGAATCGATTCTCGAGCTAGCGAATATTGGCTACTGATAGTAATATTCCTGAATTGGCTGAGCTCGACAGAAACGTTTTGAAGCCAAACGATATTATCCTGTTTGTTTTCCGTCTGTATTTGCGTAACGACTCTAAATTGCCATTACGATAGCGCGGCTGGCATGTTCCGTTCGTCAAAAATTCAATTAGTGCTTTAATTTAACGCATTAGTCCTTCGCGCATCTTACGCTCCGCTGGAATGCCGTCGAAGTATCTTTGAAAATCAATTAAAAAACTTATTGTTCGAGTTGAGGGAGTAAGAACATAATTTTATGAGACTTTTTACGAATCATCAAAATTGAGATACTTTGATCTTTGACATTTAATGGATTCGTATTGTCGTGTTATTAGGTACTTTTGATCGTTTTTAAAATAGTTTTACTACTGAAATTTTCTTCTGTGAATTTTCTAGTTCTTAACGATTCCCTCCCGAGAGAGAAAGAGAGAGAGAGAGAGAGAGAGAGAGAATTTTTTATCGTATCAATTATATCACAGAGTATATTGCTTCGAGGTTCTAGGCTTCTTTGCTCGCAAGGACAAAAGATGTTCTTTAAGCTCAAAAGTCGCTCGGCATCTCGGACCAATTTGCAATATTTTCGTGTTAGCCAAGGAACGAAGTAGAATCTTCTCCTTCCATCGTCGTTTCCATAAAGTCTATCGGATGATGCAGCTCTCCAAAAAGAAAATAAGACGATAAAGGGAGAATGAGAGAGAGAGGGAAAGAATGAGGGAGAGATTGTGAGCGAAAGAGAGAGAGAGAGAGAGAGAGAGATAGGTAGGAAAGCAAGAAAAAAGAAAATAAAGGAAGGAGAGAGCGCTGTTTTGACAGAGAACAGTATTATCGACGTTCCGTCAGTATACCTGGGATAGGTACTTCACCGTAACTCTACCCCTCCTCTCTTTTATCATCCTCTTACTTTCTCAAGCAAGCATGATTGATAAATTTATTTTCGATGCAAGCTTACACGTTGTCCAAATAAATGAACCTGAATTGGTTTTGAATAGAAATTAAATAAATACAATTTCCGATTACTATTGCATAAAAAGTATTATAATTAAATTTGACAGTTTGATAAGTAACTACGTCGACGATAGAGGATAGAGAAAACGCCAAGAGCGTTGCGTGAAACGTATCAAGATTGACTCTATCCGACTGTAAATTTCTAACTTTCGAGAAGGTCCAGTTAATCTCAGTGCGCGTTAGTAAATTACCAGGAAGATTCACGCGCATAACCACGGGGCCGCTTTACGAAGTAACTGGGTATGCATGTATGTACGTGCTTGCGCGAGGAAACAAAGAAGAAGGGCGTAGTTGTAAATTACGCGTGGTTTCCCCTAAGTTCGCGTACTTTGGAGCTAAGATAACTCGCTTTACTCGCGGCGTAAAAGCGTATAGCGCAAACTGCGATTAAACGCAGCTACCTTACTACCTAGTTTGGCACTAGGAGAGTAATTCCGCGTCGGAATCGTTTAAAAAGCGATCTCCCGACATCGCGTATTATTCTAGACCGAACCAAAGAACCGATTGGCGTTGCGCTTTATTTACGCAACGGAGAGAGAATATTTTATAGAATGGAGAAATGGAGAATATTTTATATAAGTCTCCTCCGGCGATAATGCAAATCGAGAATTTCTCTAGCAAACAAAGTCTACTCGTTGTGTCGTGCAGTTATTTTTCTTTTTTATTTTTATTTTTTTTTTTGTTTGTTGGTCTATTTCTTTATTATAAATTCAATTAGTTATTGTCTTTGTTGTTCACAGAAGCGAACAATGAATGGCATATTTGCAAAAGCCATAGCGGTTCGAACGAGCTGCCTGTTGCCGTCCGTTGAAAAGTGCGACCCGTTACTCTGACTGACATGCATTTAGTCTAAATCCATTGAGTGGCAGTTGGCCCGCCCGATAACGTTGAAATTGCGAAATAATATTTTAACCGAATCACGTCTGGCTGAACGTAAATTTGCAGAGTTTAATTAAAAGTTTCAATGAAACTGGCAGAGGGTGAGTATGGGTATACATTGTGAGCGATAAATAACGAAGCTACGTTCGGCTGGTCGAGCGAGCACGCGCGTGCACGCTTACGATCAAAACAAATTTCGACGTTCGACAAAATACTCGTTATAATATGACGCAACAGTCTGCCAGACGCACAATAGCGTCGAGGGTATATTTTATCCAACAAAGTTGCGAGACACGCTTTCATGTTCGCACGAGAATCGTGTTGCTTCTGTTTTTCCAAAAGTACATCGGCTAACGTTTGAGTCTCGGCGAATTGTTTAACGCGTAAGCTTTTGTTTCGTCGCAAAACTTGTCACTTCACCTTTTTACGAATTTGCAGATTCGATCAAAAGCATGCCTAAAAACATTGGAATAAGTGAACGCCTGTTGGAAATCGTGAGAAATAATCAATTGTGTATTATTTTGTAAGTAGGAGGTGCGAGGGTGGCTATATTATGAGGATATTATTAAACGAAACGTTCCAAGTGCACTTGGTAGGGGACGCAAACGTTATTCTCTGGACTCGCATTCGTTCTTTTAGGCTCACACGCTCTCGCATATAAAACGTATATTCAACGTCTATTTATCATTCGGAGTAATTGTAAAAGACCATACGCACATCCGGTACTTTTGTTTGACGTGACGTAGGGGTGGACACGTGTCGACGGAAGAAAAATATCGTTAAGACGTACTTAATCTTCTGCACTAATTCCGTGAAACCGGTAGTCATCGTTACAGGCATAAAACAATCGGTGCCGATTACCTAGCGTTATCGGGGTAACATTTGAACTTTCAACTTTCATATGTTCTTGTTATCTAATAACATCCTAATCAAGTACGTATGAGTAGCAGTAAGATTTTTCGAGAGATTCGGGGATCTCTTCCTGTTGGGAACTCAGTCGCACGAATACTTTTCTTGCTTGATTTACGCATTTCCGTCAGCGACACCGTAGTTCAAGGCAACTCGATTAAAGTTATGCTCCGTGTGGCTTTAGTACAAGGACAAGAGAGGAGAGGACGAGAGCCTTCGTAACTTTTGGACGTGTCGTGCACCTTGCTAAGTGTAATATATAATGGATTTTTCGCCGGAAATGGCGAGGTGTCCATAGATCATGAACCCTACTTCCGTCGCAGCTAAACCCTAGCAGAAAGCCTGCGGTCTGATTTATTTTCCCGGTGGCGCTACGTCGTCCCTCGGTTGGTCCATTATCTTCTCGGTAGTTTCCTCGATTTGTTGCTCCTCGAATTTCCATTTTGCCGTACCACGGGAATATCATTAAATCGTTACAACGTCTGCTAAATTTTGCGTAAGGTTAAATTCGATCGGGTACTTGTTAGTTATACCTATATATCGCGAGTCGTAAGTAATCGCGATGAACGCCAGAACGCATATGTAAGTAAATTATAGTTCTGACAGCATCGTTGCGATCGACCTGCTTTTATCTGTATGAACGACGACGAGTAAGAAGAGGATTGAAAAGGAACTGGAATAACGAAACCGGCGAGAAGGAGGACGCGTTTTTCAAAACCCGTAGCTTCGCGTTCTATTATGCCTACTACCGTGAAGAATATTCATTCAAATTATATGGGTACGTCTCGTTCAAATGCCGGTTATTACTAAACGTAGGCAAAGTATTCATTACCGTTTCGCTTTCGTAAGCGGTAAAAATTTTCCGTGGGCGTTGATTAGCACCCCAATGCGTATATTTTTTACGAGCGAGAACATATTAATAAAGTCAAAAGTATTTCTCTTGCGGATTTAATAAAATTTCGTTCTCGCTTGTATGTATTGCATGTATGTATGTATGTTCTCAATATCAATTTTCTGTCAGCCACGCCAATACTATTTTATTAGTAACTATTTTTGCGAAATAAAATGAATAATATGTATCTCGAAATCCCCGAACGCGAATATACGAGTTTACTACTCGCAATACTATACGTTTTTTCGTTATTATATAATTCATCGTTAATTATTTACATTTATAGAAATATCGGAATGGAAAGTATCGATCCTACGTTATTGGATTTGCATTGCTGTAAATGAAAGTAACTTGAAACCACGATCTGCCGCAAATAATTGGGAAGCAATGTTTTTCTTTATTTTTTTTTTTTTTCATTTTCTTTCAACCGAAGGACGTTTGCCAATGCTCAAAGAGCTATTAACTTTAAAGAGTAACTCGTGACGGTGTTGTGCCAGGGAAAATAATAATTCTTTGCTGTACTCCGGAGATAGGAGGAAAAGTCAACGTGCTTGTCCAGCCGAAGGAGAAAAGCTGTAGCGAAGAAGAGAGAAAAGGACTGAAAGATAAAAGGAAAGACAAACGAAACGATTGAAATGCGGCACGGCAAAGGACTCGTCAGCCTGGAGAAGATTCGCCAAGGGAATGAAACCTTCGCCGTAAGACGACGATGGATCGAAGTAAGCCACGTGGGACCCTTAACGACTCTAGCTTTACAAGCTGTGATTTCTGATTATGTTCGTGCAGCATCGGTCAAAAATACTGAAAGGTACAGGAAAGAGGGTTGAAAGACAATGTTTTTCTTTCCTCAGGAATCAATGATAGGAACAATCGAATAAATGAATCACCATTAAAATGTACCTCTTGAAAGCTCGGTCTCTACGATTCGACCTATCGTAAATAAACTAAAAAGATTGAAAATCGATAAGCAAATGCCGAATGATTCTAGAATAATATGAAGAAGCAATGGAGAAGAATTGGAAGGAATAAGGGAGAAAGAGGAAACACGGTGTTGAGGCGAGCTGAGTTTCCGTCTTCGTGGCACGACGGGGCGTTGTAATATGACGTCGCAGCGTGAAATCCAGGCGGAAATTCCGGCGAGCGAGCAATGGTATCAAGCAAAACCCACCCCACCCCACAACCACCCCAAAATGAGTGAAAGCGTACGAAGGGTGGAACGGTTGAGTGGAAACGAGAGAGAGAGAGAGAGAGAGAGAGAGAGAGAGAGAGAGTGGGCGAGCAATCCAACGCACAGCAGGGGGCGGGATTCGGGCGAGGGTGTCGCTATTTTTCATTAACCGCTCGATAGAGCGAGAGAGCGGCCCTCTCGATGTTTTATTTCGTTCGTCTCTCTGTTTCGCTTTTTCTTGCTCTCTCTCTCTCTCTCTCTCTCTTTCTCTCCCTCTCTTTCTCTTCGTCGGTCGCACGTCGTTCGATCTTCCCGCTGCTTCAGCCTACCCCCTCATCTACGAGCTTCGTCGCGACGAGAGGTGCGCACCCTTTGTCGCGCCCGCTCCCGGGCGAGCACTTCTCTTTTTGCTATTTTATTCAACTTTTTCGCGAGAAGGCGCAACGGAGCAAGAGAGGTTGGGTTGGGGAAATCCTTTTATTACCTGGGCGCGCGACTCCAGTGTTTAGCGAACAATAAGCCGATGAAAGCTACGTTTGAGCCCTGGGAGTCCTTTGAAAAATCCTTTTCCACCGACCTTCCACGGGGACCCTATCTCCCTCCCTTCCTCCATTTCTCTCTCTCTCTCTCTCTCTCTCTCTCTCTCTTGTTTTCTTCCCTCTTCCTTCATTTTTTCTCACACCTCCTTTCTGCCTCTATTTCTCTCGCCGTGCGAAGTGTCCCGTCTGTAACAATTTCACACTTCTCCTGTAATCCCAGACGCGTGTATCTACTTGACTCTATGATACCCTAGGATGCACGCATTTTACTCTCTCGTGATTCTTAATAAGAGAGGTGTCGCTACGATCACGATCGTGAAAATGAAAAAGTATTGGACGTTAAAAGCGAAGAGAAAAAGGAGCAGGGTACGCCTTTAACGCGGCGACATCGCCGTTTTATTAAACTACGTCAAGCTGGAAACGTTTCTCGTTATTCGCAAACGTCCACGTCTATTTTGATCTCATCCAATAACTTTACGAACAACGTACATTTTTGCACAGCGGTCGTTCAAAAATCGACTAGAAGAACCTGGACTTTGGGGTACTTAAAATTGTCGGGACACCATTTATCATTCTGTCTACAGATCACTTAAGCCGAAAAGGTCCGAGACGCTTGAAAATCATGACGTTGCAGTGAAAACGCGTAGTCACTGTCCAATCGTTTTAAACGGTGCAACGCTTAATCGTTTGGCCACGACATCGTTCTCTCAAGATATCCGCTATTCATCGTCTAAGATTCACGCGAAATAAAAGACGCACGTTGGTTGATCGAAACGACGATCACTAACGGCTAAATTCCGGCGGAGAGGAAATCTTAGCGTTCACCGAGGACGAACGATATTCGGGGGGATGTTCGGGGATGGCGGGGTCAGGGGTAGATAAATGAAAGCAGAGAGACTTAATGAGAGCCGCGGGCGCATTCATATTTATGTGAACCAACGAACGTAGCCCCGGCACTGAATCAGACCCGCGCTAACACCCTCCGCCCGATTCACCGACCCTGCCCAAACTCCATTTCCGCTCCCGCCCAGAAACCGACCCTATTTGTTTTTATAATTCTACTTGAATAATTGCCAACTTCTAGCTACCCCGCTAACCCCTTCATCCCGACACAACTCGCCTCCACTTTCCGTACTCAACGCACGCGGTAGCCGCTCTCACGTATACCGCGACTACACTGAAATACGTAAAAAAAAAAAAAAAGAAAGGAAGAAATACAGAAAACAAGAAAAAAAATCAACTGAAACATCGCGTACCCTCGACCAACCTCCTAGTACTAACTCAAACCTCCCGCTAAAACGACCGCCGACTCTTGCTTTCTCTCTTTTTCATTTTTCTTCCTTATTTTAACATCTTCTTTCTTTTTCGTTGTCTTATTTCTTTTTCTTTTCTCTTCTTTTTTTGTTTTTGTTTTTTTTTTTTTTCTACGGAAGAAACCCATGGAACGTAAGAAAAAGAAACGAACTGCTTGACAAAATCTAAAAGTTACTTATTTTATATTCTAACGGCAAGCGTTGGTCGAAACCGATCGAAGATCTCAAGATCGGGTCCGGAGCATCGATGTAAAAAAGAAAAATAGAAAGAGATAGAAAAAGAAGAAAAAAGAAACGTAAAACTGATGACGCAAAAGAAAGAGAAAAAGATAACGAGGAAGGTTACCTCGTATCTGAGAATCTTTTTAAAGGAAACCAAACGTAAAGGTCGTACGTGTGCTGGGCAGTAACCGGTGGATTCGGAAATTGCATGGGCCGTTGAATGGAAACGGTATAAGACGATTTTAGATTGTCGATATCCAGATAGAAAATTCGATAGAAAACGAAACTCCTTTCGGAGATATTCTTTTCATCTATCCATGATTAAGAGGTAAAATGAAATGAAGAGGTAACACGGAGTAAACCCTTTTCGTAAAGTCGATCGCCCCTCATCTCGGATTGCCTTTCGAAATACTCTCCAACAGGAATGTTACCCGTAGCGGCTATCGTTCGATAAATTCCGTACTCTGGAATAGCAGCGTGACCAAAGTGGCCACGTTCTTCCTGGGAGATAATTTAGATTCCTGGGGTGCGATTTGCCAAACTTTTTATTGAAATTATCGATGAGTGTTAGTTATAGTTGACGGGAAAGTAAACGCTTCCGTAACGAAATTCTTCTACGGTACGATCCGCTACGAATAGTTTAGTTTTTAACGAGGGATGGATTTTACGATTACAAAACGTATCATTGCGTATTAAGAAGGGGACATGTAATTCGTTAAATTTCGAAAAGAAACTGTTTGCTCGGATCAATTTTGTTAAATTTTAATCAGCTTCGTTCATATCGAGATTCAAGCTGCTTCAATTCGCTTAATTAATAACCGTGAAATGTTGGACGAATGCGCGCTGCGTGTAACGAAGAGAAGTTCGAACGTGCACGGAAACGTAATTTAATTAATAATAATCAATTAACATACGCCCGTCCACGACGTCATAAGCACCGAAATCACGTACAACGGGGGAAACATTTCCTCGACGGTGGCCGACACCGTTTTGCTCTGACTTATCGAATAATTATGACGATTACAGTGGCGATACACGTAGAAACAGGTGCGCTAAGATTAGTGGCGCCAGCGAACGTTAAACTCTTCGCGTTGGGGTAAAGGAAAGGGTGGTAACGGTGGGGTTGCTTATAGGATATCCGAAGAAGCCGAGGGGTAAGATAAAGGTGGTGGAGAGTGGTTGGCTTCTCCTCCGGCAGCACTGCAACTGCAGTCGTCTACCAATAAGAAACGTAGGAACAGGATGGAAAGGGATGGCGGCGTTATAAGGGGGTCCTGGTAGTCTTGGTGGAAGGGTGAAATAATTGTCGGGGCGCGTGACTCCCATGCCAAGCATCCCTTATACTTGGAGCCAGCCAGCCAAGAGTCTGGAACCACCGCAATGCACCCATAAACTTAATACTGCCGTTTGCCGGCTCTCGCTTATACCAGAAGTCACCTTTTCCCGCATTTCTCTCTCTCTCTCTCTCTCTCTCTCTCTCTCTCTCTCTGTCTCTCTGTCTCTATCTTTCTCTCGTTCTCTTCTGCTCCCCCGAGCGAGGGTTAGGCTCTTTCGGACGGCTCGATACGATAACGTATATCCCACGTCTCTAGAGAAAGGACACGTTCCTTTGTCCCCCCCCCCCCTGTCTTAAGGTATTTCCCATTTTTACGCTCTTTCTCGATCATCTCGATGGAACGTCTGAATTCTTACACATTCTCTTGGATATTTACATGTTCGTTAATTGATCAATATCATAGGGAGTAATTACGAACATCATCGCGAAGGCATATCGTTGATCAAAAGAAAAAAAAAAAAAAAAATACAGAAAAGAAAAGAAAAGAAAAGAAAAGAAGGAGAAAAAGAAAAAACAAGAACTACCCTCTAATCCATCACCTAGTAATCATCTCTAGTTTTGAAATTTCGACAAACATCGGAGAACGTGCCGGAGCAATTAACTTCTCTCTCTCTCTCTCTCTCTCTCTTTCTCCCTCATAGTTTTCGTGTAGATCGCCAAGAGGTATGATCCCTGCATCCTCGTGACCCGTATATGTCTCGTACCGAAAGAGGATCATCATCCAGTCGTCAGACTGCCAGGACGTTTCCACAGATTGAGAAATAAATGAGTTTTTAAATCGAGTGCTAATCGTTTCGTTGATTCGTGCAGCAGAATGGAAGATATAGCGTGCGATAGTGAGATAACGCGCGCGCGAGAGATAGAGAGAGAGAGAGAGAGAGAGAGAGAGAGAGAGAGAGAGAGAAAGAGAGAGAAGAGATAGGAGAGTGGGTCAGACATACTGGAAAAGGATGAAGTTTCAATAAACTCCCGAGAGGGAAGGACGTCGGAGTCAATTTCAGAGAGCAATTGCGGGTCACGAAGCAGGTCGACATATATAGAAGGGAAAAGGAAGAATTGAGTTGATGCAATGAGTTCGATGGTAAAGATTACCATGGGAGTGGCAAGGACAAAAAAACAACATCGATTTCGAGAGAACACCGAATAGAAATAGTGAGACGGATAAGAGATTTGGAAGAGCCGATGGATATAAATAAAAAGTCTCGAGTCACCCGACGCGCCGCGTTTCCTTCGATTTCCACGCTGGTAGTAATGGTTCGAGTCAATATCTCCCGAGCTGCTTCTTCTTGTCTTTTCCTTCTCTTTCCATCGGTCTTCGAAGAAGAAATCGTAAAGAGAGAGAGAGACAGATAGACGGACAGAGAGAGAGAGAGAGAGAGAGAGAGAGAGAGAGAGAAATTGTGAAGAAAGGAAAGCGCGAAGGAAGGAGAAAAAGGAAAGAAGAACCAATCGAACGCTATCGTGGAACTTCAATAGAGCTTGGAATAAAAGCCACCTCAGCTTTATAACTTACACCTTCCTTTACACGGGTTAGATCACATTCGTTAAAGACGTTCTTATTCGATTATCACCGATCTACGTCCTTGAATTTTCATCGAACATCGGCAAAATCTCGGAACGTATGTGAGCGCTTCTTTAACGACTTCCTCAAACTCCATAATTCCCACTTCGTTGCCTTCTTAATTCGATTTTATGATATAAGAACGGGCTCGTTCTACGGTGGAAAAAAAAAAGTGAACGTTTCAGTATGTAGTGAACATTTTAAACGTACGAAGGCTCGTTCGGTAATATGATTAAAACTTATTATTCTATGCAAACAAGCGGCGTATCTCGTTAAAAAGTTTCCCTCCTAAAAGGTAAATCACGTTCGCAAAATCGCGCATCGTATCTTAACGCTCGTCCAAGTTTTTGACGTCTCCAATTTCCGTTTCTTTATTCGATCGAGGCCATTGACTTTCAGCTAAGTATTCGTTGCATTTCCTAAACACGAGATCAAGTCACGGAGTCAGAGTGACGAACCTGGTTACTTCGTCGAACTAAGAGAAAGAAAAAAATAGAGGGAGAGAGAACGAGAAAGAGAGAGAGAGAGAGAGAAAGAGAAAGAGAGAGAGAGAGAGAGAGAGGGAGAAAGAGGGAGGAAACTGGAAGGTCTCTCGGTCAACGGGTAACTTGTCTCATCTGGTTGTGGTTTCCTGTAGGTGCTCCAAAGGCTAAGCTAGAAGTTAGGAGAACAAGGAGAAGAGAAAGAGAATGAAACTGAGAAGGGGGACAAAATAGAGAACGGTGTGAGTTAACTGCACGCGATAAACTGTAACTACTACTTCGAAGGTAGTAGTAAACCTACTAACTGTTACCACCTAATTATGGCCAAGGTAATATCGGGCTTTCCATGCTCTTTCGAACGATTGCTACCGGTGTATCTTGGAGCCTACCTCTTGGTAGTCTTACGTAAAACCGAGCCCTTCGATATCCGGCTTTGAGCCGGTACCGCCTTCATTTGCCATCGACCTCTAACGATTTTCTCGCGATATCGATCTCTAATTCTCTAGGATTTACGTTAGCAGCAAACTCTAGAATTTTTATCGATCTACGACCGCCTTTCCCCAATCTTCCAATTAATATTATCATCTTCAATTCAATACTACCACGTATGCGTTCCTACTACGGGAATGTCTTACCCCGAACCATTACTTTATCGTAGAAACGCTCTATTATCGCAAAACTCAACGAACAAAACCTACGTATTATCTCCTAATAAAGTACAGGATGTGAGACGATAAGGTAACTATTTTTTGGTTGGTTTCTCTTATCTCCCAGAATATCCTATGTCTTCTAAATCAACCGAACTACAGTGTCTTTAGTATTCTAAATAGGTCAAGTGTCACGTTTATTATCGGCCGATGCAAATCACGATGTATATGTATGTAAGAACGTACCAAGCAAGCATCATGAAAATTTCAGGCGTGAATCGCGATTTCGTGCAGCGTAAGCTACGTCACTCTGTCCTGACCTCTTTTTTTTTTTCCTTTCCTTTTTAATCTCCTAGAGCGTTAATAGACATAATCCTTTATTCCCGTAACGTCAAAGCAACCTCTTTATCGTGCCGTTTTATACAAGTCGGTCGTGACGGTACGTTAACCTTTTCGCGAAGAACCTCCGAGAAACTTACGAATACTAGGTCGTCACGAATACATGCAGCTGCATCGTCATGGAAATCTCGATGAATTTAATAACCGCGAAACGGTCTACGTTTGCAGTCTACAAGCGCGTAATTATTTTGGTTGTAATTATGCGAAGGAACGAGCGTAAGATGTAGCCGAACGATCAATTTTACCGTGTAAAGCGATTCTCCTTTGAAAGTACCTAGTTGTAAAAATTTTCTATTGCTTTTCGATAAGAACATAATTCTTCCGTCTACGTGTAGGTGGATCGAATAACTGGCACCGTCATTTCTATTATCTTTCCGACTGGCCGCTCGCAAAGTCCCGACATAAATCCGTGCACGAGGCGAGGCTGGTAACGCTCTAGAAAAGCATTGGAAAAACGAAGCGTAAAGCCGCGAGGAAAGCGTCGCTCGACCATCGTAATCGCTATCGTCGTTCAACAAGGACGGCAGTAATTGCGACAGGGAGTAATAAGACGAATTGGTTTATTGCCTTTTGGTGGAATCACGGTCGACGTCCTCGCGAAATGCGCTTGTTCCTCTTTTACCTTTTTTCAACAAAGCATGATTTCTTTCTCTTTCTCTTTCTCTTTCTCTACCTCCCCCTCCCCAACCCCACCTCTCTATCTCATTCTCTCTGTCTCTGCCAGAACTACATGACGCGACGTCCGGAGAAATAATTCATTTACTTTGAAATTAAAAGATTGGATCGCAACCATCGCCGTTAACAAACCGTAGGAACGAGTCTCGTACGCTTAGTTGTCGTAATTAAGCCGGGGAATGGTAATGACGTTTAATCGAGCGCGTATGCCCCCGCGATCGTAACCAATAACGACTCTCGGATTTCCATTAACGTTAAAATCGTCTCAGCTGATTTCAGTTTTGTTATCGAACGAAATATTATTTTTCGATGGATAAAAGACACATCGATTGTATTCTTTTTCGATTTATCGATACACTCTACGGTATTTTCCTATACAGATTGGTATACGGATTATGAACATGATACAATTACCCGTATCAAGACTAGTATTGGAACTTGAATATATTGAAAACGCCGCAGTATCCATATTTACAAAAAAAAAAAAAAAAAAAACGAAATATAAAAATCTCGGTTGGAACTCGTTACGTCACGACTCGTAACAGTAATGAACGCTGGAACAGGAGAACGTACACATTAGAAACAGTCGAAGCAACCTTTCCTGTAAAATCTCGCTTTTTCCCTTCTCTCTCTTTCTCTCTCTCTCTCTCTCTCTCTCTCTCTCTCTCTCTCTCTCTCTCTCTCTCTCTCTCTCTCTCTTTATCGCTATCCTTATCTGTCTTCGTCACGCTCGAACGAAGAACGCAGTGCGTCAACCAGGCAACCACTCTCGGCGTGTCTCTGCTCGTCGTTGGACCTTTGTGTTTGCTTTTCCTCTCTCTCTCTCTCTCTCTCTCCCCTCCTTGTCTCTCTCTCTCTCTCTCTCTCTCTCTCTGTCTGTCTTTCTCTCTTTCTCTCTCGGTCTCTTTCACTCTTAGGGATACACACACGTTCTTTCGCCTCTCCCTCGAACACCCTTATCCAACCTTCCTCTCTCGCACCTTTTGTTGTAGGCAGAACAAAACGCGTGTAAATTGGCACACCCACCAATAAACCTCGAAGACCCCCGACATACACGCACGCGTGTCGTCTCTCTCTCTCTCTCTCTCTCTCTTTCTTTCTCTTTTTCTCTCCTCTTCGCCTCTGTCTCCCCTTTTCGCATCACTTTTCTATGCGAGAGCGTGTACGTGGCCGAGAGCGCGAACGACATGTAAATTCATCCCCCTCTGCGTTACCTCTCTCAGCTCGAGCATGAGAGCATACACTCACGTAACCGTATGCTCATACGTGTTGGTACGAACGCGACAAGTCGCGCCCCGTCGGTACGTTATTTCTTCTTTGCATCGGCCACCAGACTCTGGCGTGCGCTTTACCTCCATGGAGCTTAGATTTAGTAGGCAGTAGTTAAAATCATGAAGACGCGACGATTTTTCAAGCATGAAACTACGAATGACTTTTCAAACTTTCAACGCTCTCCACGTCGTCGTCGTCGTCGTCGTCGTCGTCGTCGTTTATTTTCTTGACAGTAGTCATTAAATTGTCCCTTGCCTTACCCCTGAGTAAACTCTTTTGCTACTTCTTTTCTTTCTCTCTCTCTCTCTCTCTCTCTCTCTCTCTCTCTCTCTCTCTCTCTCTCTTTATCTTCTTTTTTAATTTCACAGAAAGCAGAAGGGATATCGTTCGTCGTGATATTCATGCGGAACTCGATTCAGTTTTCTTTCAACGTAGCCGATCCTTACCCCCTCGGCTGTTACAGCCCGTTGAAAAATGTCGCATCCTCCTCCGTCACTGTGTCGCCTCCACCATAGATTGTGTAGAAAAGGGAATGTATTTGCGAGGGCAGAAAAACGGATAGCCGTTTCCGGCAAGGAGCTCCGAATTTCACTAATCCGCGTCCAATTGTTTTGAGTGGTTTCAATTATGCAAATGAGATGGCAGACCGCCGACTTACGAGCAAGGAACCACTTAGATACCGAGGATTCTGCATCCGAAATATACGGGCGTGGCTGCGGCTACGTCTTCGTCTTCTCGGGAAGACCTTGCACCCTTGTTAGCATACCATATACATATGCATGCCTACCTTTATGCACAGCCGACGACGGCTTCCGCAACTTATATTATAGCAAGAATTCGTCTTTCCCGGTCCACCATTTAGAAGAATATCGTCCATTGTATTTATTAATATCATTCTCCCGTCGATTACAACGCATAAGATTTCTCGATGGATTCAACTTCAAGATACAGTACAAACATTATTGAAATATTTTTGAAATATTTGAAATATTCATTTCAGTGCGTGCTCTCTCTCTCTGTTTCTTTTCTTTTTTTTCCACCATTCCCTCTGTACTTTCGACATATGAAATCTATCGTATAATGTATACTTAAGTTAACAGCATTTACATTTTGCTGCAGCTTTATATACGGCAAATAAAATTCTTCTAATTAAACGAGTAGATTGTGCATACCGAGAGAAACACGAGGTTATAATGTCATATGCAGGATGCAATGTACGAATAATAAAGAAGTGGTCGGAAGGAAAGAATTATATTTAACTCTTTCTTTTTTCTCTACTTGATGGCTAAATTAAACTTTTTGACGAGCCAACCGTGCGATGCGATCTTGCATAGAGGAAAAGAGTGAGAGAGGAGAGAAAGAGAGAAGAAGAGAGAAAGAGAGAAAGAGGAAAGAGAGACAGCGACAGATTGCGTACGGAACGAAAAATATGACGCTCATATTCCGTCCGGTATTCGGTGTAGGGGCATATACGCGTATGGTTATTTTGGAAAATAGCTTGGTGATGGGACTTTGAAAAATCGCCGAGTGAACATCCACCGTTGGAAAATATTCATTAACGGGATACGAACATATTGGAACGAAATTTTCCGCGGAAAACAAATATGTTTACCCGTTGACCGTATCGCATACGGTAGGTTTGATAATATTTTCGATGAAAAATAAGCACTATCGAATAGATATAGTCCAAATACATTTACAATCGAATTATTCCTTAGAGCTTTTACTTGAGCATGTTTATATTGTCTTATTATGATCGGTATAATAAATTAGATTTAATAAGCCGTGAAGTAAGAAGCCAAACTATAGGGGTGTAAAGTGTAAAAGGTCGCTCGTCGAAAGCCATTTTCTCGAAAGCGTCTCGAATAGCGCCTCGGTGGTCTCGTATATATCGTCCCAAAGCTATTGCTCGTTCTCACACGCGAGTTACCTCCGGTCCGTAAAAGTACTACTTAAAGAAACGCTTTTCCCTTTATTAATTAATAAATTGTTAATAAGAAATTATTAAAATTGATCTTTAATCAAGTTTAAACGTATAACATTAGATATCAAATGGACTTAAACGTGAAAAAGTGTTATAAGGGGAGAGAAAGAAAAAGAGATCATGCATATTTTCTACTTCTGGTATCGCAACCTCGAGTGTATTTTCCTTCGGAGAAAGAGATAGAGAGTTCCACCTGGTTTCACGAATGGAACACAGATAGAACATATTTTTATCCGGGGTAGGGAAGATTGTACGAGTGAGCCGGTGGCAATAAGTCCGAACTCTTTCTTTTCTTTCATTTTCCCGAGTGACTACGTCGAAAATGTACGCGCACAACCGGCGCCATAGAGTTCGCTCCGGCAAATGGGATTTCCCGAAGTACCGGAAAATGACAGCCTCGACGGGACCTTCGAGAACCGTTCTAACATATTCCGCTTATATTCGCCCGTTCTCTTTCTCGCGTTTGGTTAGTGTCGTTAACGACCCATAGATTCACCTTTATTCTCCTTAGTCGCTGTAATGCGTCGTGCCTCGTCGAAATTAAACTCTCTCACGGGTAAAATTCGGACTCTTCGATAGCCCGCTCTTTCCTTCGTCATTTCCCTCATCAGTCGCCACAAAATTCGAGATGCAACGTAACCAAAAATTCGAGGGAAAATTCAACCATCCATGTCACGTGCGTTAGTTACAAAAGCGTTGAAAAAAGAGGCCTTCTTTTTATCAATATTCATGTTGAACCACTTTCTGCATTCCCCGAGTATTTTTGCAAAATAACGCTTTCGATAAAATATTCTGGGTAAGGAAAGCAAAAAAGCAAAAAAGGAAAGAAGAAGGAAAGGAAATAGAAGATTAGACAGATTACGATATCGCGCTCTAAATCTCTCTCTCTCTCTCTCTCTCTCTCTCTCTCTCTCTCGCGCTCTCTCTTTCTCTCTGTCTCTTTCCCTTTCTTTTTCTTTTTCTCTGTAGATTTACCGTTCTTTTTCTCTTCAATTTTTTTTCTCCTTTTTCACGATATTCTGAGACGTGTGGTACGAAAAAGATGGATGATTATAAGTAGCATCGAAACGGAAGTAAGCCAGGTGCGAGAGGACGATACGAGAATAGGGGGGGGGGGGGTTAAAAAATCATCCATTTTCCCGACGATTCTAAAGCTGATAAACGAATCAACCATCGTTCTTTGGAACGTCAACCGCTCTAACGGTGATGTCACGCACACGTGCCGAAGTCGCACATTTCTATGTATATAATACATACACCCAAGTATATAAACCAGAATGAAGGGAGAACAATCGTGGCACGCATGCATTTCTGTTTTTTAAAGTTACGTTGGAGCGCTTCTATCCCTACCCATCGTTACTACCACTGCCATCATACACCATCGACCTCTCTTTTACATTCTCGTTCCATATTGTCGCTTATATCGCATCGCTACTGCCGTCGTCGCTGTCGTCATCGTCATCGTCGTCGTCGTCTTTGTCGTCGTCGCCGTCATCGTCATCGTCATCGTCATCGTCATCGTCGTCTTCGTCGTCGTCGTCGTCTTCGTCGTCATCGTCGTCTCGTTTCGCACGGCTCTGCACTCTTTCACACCCTCCAGATATTCTCTTTCTCTTCCACCAGCGAGCTCATACATGCCTCCATATTCCCTCGTTCTCGCTCGACTCCCTTCTCTTCTTTCTATACTTGCTTCACGTCCACTCGCCTACGTGCCAGTCGTTTTTCGATGAATAGGTATGTACTTATACGAACTCGCTCTTTTGCTCACTCGTTCGACGACGACGACGACGAAGACGAAGACGAAGACGACGAAGACGACGACGACGACGACGACAACGACGACAACGACGACGACGATGTAGACGACGTAGACGATGACGACAAAGACCAAAGAGTAGGCGAATAGTTCAAAGTTCACTGACCTCGTAACGATTGCGGGAATTAACTTGACTTTTGCACCTTTCGCTGGCGCAAAAAGCCCCGATAAGGAACGTAAAAATGTCGAGAATTTTGATTCATGAGCTTAATGGAATCACGCGCTTGCATACGTACGATTAGAGCGGTTTTTTCTTTTCTATTTATTATTTCTATTTCCAATACGTTAATAAGTAAACATGCTCACGCTCAATAACTAACTAGTTAAATATTAATATTTGAGATCGCATTTCGCTTCAATAAATATCTTTTGCAATGTCGAATGTTGGATTTTGTTTACCCATCGAAATTATGGGGAAACTAGTTTCTAAAATTAGTCTCCAATTTGTGTCGTCTAGGATAGGATAGAATCCCAATTAATTTCGCGATACTATGGATAGGGCGTAGCACTACATCGATAAAAATTGTCACATGAGCGATTGGCCAACTCTTTTTCTTTCTCTTTCTTTTTCTCTCGTATGTGCGACCATGGTTCTATACGGGACAGTTTAATCAGAAAGAGATGCGGAAACTGTGGAATCGAGCGTGGATTGGCTGAAACATGTTTACTCACGCGGTCTTCTCTTTCTCGCACGCTTTTCCTGCTTTTTTTAACCTTTGTCACATACACACACTAACTTTCTCTCTCTCTCTCTCTCTCTCTCTCTCTCTCTTTCTGTCACTTGCTCTCATTCACTCTACTGAAACTCCATTAACCGCCAAAAATAGATCGCACTCCGACGAGAGATAACAATGGCTATTCGATAGTCCGGACTACCGCGTATCCGATTGTGCAAAGATATTGAAGCTTCGCGTCATAGAATATCTCCAGCTATGGATGGATAATAAACAAAGGGCAGTTTGAAAAACGAAAAAAAATGTTCTATCGACGGCTTTGAAAAAAATAAAGCCGAAAGAATAATAGTGAATTTCTATGATTCAAGGAAAATAAGAGTATTGTTAAATATCACCTTATTTGTATTATCGATCGAACTTTATTACATTTAACAATGATACTTGTAGAATAGAGTTGATATCTTTGTGCAGAGAATAAATTGCTCGGTGTCTTTCATCGCCGCAGAGACGAGGCGAGAAAATCATTAATTAAAATTAATGACAAACTTTATAACGTCGTAGTTTCAATCTACGGTTATATTTACAAAGTCATTTTTATAGAGACTTAACGTATTTAAGAATATACGGTGGGTTTGCGGTTATCGAGGATAGGATACTGCATTCGAATGTGCGACAAAGGAGAAACGGTTGCTAAGTTATGAATCAGTCAAAGGATACAATCTCGCTAATTAAAATTCTCATAATTGAGAGACAGAGGGTTTTGACGACGCCCATACCGCAGCTCGTTTCATATAAAGTAAGTCATTTTTATGACCCAGAGTGTCGTTTAAAGGATTAACGAGATAACGATTCGCGAAATTTAAATATTTCATCGTTATGATATTAGTACCATACGCAAAATATGTGTAAATTAATTTCGACAAAGATTTAATAGCCGGAACGATTACGAATCTCTCTTCACAAAATATCCAGATTCCTTATATCGTAACACAAGCGGTTGTTAATCAGCGTCGATTACATGCATTTTCTAGCGAGGGACTAGTTAATACGAGGGTCTAATTAAAAGAGACGGTAGGCCGATGATGAAGCGATAATTAACGCGATGATGAAGCAATAAACCGCCATCGCAGCAGCTCTTCAATTTCAAAGTTGCAAGCTTTTCCACGTCGGTCTACTCGTTCCCGTTTGCGCCCTATAATTTTACGAAGTTGGGGTGGGACAACGAATAAGAGTAGAAGAAGAAGGAGGAGGAGGAGCAGGAGCAGGAATAAGAAATAGAAGAAGACGAAGAAGGGATTCACCGTCAAGCACAGAACTCACCCTCGAACGTTATTAATCGTTTCGTTCTCGACCCCTCTTCGCTACTTTCACCGACAATAAAGTCAATCTCATTCTCGCGAAAGCTCCTGAATCGACTGCGTTGCGAGTAACGAGAAGGGATTACGTAAAAAATGTATAGAACAAGAGAGTAGTAAGATAGTTTCCTCCCTCATTCTTTTCACTCTCGGATGGTTGTCGAACGGTTCAAAGGATTCAGCGAAGCCTTTATTATCCATCGCGAATGCGTATCGAGGAAACGCAAGGGTATCTATTTAATCGGTTAGAAGAGGATTCCTCTAATTAGCGATCGCTTCGCGAAGATAGACGTCACGCTACAAGATGTTCAAACAGTTCTCCCGTCTTCGAGGAATCGTTGCGTCGAAGGCGGAGAAAAGAGAAAACTTGCCGAGAAAAGGGATAACTAAGGGCGAAATCTTGCATCTATCAATCAGACGACGTTAAGTTAAAATCGTTTTACCGGTTACCAGGCGAAACCATCAATTTGGTCTCTCTCGCAATTAGCGCCTAACAGAGAACGAAGAACGTTTGCGGTGGAAATAAGTAAAGACTACGCGCGATGTATCTAATTCATTCCTAGTTCTCAGCTTTCTTTCATTTCGTTTTCTTCTCGTTTGAGAATTGCACACTCCGGTCGTTATTTCCTTTTTTTCTTTTTTTTTTTTTTTTAATCGTACATTTCGATAAACGATTTATAATTGTTTATTTTTTTCTTTTCTCGACGGAGTGAATCATTCCTTCCTCGTATAATTTTTATTGTTCCGTTCGATTACTTCATTTTAACTTCGGTAAATAATCGCTTCGGAATACACCCTTAAAAGACAATGTTTGGGAAATTAATTGTATCAGATCGGATGGAACCTCGTTCTTTTTTGCTGTGTATTTTTTTTTTTTGTTTTTTCTTCATTATTTGTATTAGCTTAGCTAACCGACTGTTTCTTTTCTATTTTCAGGTAAGTGGTCCGATGCAATCTTTGAATTTTATCCGTCCCTCTTCCATCAAGACGAAAACACAGGACGAATCACCGGACGAAGCGTTATTCCTTCGTCCCTCTTGTTGTCGAACTAACAGCACTTCTACCTACCTTTCCATTTTCCCTTGCTCCCTTTTCTCCAATGTCTGTATTCTCTTCTCCTATCCTCAACCTACCTTCCGCTCTTTCTTTCTCTCTCTCTCTCTCTATCTCTCTCTCTCTCTCCCTCTTTTTCTCTGTTTCTCTCCAACCGGTCGTTCGTTCCGCAGCTTCGTAGCAGCTCTCTTGAAAGTCTGGTCATAGTCGACTGGTAAGTTTACCTTTCAATTAATCGACCGCTATGGCGAGCTCCGGTTGACTGCCAACTATCCGGTCATTATCCACTAGTAGAGTAATTGGGATTGGAACTTATACAACCTAACTTACGTACCGACTAAGCTAAGCGACATGAAAAACGAATTGAAAGTGTACATCGTTAATTTTCTCATTACGTGTGGCGTTTATAATTATTTTACGACCCGTTCTACGTTACTAAGAGAATGGTAACGTTAATGAGAACATCTTCGTCTCGCTAAATAACGATGCTTCGAAAATCAAATTTCACGGAAGATAGGGAAACCAATATTAACGCCCGTTCGCGCGGTTTTCCGGTTTATCCGTCATAACCGGTATTTAATTAATACGACAGATTACGCCAACCGATGAAAATAATAATGCTCGTATATTTATTAGTTCGATGTCCGGTCAGCGGCGCTTTCGTTTGGTACAAACCCATCCTCCAATTCTCCTCACACGGTTATCCTCCGTTCGGTATAGCCGTTCCGCTCTACCGAGGTAAAACGTATCCTGCATTTATATGAAGTGCCAGTGGCATGCTAGTCTCACTACCATTACGGCGCTATCATTGAAAATGACAATTTCATTAGTAATCTAGCTCCAACGGCATTGTTCAAATTCAAATAATTATTGCCCCGGTTTGCCATGGTCCCGCTTTTCCTTCGCCATACTCCCTTCTATCCTCTTTGTCCTACTCGCGCTCTCTTTCTCTCATTCTATGAACACGCCGACGCGTGTTTTGCTCAAATTCGACCTAGTGCAGCCCGATTCGAGGATCGAGTGATAAAAGGCCTTCGGCCGGCTTATCGAGTGACTTTAACAATTGGCGCGTTATTATGTTGGCCGTTGTATATCGCGATAAAATCGCCGATAAATGCGCTATATAAAATGTTTTGCGATAAGTCGAGAGTGGAACGAGTATTGATGTCATAAAGGTTGCCATTTACGATACCGTTTTTGCATTCTTCGTATCCGTTAAAATTTGCCCGATTACGGTTCTCGTATCGGCGTGCTTTGATTCGTTTCGAACAAATCGGGCAGCGTATAGCAGCTTTTATATACCTTCGTTTCAGGTCGTAAAGTTTTCTCGATTTTAAAATTACTCGTCAAAACGGATAACAATCGTCTATCTCGATAGATAAATAAAATTCTATCAATTCCAATTAAATAAGGTGATCATTGTTTGACACAATTCGATGTCTCAAGAGTAGAAACTCTTTATGGTTATATTTAAAACGAAATCTAATTTATACATTATATCCGACATATAGGGGAATATTTATATGTAAATCGGACATCGATCGAGCTATTACAATACCGAGCTCTCCGTTCGTAATAAAATTTCGTGATAATTACAATCGGTCAGTTAAAGCGACAATTATCGGTCGGCTTGATTTTTTCGTTCTTCAACCTTTTATCCCGCCGCCGATAATATCTCGTGAAAACGTAAATGGAAAGGCGACAACGTCGGTGCAAAAATGTCGAGACTTAATTCTTGTCTATTCTCTTTAATTATTTTCTTTCTCCATCAAAATATAATTCACGATCGTTTCCTCCTTTCACTTTTCTCCTCTTTTCTACTCTGTCTCTCATTTCCGCGAGGCAATGCTCTGCACGTTGCCATCCACTGTCGCATATATTAAAGGGAAAAAGAGATCAAGCGGGGATGAAAAAAGACTCGAGCAAAACAAAGCGGGGCGAGCTCGTCGACGTGCAGCAGTCAGAAAAAGTGGTAGAAAAGCGTGAGTAGTAGTGATGGTGCTGATGGCGGTGGTTCGAGGTCTGGCATCCTCCATTATTATCATAATTTTATTCAAAAATGAAAAATCAGTCGTGTGTCCCACGAAGCCAAACCGGCTCAAGCCGTTCGGCACAATGGAGGTCGTTCCCCCATTGTAAATTTAACCCCTACCATTACTCCTGCACCCTTATCTTCTTCTTCTTCTTCCTCTTCTATCGTCTCTTTTCTTCTTTCTCTCGCAGATGCCTTGATTGAACGAATTATTTTATCGGCTTTAAGAATAATAAACGTCAAATCCGTCTTACTCTATTTTCGCCTATTCAACAAGGTGGATTCATCGAAAAGGGCCTAAATATTCGATAATTTTTCAATTAAATAATTACGCAGAAGTAAAATTAGATTTCATTAGATCGGTTTTTAGTTTCGTTTCGATAGACGATACGGTGGCAATAAATTATTGAAAAAATATCAACGGGAGAAGTGTGACAACATCTCGAGGATAGAAAATTGACTTAAGCAGACCAATAAGAGTTCCCAACGTCGTTTTCGTCGTTGTCATCGCCGAGCTGGAGCGAGTCGTCGGCGAAGTAAACGGATGTAAAAGGCTCCCAGGGCAAATTTCACGAACAAAATGCAAATAAGATCGAAGAAGACGCCGAGGCGGTCGTACGGGGAAAAAAAAATGCGATAAAAAAAGTGAGTTTACCGGAGACTGCGCGTCCGCTTCCGCCACCAACTTGCGTTCTCTTGCTTTCTTTCTTTCTCTCTCACACACACTCTTTCTTTCTAACGTAAACGAATATAAGGAATATCTCGATTTGTCTGTCTCTTTTTCTTCTACATCCTCTTGGCCCCGCCATTCTTCGCTTCTCTTCCTTGTGAATCCTGCCTTGGTCTGCCCCAGGCATTTACCGCCACTTGATTTGAACCCGATTTACCTCTCCATCCCCAAGAACCCTCCGGATATTTGCTTCGTTTACTCGCTCAAATTTACCTGCCGATCCACCGAACTTCAGCAGTTCGAGCTGTGTAATTCCAGCCGCGTTTTTGCTGATTCCTGGAGAATTTTGTGTTCTTAGCATAACACTACCAGCCGGCAACCGTAATTTTATGAACAAGCGCTCGCAAGCGGATCTTTTTAACGTTGCTAACTTTATTTCTCGGTAATATTTTTCATTTCATACATTTTAACATACATCGTATCCACGGAAAAGACACGTTACCGAAGCCGAAATGAGCGTATTGACCGACCCGCTTGGAAGCAGTTCCCACAAGGAATGAGTTTCGTAAAGTTATAAATTTGCAGTCCAATGAGATGGACGATCGACGAAACGATCGTTCAAGAAATTGGAAACCATTAACCCGATTTTACGTAGTGCTCCTGCGATGTATTTTAGAATTTTATATCGCAGCTCGCTATTTAGAATGCTCGCTTTATACCGCGCCGAATATAGTCGCGAACGAAGAAGAAATCACGGTAATATGTATAATGTTGAGAATTCTATATCGTTTAAACGAACGTACGAATGTTAGAAGATGTTGCATCGACCTTAAGAAGATCTAACGTCATAGGAGGCTGCGATATACCGTTGATTGCTAAGAGAAAACAGGAGGGTGCAATATTAACGCGTAAATCGACCTTGAGGGAATTCCCATCTCGTAAATTCTTGGCAAAGTACCAAAGGAAGCGAAGATGGAGGATGAGAAGCAGAAGCAGAACTACGAGCCCAAGTACGAGCTCGCGAACGAGCCAAGATTCTCGGCAGATACTTCGACCGTAGCCCGGGCAAAAGGTACGAGAGTACCTATGTCTCGTTCGGCATCCTTCCTTCCTTTCCGCTATATTCTATGAACATGCTCGTAGAAAATCCTCCCTAGAGGATACATCCTTCGCGTCGTTCCTTCTACTATCTCCGTCAGTCGCCCATCGTTGTTGAACGGACAAGTGGGTGGACGTCGGTATAACCTGGCGCGAAGAGAGATTCTTGAGGCTTAACGTGTCCGCCTAATCCTTTCATCCCTTTTCCTATTGCGGCCCTCTGGGACGTTTTACCGTCGACTGTTGTCCACGAGTTGGCTACAGAGACTCGAGATCGATATGCATGACCGCATCCTCCTCGAAGGGTTCCTCGTAAAAAAAGGTAACCAATCGCTTGGGGAAACGTGTAAAATACTTTACGAGAAATGTTTCCCTTTGGACAGGTACGAGAACTCGATAAATCGCCGTCGAAATATATTGTCATCGCGTAGACCGCGAGTCGTCGATTACTCTATTAACAGTGACGCATCAGCAAAGGGTGTACGTTCAAAAACAGTCGGCACCATGGCGAACCACTGCGTTAACATTTAATACGCGGCGTGCGTCGAGAGGGTGGGAGGGTCAAGGGTGTGGAAACAGGAGAGGGTGCACGATGCATGTAATGGTGCAGACATTGTGGGGCCTGATCAATGCTTGGATTGATTAATGCCGAGCCGTAGCACTCGCTTGGTTCGAATACACCCACGCACGTGCGCTTTCGCGTGCACGCCCAGTTTCTGCGTGCGCTATTAACGCTCGTGCACCTATGCGTACACCGGGCCAACACCAAATATGCCTCCTACCTGTCATCGAGCCGCTTCCCTGCGCGCACGTCGTCCAGTGAAATGGCATCGTCATCGTTTACATACCCATATTGTTGATTCGCATTAGTATTCGCCATTCAGAAGCCGAACAATTCTGTGGCCGACGGCCCTGTTCCGTTCGTTATTAAACACGGCAGAGCTAGCGAATCGCCACCGGGGCAGCTTTTACTTTCTTTCGTCTCGACTCCAAGCCGTATCTCTTCCGGAGTTACGACTGCCATAGATATACCGCATCCTCATATAGAGTATACCGTTTAACGTGAAACTTAGAGAGCCATGGCGAATCATGAACGGCTACTCTACATGTGTATGCATTTAAATGCATATGCGTATGTATAGGATGCACGAGCAAATTGAATTATTCGTCGGTTGACCGGAAGGATGGTCAGATACACGAAATTTTCTCGCGTCGTTGACTCGAAATATCGAATTCTATTTAATTTCGTTCGAAGAATTCTAAAAGGACGCATGGAACAATAGCTTGTTCCTTTTTTTTTGTGGTGTTTCTCTGCGAAAGGATTTTAATTAAGAACAGATTACATCAGAGCTTTCGAGCTAATCCGGGTTTCGTTAAGCAAGCGTCGCTGAAAAGTCGAGAAATTCGAACGCGTGATGGCCTTCTTAACGACTCCGACGAAGGGAGAGGCAAGAAAAAAAAAACACAAAAAAGAAAATAAAAGAAAAAAGGAAAAGAATGAAAACGAAGGAGGAGCTTTGCTTAACGAGAAAATATTAAGCATTCGTTAAAGCGATTTCTCGCAACGCGTAACGCCGATCGATTCTTCATTAAATTCTCTACACTTTGGATATCGTTTGTGCATTCCAATAATAAAGTTTCGAATCGATTCCAATCCCTCGCCTTCTCTAGGAGAGAAAAGCGATCGATTGGCGTCGTTGGTCCTTGTTTCGTTAAATTGAATATTTCCGTCGGGAGATCGTGACGCATCCTAATTCGATCGAAGAGAAAAAGGTAGAAGGAGACAGATAGAAAAGGAAGAAGGAGAAAGAGAAGGATAAAAAGGGCACATTAATTTTCCTGGGACGGAAGGGGTTATCGTAGAAGGGGTCGTGAACGAGGTGTGTCGCCGACGTTACAAAAAGGCAACGCCGTTCGCCCCGAGCCCGTCGACTTCCGTACATTTATTACGTCTAATTTGCTGAATAACTCAAAAGGAGAATTGGGAGTGCAGTTGACAAGGGGGAAGGCGAGAACGTTAAAGAAGCGCCGCGGGACCCTGCGGGCCCCTTATTACGGTGCCACCCGAAAACCTTGGCTCGAGTTCTACTACTTTAGCCTCTAGATTCGCCACGGGTGGCACTCGCAATCGTTGGCCAAGTGCGATTTCACCGAGCGACTTCGCGTGCCGGACAAAGGTGTGCTCTTGAATTAGAATAATAATGCCGTTTTGGAAGTGGGAAAAGTTTATAAAAAGAGAGAGAGAGAGAGAGAGAGAGAGAGAGAGAGAGAGAGAGAGAAAAGAAAAGATTAAAAGAAGGAAGGGAAGGACGTGGATGGAAGCAGCCGAGCACTTGCCTTCGTAACTAGCATCTGGCAAATTATGGTCTATGATAATATGGGGAAATATTAAGTCGTTGCTTCGAGCCGATCGGAATAGCAGATTAGACGTCGTTGCGAGAACTCAAGCGTTACGTGCGTCTCAACGACGACGACGACGACGACGACACATTTAGCGAGGGACTCGTGGCACCTTGATATATGAGAAAAATAATCGAAAAAGCCTTATGGCTTGATCACGAAGGATTTCGCGTTTCGCGAACGCGAACGTGAGCGAAACAGAGAGAATAAAAGATAGAGAGAGGGAGGGAGAGAGAGAGAGAGAGAGAGAGAGATGGAGGGAGTCGAGATAAAGCGCTTTAATTAATTAGCCTCGGCGTCGACGCTCGCCATGCACCCGGCACGATTCGCACTTTCCTTGTCGGTAGACAATGCGGGATAACCCGCCCGTTTCGTGCAAGTCACTCGATCGAGCATACGACAGGAGCTCGTAAACGTCTCCATTAAAGCGTCACGTTATAACCGAAGCATCTACTCTGTAATTACGATGAACTCGTGTGTCTGAAGCGTTTGCCAAACGTTATTAACTCTCTGAGATCGTCGCCGCTGTCGCTTTCGTGACGTTGCTAATTACGACGCTCGACTAGATTACTTCTAGACGCATAAAAAAGGATACCAGAAATGACGGGCACGACGTTGAGTATCGCCACTTCGAAACTATTACCGGAGAGTAGCAAACAAGGCGAGAAGTCAAAAAAATTTTCGACTCATTTCTCATTGGTATCCAATCGAAAATGGCATCCCCTTCGAGATAATACGTTTTAAAAAGAAACGCAATCGAAACAAAGTCGGATTCGCGTTATAGAAACTAATTACGTTGAAACGTCTCCTGGTAAGAAGATATTTTAGTACGTCCTGTTGAATGTAATATTTCGCGATTCGGAGAGGTGCTATGCGCGCGAGCGAGCGAGCGAGCGAGCGAATACCCATTTGGGCACGAAGGTGGTATTAACGGGATGCCCCGCGGTGCACCGAATTAATATCATTATTTATGCCTCCTGCGTAACGTTGCAGGAAAGAGAGAGAAAGCCGGAGGCTTCCGTCCGAGCTCAAAGTCATTAACATTCCCAGTCATTATTTTCATTCCGTTTATCGTCGACGTGAGCGAAGACGACTAGGACGATGCTCAGGAGGAGATAAAAGAGTAGAGGAAGGATGATGCTTCGCTCGTTTTTTATTTGAGAACGGAAGCAGCACTCTTGTCGTTCTTGTCTTATTTTTTCACCTTCTTATTTTTTCACCCCCTCGGGCCGCGTGTCCGGGGAACAACCCCCTCTATTTTGTGGAGCCGTCCCACCTTCCTCTCTTGTATTACACGGAGCTCGTTTCTCTTGGAGACCGAGGAGTTATCTTCAACGAGGTCCTTCCTTTTTGTCCTTAATAAGGTGTTACGGTTCGCCTCTTTGACGATGAGATACTCTCTTTTGGATTCGCTACGATGCCTTCCCACCAACCGTACGCCACGTTCAATGGTCCGCCCTGCTGAATATGACTTTCCGTTTCTTTTTACTAGGAATATATTGGCGGTCGTTTGGTTCTGCACGCTTACGTAAAGAACAGTCTAACGTAACTTTGGTTCGAAAATTTGATCCTTCTTTTTTTTACTCCTCATGTACAAAGTGTTATTTCATTGGTAGGACCATACTCAAATCAATTTAATGATAACAAAATAGAAAATGAAAAGGACGTTTCGATGGATCGTTAAAACTGCTTAAAAACAAGCTTCGAGGAAAATGTTTTATCTGAGAACCGCCTGCAGCTGTTAAGGAAAGTTTTTGTGGAACGATCGATTGTTCCTTTTTATGAGCTGATCTCGAACTTTTAAACAAGGACTTTTCAGAGAAAAAGCTTTGCCCAGAAAATGTCGTTTAACAATCCCTTTTTAAAATTGGTGCCAGTTACTCGATTCATTACGCTCCCGATTCGTTCGATTCCTTTTTCTTTTTTCTTTTTTTTTTTTTTTCGTTCAAAAACGTGTTAGTGAATATGATGATCGATCCTACTTTATTATTATTTAATTAAAACAAATTTCAAAGCCTTTATATAATTACCGTTACTGGCTTATAATCAACAAAACGTGTACTGGCGAGCGTTCTTAAATATACGCTTTGGTGATTATATATCCGATAATACCGATCGTTTCGATAAAAACACAGAGAGTCTGATTCAATTTGACGGTTCATCGAACACCGCTGATTTCAGTTCTGTATTTTCACTCGAATCACGATAAGATAAAAGACACGGAAGAAGAGCTTCGTTCGTCGTGGAATTCCCGTAGGAGAGACGGTTAAGAAAGGTGAATAAAAAATTGGGCATGGAGTATAGTTGTAGGAGAGGAGGGAGGTCTCGGTCGAACGGCCGTTCAAATATGCACCCCACGATCCTTCACGGCTCGACACTACCGTGGGACCTCTTATAATTTTCAAACGAAGGATTAATCGACTGGCAGAAACATTAACTTCCCGAAACTGTCGCGCCGCCCTCGCTTAAATAATAAATTTCCCTTTTCGTTACGGGCCGCTTTAAAATGCTATGAGAATAATGATCTTCGAAGATGCCGTCCGTCGTTTAACGCTCGAAAAGTACTTGCTATCTCAAGAGTTACTCTCCCATTAATGGTACCTACGCAGATTTCCTCAATTCTTTCCTCGCGAAAGTACCAATTCAATGATCATCAAGATTTAACAATTTTTTCAAACGAAGTACCACTCCATCAACATAATAAGATTTTTTTTTCTTTCCTCTAGGATTTTTAAAATCGTAATTATTCTCGCTATTACTAGTTCCTTCGACCCATGGAATAGTTTATAATCGCTGGTTCATTTAAAATCGTTTGAAATCGACGGATATGTCTATAACTATTGTCGAGGAGGAGACGACGATTCACCCTTGTAGTAAACCCCAAAGCAGTGTGACGAACTAAAAGGTTGAAACGTATCGGTTTCGAATATCTGTAGTCATTTAATTTGAAATCCCCGGACGATAAAGGATGAAGAGGTCAGATGCGGGCGAACGAGTAGGATGTAAGCATTAAAGGGTTGGAATTTGAATTGCAAATCGGTAGTTACCTTCTCTCTCTCTCTCTCTCTCTCTCTCTCTCTCTCTCTCTCTCTCTCTCTCTTTCTCTATTTTTCTCTTTCTCCTTTTTCACCCCTCTCACGACAGTAAATTCGTGCCGCTCGGGGGTTCTCGTACCACTCGAATCAGTCTCACTTCGAGTTAGAACCATAGTTTTCTCTTAAACCGAGAATTACATCGATAGATGGAAATTTGACGGATGATCGATGCAGTTTATGCATTTATTACATCACTTCTAATGTCACGCATATATACGAAGATAATGATACGTGATAGCTGTCTATCTCACGAAATATTATCGTATATTTATAATTTGAATCGATGATGTTTCAATGTTATAGTTAAAGTAAATAATAAAAAACACAAAGATTTGAAGGATTCGCAGCCTATTCTTCGCAAGCTACTTTCTATTCCTCCGTGAGTAGAAGCAAGTCGAATAAACGTAGGAGTATGGAAGGAAAAAGTGAGAGAGAAAGAGAAAGCTCGTGCGAATCGTAGCACGTGCCAAGCTCGCTTCGAATTTCCATGGCGAAAGATAGAGACATTTCGTTGAGCGAATGCAAAAAGCGTGTGCCCGTAAAAACGTTCACATAAAAATGTCCTAGATTAAAACCTCTGGTCACGTGCAAATAGCCACGTAACGAGAGACTACAACTTTAAGGAGAAGTAAAAGTTCGAGGTCCGTGCGAGTTTTCAGAGATTTGCGAGCCATGTTGAAAATTAAATAGGAACGCGGATGGATCCGCATTCTATTTAAATACGAATTGAATAATAAAATAGAGTGTATTGAAATTTCGGACGCAAATATTTCTGTATAAATTCAAATTATTATATATAGCGAGGATTTTAAAATGTAAGGGTCGACTTTGAGATGAAAATTTTTAAATGTAGTAAATGAAAATTTGAAATATCGAATAAAATTGACACTCTTTTGAATGTTGAAAATGAAAATTTTAAATATCGAATAAAATCTACTCTCTTTGGAATGTTGAAAATGAAAATTTTAAATTAACGAATAAAATTGATACTCTTGGAAAAAGTATGTATGTATGCATAAGGATCATTTGAAAACAAACTGAATGTCATTGGAAACGAGTAACATGAAATTCACCGCACGCGTTGTTTACTAAGTGAAGTTTACTTTAGGATGGCTCGGTACACCAGCATGACAAAGACCACCAGTATTCTCCTTGAAGCGGACACGGTAGGACATAGTTTCTCGGCTCTTGCACGTATTTAATATCAAGTTGTTCACTGTCGTGGCTTACTTAGTCCCCACATTGCACTTCTCTGATATATTAAGGTACCGAAAGTTCAACGCTTCGTACTTTATAATTACCGACGATGTATTGCTTGTAGATCATTGCATGAATTAATTTGCAGAGTGAAGGATGAAGGATAAAATATTAAACAACGTCAAATATTGATTACGTCGCGTTTCGCCTTTATCTCTCTCTCTCTCTCTCTCTCTCTCTCTCTCTCTTTCTCTAAAGTTTACATTTCGATTAGCACGAAAATAGATGTGGCAATAAATTGACGAGAAATGCATAAACGGTATAAGAAGCGAGCAGAGAAGAAACATATGGCAAAGCGTACGTATAATAACATAACGGCAGGTATTTCCTCGGGCGTTTCCCCCAGCACATTTTCAGCTTAACACGGGAATTGATAAAGACTCCTAGCGTAATCCAAGGATATGAAGGGGTGGAGGGGGGCTAAGGGAGGAGGATGTTTCGTTATCTCTCGAAAGCCGCCGTGCGGCGGGAGTAGCGATGGAGGGACGGACGAACGGGTGCAAGAAAGTGGGAAAGGATAAGACGTTGCTCCGGATATCGAGTAAATTTAAATTTTAAATAGCCGTGTTTACTACGGAGAAGCCGATTCAACGTTTACCAGACGTTGCATTAGCCTTTTCGTAAGCCCGCTCCATTGCACTTGCCTTTCTCACTACTCTTCTTCACGTTAAACGCACAAATATCTCTCGCGCGGTTTATTCGTCGAAATAATGGAAAAGGAATTATTTGTATCTCGTAAAATCGTATACACGAACATCTTCTTTTTCTTTTTTTTTTTTTTTTTTTTTTTTTGATTTTACAGGGACGAAAGGTAGAGAAGGAAGAAACGATAACGCAGAAAGAGTCTCAATCAATTTTTCTTCTTTTTTAAACACGAAAATAGAAATGGATTGTGAGAATAATTAAGTACTGTTACATTTGTTTCGCTAAGATTGTCTTTCGTCGCGACAAAAGGATATTACTGCCAGACCAAACAACGTCAGGGTTTACTTTCCTACTCCAAGAACCCACGTCGGTTAGAATGCTTTTGTCGAGTTACACTCGCTTTTTGGTCGTTCGCAGAGATTACTTAAAATTCGTTACCAACCGAGTTCCTTTTTTCTTTAACTACCGCCAGTTTCCTCTTTCAAACAAGGAAAGAAACTTCTCGAAGAATATCAACTTCGTTTCCCACCTTACTTAAAAGGTTTAACGACGTAGTCGAACTATCGTTTAATTTGATTCCGAGAGAAAGAAGATAAGCCAAAGACTTTGTAATCCATCTCGCTTGAATCTTATCTATTATTTTTCGATTTGTAAGAAAGCTGTGCTATGCTGAAATTTCATATTGGTTAAATCTACATTCATTTAATTAATTGATTAAAAGAGAAATGTAGAGGAATGGAAAGGAGAAATAAAATATACGGTCTTTAAAAACAAATAATAACGAGAGCGACCGAACATAAAACGTAGAAGTACATACATACATACATACATACATTCATACATATATACGTACGTACATGCATACATACATTTCGACGATACCACGATGAGATTTAATTTAATTTACAAGCAGGAAGCTTTACATCGATATCGTTCAGCTCGTCCAATCTCTCTCGTCTACGATTCATCAAATCTTTCTTTTTGAAGATACTTCCTCGATCCCGAGAGGGTTTTTCTTTTTTCCTTTCTTTTTTTTTTTTTTTACCACACTAATACGACGAGACGTTGCGTTTGAAGGAGAAAGAGGTGGATGTAGGAGGGATGGAGAGCAAAGGTGAATGGGCAGAAGAGAAAAAGCATTAATCCGGATACGTTGGGTCCTTCTTCGTGATGGGAATTCACGAGGAGCATCACGTAATCGGTATCGGTAGATGGACGAGCGGAAACCTGACCACGGGTTAGAAAACTGACAAAGGCGAAGCAGATATAGGATCGACTACCTCCGACTGATATGGGGATTCGAAGCACGTATTTCCTACAACAGATTGCCGCTATGTTGTGCGTTGTTGTTGCTTCTCGTTGTTGCGCGAGGGTAGGAATCGTGGAAGGATAGTCCGATATGTCCGTGAACAGCACACACATATATATATATATATATATATATATATATATATACGCTTGGAAGAGGAGAGATGGAGAAGAGAAGTATAACACAGTGGTAGAAGGGGTTGTTACGATACTACAAACAGAATCTAGCCTCTCTCGAATCAAGCAGACGAGGTACGGCGCGCAGTCTCCCACTCCACAGATTTCCCAGTGAGACAGATTTGCCGTGTGTATATCTGTCGAAATAGCACACGTGTACGTTTATTTATATGTTTCTGTACGTACGTGTACGCGTACGTGTGTATATGTGTGTGTGTGTGTGAGAGAGAGAGAGAGAGAAGCGGGCCGAGAAATTGGCTACTGAACCACTCGTTACTACAATGCGATTGCCCAGCCACGTCATTTGGCTAATCATCGAATTTCGAAGGCCCCACCATTCATCTCTCTTTCTCTCCCTCTCAATTTCCCTCATGAAACACCGTGCGATCCATCCGCTTTCTCGTCTTTGTCTCTTCTCCCTCATGGTGTATGCTTCTATACTCCCGTAGCGAGCTCGCTGTGCGACGTTCTCGAGTATCATAGGATAAACCATGCTATGTATTCGACCCATTTCTGGCAAAGCGCACGTGAGCAAGTAGCCGTATTATCTAGAGTCTAGACCCCCGTTGGATGGAATGATTTTCTCTTATATAGTCTGAACGTAATCCATAGGATCTGTTCGTTGCTGATAAAGCACTGGGGATGGACAGCGATGGTGATAGTGCATTGAGTAATCGTTTCATCGCGCTTCGGCATATTAATCAAAGCCAGATGCCGATCGTACCAACTGACACGTGCCTCTGGTTCGTTGAAAATGTTTCACCCTTTCTATTCCTCTCGCGTGTATAGTTACTCGTCTAACGAAGAACAAATAATTCAATAAACGTAGGATCGTTCGGAGAAAGTTTGAGTTTCGTATCGAGACCCGATTTAAGAAAGAAATACCGAACGTTGAACAATCATCGAAAGAGTTCAATTTTCTAATCGACCTACTTCTCGTAATCATATAGACAGATTCCCGAACCAACTCGTTTAAACCCTCTATTATCACGAGTAGAGTACGAGATCGATACTTGATAGTCATCGAAAATTTAGGCCAACCCTCATCGCAGAAATCATCGATACGCTCAGTCGTTCCGTGTTATTCACGCTTAAACCATCTACTTACCTCCATATTTATCTACCTTTTATACGAACTCTTACGTTAAGAGAACGTACTTCGCTCTGCTGGTTTTACAAATTTCTAGCACGCAATGATCTTGCAGCAATCATCAAATCATGTTTTTTTGCATGATTATTCGATTACCTTTTCTATAGGGCACCCTACTACTTACGTAAAGCACATCAACGATCAAAAATAATATAAATCCACCGAGTATTTTTTTGCATTACTGATTTATTTCTCTTTTACATTCCGGTTAATTTTCTTCATTCGCGATTATTCCTATCAACGTTTTTAATCAAAAATTTGCCTGCGAATGAAACTGCATGTATTAATTAAGAAGCAACGGAGAAACGGGATTAACATGTACGACTATTACTCGCCAGCGAAAAATTTGGATTTCATTTTTTGGTAAAAACTCTTTGACAATAAAGCAGGCAATAAAGAGATCCAAAAATTGCGTGTGAAATCAAATGAAAACTCGCTTTATTCGGATATTCCTTAATTTTCTTTTACGAAACAATTGATATTTTGGAATGCAACATTTCTCTATTCTTCGAATGCACGAAGGATAACATTCTTTCATGTATTTCGCAAACGTGTAACTTCAAATGCAACATCTTATTATATTATTCTCCAAGACGGTCCTGCGAGTACGTTCAAAGCTATTATCGGACGTTAATGGAATGTAGTTCCGTATTAGTGGTCCTGATTTCGGACCTTCCATATAGGAAGTGAAATAGCCATTCTGTTGGAGGAAGGAGAGTTGAACACCCAACCAACCCAAAGGGACAGAGAGAGAAGGAGAGAGAGAGAGAGAGAGAGAGAGAGGAGAAAGGAGAGAGTAGAGAGAGAGAGAGAGAGACAAAGATAATGTTAACCAGAGAGGAAGAGAGAGAAGAGATTCGCGAATGATACTGTAACGCGGCTAGGATTATAACGTACCCCGTAGGTTATAATGAGGTGCGTGGTAGTCTCATGGCTGGCCACGAGAGATAGCGGCCTGCTGCGCCCTTAATTGGCCCCAACCCCTTTCGTACAAAACCCTCCCCTCGTCTACCGCTAAATCCTACAATCTCCGCGACGACCCAAATTCGCACCTATCTTCATTTCTCTCTCTCTCTCTCTCTCTCTCTCTCTCTCTCTCTCTCTCTCTCTCTCTCTCTTTCACACTGTCTCGTAGTCCCTCGAGTCTCGTTGTCCTGACTCTTTTTATTACTCACTGATTACTTACTTCGCGGGAGAAACGACGTTTATGCAAATTTCGTTCATAAAATCGTTCTAAAATATCGAAAATAAAGGAAGAAGTTGATTTTCACGATTATATCCGAATTGTTTTTAATCGTTTAGTTACGACTTAAAGCGATATACTTTTTTCAAGATATGGTATACTCTCTGGAAATACGCGTTCGATATTATCTCGAATCTATCGCAATCGAGGAAAACTCGTGTTTACGAGTACGAACGTCGATAACTTTTAGCTTTGGTACCGGAAGACTTTCTTGCACGTTGTATAGGACACAAGTTTGCCCGTCCAGATTGCAAATGTACGTAGGCAAAGGGATTCGATTCGTTTAAAGAGAAGGAGACGGTTGATGAAAGAGAGGTAAGGTAAGAGAAAGAGATAGATAGTGAGAGAGAAAGAGAGAGAGAGAGAGAGAGAGAGAGAGAGAGAGAGAGAGAGAAGTTCGTGCCCCCGTCTGCGATTCAGGATCGGAATGTATGCATCTCCCGCTTTCTTTGCGGTGCTCTGCCTCAGGAAAGAGGAGAAAACGCGAACAAAGCGAGGAGCAAGAGGCCGAAACTGCGAGGTACAAATAAAAATGGCCGTCGTCGGCACCGCCGCCGGACGAAACCGCATTCCGGATTGCCGAGTTCGGACAAAGCGTCGTGAGCCAAGCGACCGTCGCGATTCCCTCCACCTCCTATTCTCTTCCGTCTCCTTTTCCTCTTACCAAACGACGATCCTCCTTCTTTCCTTCTTCCTTAATCCGCTTTCCCATTCCCCTTTGTAGAAACAACGAATCTCTCATCGCATCAACGAACGATCATTGTTGCGTTATACAAAATTCGTCTCGTTTAACGCACTTTCAATCTGCGAAAAGTATCGTAAGAAATATTTTACTTTAATCCATATAAACGATTTATAAATTTTCTGATCGAATTAGAAACGACGATATATAATAATGCGTGAGAATTACTTATCACGAGTGAATCGGAAATATAAAAAGATAAGAAATATTAGATTTAAAAAAAAAAATATATATATATATATATATATATATATAAAGTTTATGCAAACGTCAACGATAAACAAGATTATAAAAGGAAAGAAATAGAAATTGAAAGAAATACCGGAAGATCGAAAAAAAATACGAAGATTCCGATGGTATAAAATGGAACTGGAAGTTTCCAGTTCGTCGCTTTTTAGAATCAGCGATCGATGTGGGTTAGGATGTTTATTCGTCGACATCTCGCTCGATCCTGGAATTTTGATAGAAAGAAGAATGAAATACTCGAGTCGAAGACTTATCGGCGTAGTTCTCTATTTTTTTCTTTTTCTTCGCATCATTTACTTATTCTCTTCTTTCTCTATTTTCTCTTTTCTGTCCTCCTTTCCTTTGTTATCTTCCTTTAGAGAAAGATAAATCCACTTTGGAATTAAATCTATTCCTCGCCGTAGGTCGACGCACCGGTTCTACTCTCTCATTTCGTACCCTCTCTTTTCCTTCTTTCTTTATTCTTTTAGTAAGGTTCAACGTAGAATGTATTGTACTTTTGTTTAGTAAGTGAGATTCGTGAGGGATTTGCTTTGTCAGAAGCATGAAGAAGAGACTGAGTTTTTTTTTTTTTTTTATATTGTATTATTAATCTCAGTCAAGCAACAGAAAATAAAGGAGTAAGCATTAGAATATGAAAAAGAAAAACATTGAACAAATAAAGCGTAAGGATAGAGTGATAGTAATATCGAAATAGTATTTTATATGTAATAGTAATATATAGAAAAATGAAAAACTATTACATCTGTCAATTACAAATATATATATATATATATATATATATATATATATATATATATATATATATATTACGCTTGAGAAAATTTCATTGTTTATATTTTCGTATCATGAAAAGTTATCGATCGATGTTGCCGCTACGTTTAACATCGATCCAAAAGGATATATTTCATTCGTTCGAATATTTATTCCGTATTAGATTATATATATATATATATATATATATATATATATATATATATATATATATCTAAGGGTACTAGGATAATATTACAGAAGAACTTTGTCAACAAATTTATTTGATAATAATCAACATCTTTCTCCTAGAGGATAGTTCGTCATCGAAAGTTTAATCGTTTGGATAATCGATGCTATTCTCGAGAAACGATCAAGAGAAAGAGAAAGAGAGAGAGAGAGAGAGATTAGTATCAATTTAGCGAAAGTAATAAATACGAGATTCGAGATAACCTTTTGCGAGGACACCGGTTGTAAAATGTAATTTGCAAGGGTATCTCTATGTTCGTTCCTGTAAAGCAAGACGATGTTTACGACGTCGTCGTCGAAAATTTTAACAGTGGACGAAGCAAACGAGTGATCAGGTGTAGAGAGAAAACGGGAAGGAGAGAGAAATAAAAACGAGGTGAGGGGAATGGCCGACATACCTCCGTCCTAAGGGAGGGTTATACCCTCGAATGAACATGATTCGGGTCCCGTCTGGTCGCGACAGAGTAACAGCTCCAATTAATCCTTCGAATTCGAGTTACGAGCCACCGAAATGAGTCGTTATATAATCTGGACATTCGCCTCTGCACCGAACTTCACCCAGTAGCTCCCATGCGGCTCACGCACGAACGTATAAGTACGAACGCCTTTATCGTTACACGTTGTCACAAATTCTTCGACCTACCCTTTGCCAATCCTTTTTTTTTTTTTTTCTTTTTCATTCATCGTAGAATTCAATAGATATTTCTGACCGGTGGCTTTGGAATGACTTGGTGGTATTTGAAAAAGAGGTAAAAAATAATCGATTTTATAGCAGTCGTAAAAGTTAACGATATATAATAGTGATTATACGTTAAGTAATATATTTCTTTAGGAATGAATAAGAAAAAAATAAAAATAAAAATAAAAATAGAGAAGGAGAGAATTAGAGAGAGAGAGAGAGAGAAATATAGTTACAAGGATGGTTAGACAACGTTTATACTGGCTTGAGCCGTAATGCACGAGCGATGCAACGGTGATTTAGTGATAAACGAGATGGTATAAAGAGAAGAAACCAAGTAGTAGAGTGACGTGGAAAAGGGAGTAGGAGTTTTGGCCCTCGCTCAAAGCGCGTATCAGGTCCACTTGGGCAGGCAGCCTTTCTCTTGGAAATACTCTTCGGATTTCTGGCAGTGGTGCAACAAGCGTGTAATGCACCACCTACCGCTGTGGTCTCTCCAGGAATCGAGCTTCCACCTTGGAAAGCTCCACGCTAATCTTGTGAATCTTCATCTCGACTTGGAACGTTTAGTGTTGACATTGACAAAGCAATCTCATCCTTCTCTCTATTTCTCTCTTCTCCCTTCCTCTCTCTCTCTCTCTCTCTCTCTCTCTCTCTCTCTCTCTCTCTCTCTGATCTTCTCCTTCTTGCTTTCTATTTCTCTCGAGCATGGGTAGAATGTTTCGTTAATCGCCATTTTGCAAGGACACTTTTTTCGATGAGTAGATTAATCGCCTGCTCTTCGAGGCAAGAACGGGTTGAATCGGTCGAGATTTGGCGCTTGGTCCTCTCTCTATTACACACTTGGAATTCAAACATCTTGCAATGCATTCATGGAGCCCGCATGCAAAACACATTCGCTCGAGTTCGTGGAGCGAGAGAGTTCACTGGCTCGAAGTCCAGGGACGTTTAAAGTAGATACCCAGAACGGTAGGCGGCTGACATGTGAAAGACAGAGAAAGAGAACGGTTAGAGGAGGTCGCATTTAGAGCTTAATTCAAGCTGCGATGGTTAGCTAGCCTGTGTGATTCAGTGGATTCGCACCAGCCCTACTCGACGCCTAACGAAGACACATGCTTCCAACAACACGAACCAAATGATATCCAGAGACCGAATAGGTACGTACATACGTTTTCTCGTGTCTTGCCATTACATTCGATTTCGTTTCATTTCATTGTACGTACTAATGGCACCTTGGTACTATCGTCTACTCACTCTTTAAATCGATCCTATATTCCAAATTCGATATCAACCCTCTACGACATGCCTTATTCCTCTCGCTATCATTTTCAAGTGGAGAAAAAGTAAAGGGCTCGTAAAACTGTTCGATGGAAGATCGATTTTTGCGAAATCGAAGGATAAAGGAAATCCCGGGAAATTTGAATTTCAAACTTAATTTTGTTCGTAAAGTGGTAACCCCGAGGTAGGGAAACTTTTAGATCAACTCCATCGTAACTTATAAGAAAAGTTTTACCGGCCTTTACGAACGTAAAAGAAAAAAAAAAATTACGACGTTTATAATATTTCATTCGATAAATCGTCGAAGCAATGGAAACGGTAACGGCGACGATGACGATGTTGATAAAGTTCAACAGAAGTTGGGATTGGAAGGCGGTTGAAGGACGGAAATCGGTTTGCTTTAGCCACCAGCTCGAAGGTTAATCTTTTTGCGCTTCCGCAGACGCAACCCCATCGAAGCGACCGAGACACGGAAGGGACCGGATACAAGATGGGAGGGTGGTTTAATTTACAGCGCGAACCTTTGGGATTCTACAGGGGATTACTGCCGAGGAATTTCGCACTCTCAGGATCAGCGAACCCTAGAGCATTAGATAAACGCTTCTGACTCTAGTCGCGTCGAGATTCTCGAAGGTTACCCGCACGTTTTCGACATTACCCTCGAACTTCGGGAATGAGAGAGTCTCCCTCCGATGGACGTTGAGTGTAAAAGATAGCGGTAAATATAAAGAAAAGAAAGAAATTACTCTTTGATAGAGCTTATCGGAGAAACACGAATTATAGGGCGTATAAGAGAGACACGTCCAATAATTCTACGAAACGACAAAAGTATAAAGATAAAAGAAAAAGACCTCGTATTACTTTATCTTTCTCTCTCACTCTCTCTCTCTCTCTCTCTCTCTCTCTCTCTCTCTCTCTCTCTCTCTCTCTTCGGAAGAAAAAAGAAAATCAACATGGCAAGATATTTGCAAGATAATAGAAAATGGCGATGGAAGAGTCGGTTAATCTGAGAGAGAGAGAGAGAGAGAGAGCCACATTAAAATAGTAAGATGGTGCAAACAATTCTTATTTCTAGGAAATGGTTCGTATATTAAAGTCTCAGCCAAGATAATCAAGCGCGCTCTTGGCCGTATTTTCGCCGGTAACATCCTTGGGGAGTGTCAGAGTACTGTCAGAGAGCGATATCGTTTCTCGTAGTTGTTGCTAGAGGAAGAGATTGAAAGACGACGCGAGTTTCATGGAAAAGACGAGAAACGGAAGAGTGATGGCGGACAGTCTTGCTGTTTCTACTGCTCCTGCATCTCTGACTACGGATACTGGACCGCCTCCGGGAAAGTTGTTGCTTCGAGAAATGCAAAGAGTTAATCCAATGCAAAGACCAGTTTCAATTTGGTGCGAGTGGTACTCCGGGGACATGTTTCGTGCAACGGGCACTGCGGTCTGCACGTTTCGCAATCCCCTCCGTTACAAACAGCACTGAGTCCGACGATATATCGAGGACGACACTGTTCGAACGATAGTACCCGCGAGATTTCACGTTTCTCAGGAAATCAGCGCGCACTCGCGTTCCGCCCAACGATTCGTTTGAAACGAACGAAACCCACCTTTCTTCTACTTCTTACTCTTTTCCCGACATCCGGTGCGCTGCTCGTGCCAACCGAGAAGAAGGAAGAAGTAGAAGTCGAAGAAGAAGAAGAGAAAGAAGAAAAAGGGATGGAAAAGAAGTCGATCTTATGGTTCGAGGCCGCATACTTCCGGTAATATCTCACGTCACAGAAAATACGATAAGCTATCGCAGGAGGAGTCCACTCGAGTTCCACTCTGTATATTCTTTGCCATGGCATATGCATCGACTCTCTCTCTCTCTCTCTCTCTCTCTCTCTCTCTCTCTATCTATCTATCTATCTATCTATCTATCTATCTACCTATCTCTCCTTCTATCTCAATCTCTTCACATTTCCTCTTGTCGATTTTATGAAAGTTTACGATGAGATTCGAGCTTTTGTGCCGATAGAAACTCCTTGCGTCGAGAGATTTTGAGATCCTTACCTAAGACGTCTGTGACCCTCGTTTTTCTTTCTTCGACTTTCTTCCTAATAAGGGGAAACGTATCCATATAAAATGACTTTGTTCTCGAAAGAATACAATTGATATAATACAAAAGAAAATTATTGCTTTTGACAATGTACGTGCACCATATATGACTATCTATATGCAAATAGATATCTGCATATCGTACGATAGCAAAACTCGTACTTTTATGAAGTACGGAAAAAGCTGATGGAAAATATATCACAATAAGTTCGAATGAAAATAAAAAAAAAAAAAAAAAGAAATAAAAGGATGCATCAGAAACTTATTGAAAATCGACAGATGGAGTTTGCTTCAAGGAAAGCTCTCCTCGACGTTGGTAGCGTCGACGTTGGCGTCGGCCTATAATAATCCCCATCCAGTTTCCCCACCGCGTGTTATTTCATTTCGTTCTCGCGCCTTACACCATGCCACACCACCACTTCCCTGAGCTCTCATCCATCAAACGAAGTCTTCGTACATCGGCCCCTAACTTCATACATCACAATTATGCTGTTTGATGGCCGCTCTCGGCTCTCGCTTATTTGCACTTTCCGTTCTTTTTTAAATCAACGCGCTGGAATTACGTTCTCGTTACGAGAATGAGCGTGGGCAGCTCGAAGTAGCTTGCAAGGTAGACTTACACGCTCAACGTTAAAGAAAAATGATTCGGCGGTGTTAAAAAGAGTGATTTTATTCAGAGATATACTAATCTATTCGCGCGATGTACGTGTATATACAATATACATATATGTATGTATGTATACTAGTATATACATGTAGGTTAGGATTGATAGATAAGGAAAAAGTCAGAATTTTATTTCGTATACCTTTTTACACGTTTGAAAAACGAAAGGAAAACAGTGAATAAAGGAAAGGAAAAACAGATCGTAGCGAAGAGTCTGAGTTACCCCGAAGCGCATTTGTTTTCCAAAGGACCGTGTTCCTCTTCCAGAGATTCATGAAAAACTTCCTTATTTCATTCCTTTTCCTCCTTTCTCTTTCTCTCTCTCTCTCTCTCTCTCTCTCTCTCTCTCTCTCTCTCTCTCTTTTCTGCGTGTTTGTGCCTGATCTCCTTTTATATGTAGTGCTCGCCGAAGTTAAAATTTAATCAAATCCCGTTGCCGCCTTAACACGATTACTCGACAATTTCTCTCTGAAAAATTACTATTTCTTTACCTTTGGAGTCTTTTGCTCCATATCCGTAGAGGATATGCGGTACTCTTCTATTCTGAGAATCGATTCGACAAATGGGTGAACTAGCTAATGCTCTAATCGATCATGCTTCGATGAAGATACTCGTACATCTTCTTCGATGCATTAACCGTTCGACGTCGAACAAGATAGGTTTCTTTCTCAAACTTCTTTTTCTTGCTTCTACGATTCCCCCTGTAAATTTTTCCACGAATCGAGTAGTAGTTACCTACCTACTTTTTCGCGATAAAACTTTCGTTCGACGTCCGAGCAGAGTAAGGTCGAAAGGTGAAAAAAGCGAGAGAGAGAGAGAGAGAGAGAGAGAGAGAGAGAGAGAGAGAGAGAGAACGAATGAGAGCGAGCGCCATGGGAAGGAGGAGTTGAGAGTCAGGAGAAATAAATTTCGAGGCGTTATCGTGACGCTCATACCGTGGAAGGAATCTCGAACTCCTTCCCAGAAGGTGTGCTACGTATATTGATATGGAGTACGACGACAGAACACGGATATCGCGAGCAAAGTTTGATATATAGTGGTTCGCGTGCTGGATGGATATACGCGAACTTCCTGTGATTACTCAAGATTAACTGCATTATAAATCCCGAGTTAATTATCAATAATCCGAGAAGCGATTAGGTATCGCACGTATTTTCATAGAGCACACATTCCTAAAATATTATGTAGCGGTGACACGTACTCGTGTAAATAAAATCACAAAGTGGTATGCGAAATATTAATTTACCGAGAAAGATAGAGAAAGAGTTAGAGAGATTGAGAAAAAGAGAAAGAGAGAGAGAGAGAACATCGATTGTCCGAATCGATCGGATCGTAATCGTGTCTCAAGTCTTGGCAGGTGCTTAACTCTGTATTACAACTCGATTATTACGTAATGAGATAGCACACTACACGAACGTGAGAACTATTCTAGACTAATGCGAGGAAGGAGCGAACGCTATCTCCTATATCCATTGGATTGAGGAGGCAGGAATGTCGATAATTGCCGCGCGAGCCCTTGATCTCTGCTACACGATGTTACGGGATATCATTTGAAGCTTCAAAGCTCAGTACAAAGTCGGACGTTGGCTAGCGTTTAACGTACTATCCAACCTTCTTTACGATACTCCTCGTAGTTATGAAATTCGTTCGATCGTTTCTTTCTAAATATTCACGAAACTATCGCGAAATTTATAGGAAATTTAACGTGGCCCTTTAACAATATTGCAAGTCTGAAGGATATTCCGCGTGCTTCGCGAAGCAACTATTTGCATGGCCTCTCGATTTAACATTTCCACGTGATTTACTCGGGCAAGTAGAAGTCCGGCGAGGCACCTCAACAAGGGACCAAAGGACTAGGAATTCCAGCAAGCCGCGATGTTGCTTTACCCATCCTCCTCCCTCTCTCCTCTAACCTACGCTCACCAACTATCGTCCTCTCTGGTTCTGTCTCTGTCTCTGTATCTTTCTCTCTATCTCTCTCGCTCTCTTCCTTCTTCCTTTCCACCCTCACGTCGTCTTTCTCTACTCCGCGCTCTCACGTTATAGCGCTTAGTTACTTACTCGGGCCGACTTCTATCGGGATTCACCTCGTTGTACGTGCCGCCGTGCCGCTGACTGGTTTTCACGACGGCGGCTTGTCTTTCTAAAGAAACACAGAAGCTACGAGGAACGACTGCGAGACTAGTGGGTTCGGCTAATTGGAATTGCATTAATTCCTTTCTTCCTTCGCTAGTTGCACGTTAGTCTAATAATAAGATTGCCAATGCAGAACACCGTACCTACTTTACGCCGAGAACGTTTCTAGTTTTGTCTTTTCTATCGAAACAAAGTTTCGAGTTCAATTTTCTAACGGAAATTTCTTCGATCTTTTTCCTTTTCAAATAATTCGTATCTTTCAAAAACGAAGGTACAAGGAATGTAAAAGGTTTGTACAATAATATTCCTTGTAATTCTAATGCGTTATAATAGTCGGAGTTCGTTCGGTTGACAATAATTAAACTAACGAACTAATTCCTTCGGGTACAACGCATCTTGGGTCACTGGGGTCGAATCGCAAATCCCCGCAGGTACAATCGATTCCTGAATACATTCGGTCGCACATTTACGCTTTCCATGGATGGAAGCCCATAAATATCCTCCCTCGGCGTTGCACGTTCGTGCACGCACACGTGGAAAGGCTGAAAAGGAAGATACACGTTGGACGAGGAAGGAAGGACGCAATGCGGCGCCGGGTAGGTTAGTCCAAGTGGCCACTACCGTTCGCAATGAATGCGATATTCCGCCACTTTCGTAGCGATAAAGCAACGCTCTTTTCGAAACAATGCAACGTATATATACTACGGCTTCTTGGCCTTTCCGTATACCGCAATTTCTTCAACGACGACGTTGTAAAATTCTGTATTGTAAGTGTGGTGAGAACTCATACATCGACGAGCTTTTAAATCGTCGAGAACTCCGGTGTCCGGGATTTTATCCGAAAAGCACGCGTGAGATAATCCCTCGGGCCGACGTGTATCGTTTAAAATACTTCAAAGTTCGATTTAAAAACTGTCCCACTCTTCTCGGGATTTTCATGCGCTCGTATTATACAATGTGATTTGAAAAGCAAATAATAATGAATATATATTTTACCATGATCATTCTGTATATTTCTGGATAAAATTTAATTCGAGCTCGAAAGCGTCAATAAAACGTGCGTGTGTGCGAGGATAGAGAGAGAGAGAGAGAGAGAGAAGGAAAACGCAACACAGAAAAAATTTTATTTTAACGATCTCATTCGATCGTGCTAACAGTTTCTTTTCCCTTTATAGCGGTACTTTTGAAATCTTAGTAAGTTCATCGAAATAAAAGATTTCTTTACCCCCGAGAATGACTTTCCTTCTTTCCGTGTATCGTTACGAGCGTGATTTTATCGTTCTTAGAGGAAACAATAACGACGTCAATGATTTTTCTCGAATGAGGTCGAATCATTGCTTAGAGAGGATCTAGGCGTTGGCATAATCAACCACGGAAATATATAACGAGTCGCTTCGCGTCCTGAATTCTTTGGATTTTTTCTCTTTTTCTCCTTCAGTGACCCCATTCGGAACGTTTACGTAGTCGGCAGTGATTCGTTTAACGTCATCTCGTGAACTCGTCTCTCCGCTCATTCACGAAAGGAACACGATCTTTTGTCGAGATGCCGCACAATATACCGACGTGGAGACACGTGCGAAGAAAACTTTTCATTAATCGCGCTGACCTCATTAAGAATACCAAACGCATTGAATAACGAATAAACCGCGGTTTCCAAGTTTCCCGCTTTCTTTCTTCGAGCGAGGAGGGAGGCTCACTTAAAATTTCTTCGCGTTAAAGCACGCACTCCGTTCTGTGAAATAATTTTTTTTCGCGCGGTACACTCGAAGGTAAAAGGCACGTACGTAAAAATAACGATGAGAGAGAGAGAGAGAGAGAGAGAGAGAGAGAGAGAGAGAGAGAGAGAGAGAGAGAGCGAAAGTAGGGAGATAAAATCGGAGGGTGAATTTTCTTCGAAGAGAACGTGTCAAGTCCTGAACTAATTCAAAGCGCAACAAACTTTCCTCCTTTGAATACGTAATTCTCTTAATTTCGCTACTTTTAATTCTACTTAATTTTAATGAAAGCTAGCGTCAGCACGTTTTTGTCTTCTGCAATTTTCCCCGACGTAGCTACCCAACTCCTATCTTCTTCTTTCTCTTCTTCTTCTTCTTCTTCTTCGTCCGTTTAAATCGTTACTGTGTTCCTCGCATTTTCCACTTTTCACTAACGAGATAGAAAAAAAAAAGAAGAGAGACGGGGTGGAACGAATAGAAAAAGAATAGGTCTATGATACGACGTAAAATTTCGTAACGTAATAATGCCGTTTAATCGTGAGCAGCTTTCTTACTGATATCTATGTAGTATCCGCAAGATAAAATTTAAAACGATTTAATTTGAAAGCGAAGAATCGTCTTGTTTCAAAGTAATAGTACAGTCGAGAAAACTCACGTCGGGATCGTTAAGCGTTTCCTAATGCGTGCGATGAATTAATAACGCATTTTATCGTTTTATCGAACGACATGATGGCTGACGTGTGTCACAAATAAGGTAAACGTACCATGAATCGAAACTGAATGGAAACCTCGATCGAGAATTCGTGAGCGCGTGCCTGTTGTACTACACCCATTTGTATGTCGCGGTTCATTTTTCGACAACTTCGACCGCCTCGCCACGGATTTCGAGGGATACGACCCGGCGCTTTTTCCATTTTCCTCGTAGCTTTTCCCTAAATGGAAAAACATAGGCAGCGAAACCTGAACCGGGTAAGACGAAAGCCACGCTTCTCGTCGCTCAGGGAGTTTCGCAAACTTTTTGAATCAATGCTACTTCTCCCGTCTTCTTTCCTCTTCTCGTCTCTTCACTTCTCCTTATTTCTCCCAGCAACCTCTCGTGAGGAAGCACTTTCGAACGAATGATTCGTTTCTCACCGCCCTCTCTCTCTCTCTCTCTCTCTCTCTCTCTCTCACCCTCTCTTCCTCTCTTTTTATCTAACGGAAACTCCAAAGTAATCTACCTACCAATCGATTATCTATTGTTCCTACATTAATTTACCACCGTTCTCGATTACCTCGCCACCATCTTCTTCGTCCCTCTTTATTTCTACGTTTCATGCCACTAATTTTGATGCCAATGTACTCGCGATTCGCTTAAGAATCGATAAACTCGCGATATCATCTGATATTTGTTCGCACGCGTCTCTTTTTCCATATGATCTCGACTTTTCAAATAACAATAACAGTAACAGTAACAATAACAATAATAATAATAATAATAATAATAATAATAATAATAATAATAATAATAATAATAATAATAATAATAATAATAATAATAATAAGAGAAATGCAAAATATACAAATATATTGAGAATGATAACAGGAAAATGGGCTCGTAGTGAAAACAGAAACAATGAGTAATGAGTTCATTGAAGCAATGTGGAGGGATGAAATGTACAAATACTTGGGATTCCAACAAAATACCAGATTGGACAATAAGCAAATACACAGATAAATACACACGAGAATCGCTTAGTCTCTGTAATTGAAACAAAACTCAACGTCAAAAACATCGTAAAAGCCATAAATATCTATGCAATTCCGCTGCTGTCGTAACTCTTTCGGAATAATTAAGTGGCTAAATGCAAACGTCGAAAACCTAAACAGACAGAACAGACAAATCATTCTAACGGAACACCTAATGTACCACCCGAATGCATGTATTGAAGAAGTCATACTGTAAAGAAAACAAAGAGAAGGGGAACTAGTAGACATAACCAAAAAAATAAATAGAAAATCAATACGGTTAGAAAATTTCAGAACGCACCCACTTGAACTTTTTACAATACGTTTATATTTTACTCGGATAACAAACCCGTGAAGTATGATGATGAAAAACCAGGATTTATATAAAACAGAGAAGAAGAAAGGATATAATATATATAATATAATAATACTAATACTAATAATAATATTGATAACGATAATAATAATAATAATAACAATAATAATAATAATAATATTTCGTGAAACTCATTCGCAAACTAACGGTTTATTGAGAGGTAGAGAAAGAGAGAGAGAGAGAGAGAGAGCCAGCGGGAATTCGCGCGATTAATCGTTATTTCTCCGGTTACGCGACGTTTAATTAATTACGATAATAATAGACGGTGACGGGTTAAAATCGATACTATTATGTATTAATTACGTAACGTCACGGTTACAGAAAATCAAATCGCTGAATTATTTATTTGAACGTTAAGAATTACGATCGAAGAGACAAAAAAGATCTACCGTTCTATCGCATTTCTCGATTTTTTTTTCCTACCGATAGCTCGGGGCCTCCCATCGATATCGAAACACCAACGTGAGAGTTTCTATCTTTAGCGAGAGTGAATATTTCAGAAAGCTACATTTGAATGTTTTATGAGAACCACCCTACGCAGGTAGGGTTTTAAACGTTCGATAAGAACCGTAAAGTATCGTAAACCGTTCTGCTCGGTTAGAACGGTTTAAATGTGTAGTGCTCTTTCTTATAGAGGAAGTAAAACAAAAAAAAAATATAAAATATAAATGGGAGATTATTGAAGGAGGTACCGTATAATCGAAAAATTTCAACGTTAATTTTTGCGTTTATTACGGCACTCAAACTAATAACTAAAGCGCCATAAACTAATAAACATCCCCGATTTGTTATCCACGAATTAAATCCAATATTAATCCAACAGATACGGAACAACGAGTTACGGATTTATTAGTTGCTTTTCGAAACAGCAAATGATTAATGTTAAATCGGTTTAAAATTTGGATAAAAATCATATATTGAGGTTTGTTTGTATATCTCCATTTCGAGCGAATATCTATTTCGCGTTAATATTTTATCGCTATTACGTGTGGCAGGAATAAAGCTCGGGAAAAGGACGAAAAGTAAAAGATAAGAAAGAAAAAGGAAGGAAGGAAGAAGAAAAAAGGCTTGGTGGAAAAAAAAAAACTCCTTCGAAGGATCGAAGGAATGTACGAAAGCAATAACGCGCGTCATTACTCGAGAGCCGATGAAGTTGGCTCTTCCTCGGGATAGAGAAGTCTTTCGCTTCTCTGCAGAACGGGATCTATTCCGTGTTTCTTTGAGCATCGAACGACGAGATTTCCGGGCGACGACGGTTATATCTCGAGTCGCATCGACTGGCGCCGTCGTGGACGGATTAATAAAAGAAATTCTTTAGAAGGGAAGCGGTGGAAAAGAAAGAGGAGTAGAGAGAAGTCGAGAAGAAAAAGAAGAAGAAGAAGAAGACGAAGAAGTGGATGCGGATTGAGAAAGAGGAGAGTAGATGTGGAGGTTAAAGGAAAAGCGTGGCCGGTAGATGAACGAACGGGGTATAGGCGTCCAACGACAGAGATGCCCGTTATGGAGGACGCTATGCGAAGTCAACAATGGCGTCCGGCTGTCGGTGATGAGAGGAGAGAAGAGAGATGGTCCATTAGCTTGGCTGTCACTCAACGGACCTGACCGACCAGTACGCATTTATGTACACACCCATCTGGACGTTCCTACGACCCAGACGCGTCCTTATAACCGTGAGAATAACTTTATCTCGAAGCATCGCTGATACTATCGAACGAGAAAGTAACTTTGGTTGATGGAATTTTGCAAGAAAGAAAAAAAAAGGAAAGGAAAGGAATTAATAAAAAGAACGTACTCTCTACAATTTATACATAATTATCCTGTATAATCCCGGATTTTCTAATTTTCTCCTTTTTCCTTCTTCTTCTTTCTTTCATTCTTTCTTTCTTTCTTTCTTTTTTTCTCTTTCTTTCTTCAATTTTAATAAGAGAACTGTCGAAGAATTTCTTATAAACCGGGAAAGCGTGCTAGCTTCTCTAATAAATATCACCGAACGGTATTATATCCTATCATCGCGACGGTGATATCGCGTGACGTATATTAACGAAAAGGAAAAAAAGAGGAACGAAGAAAGAAAGAGGGTAAGAGAGAGAGAGAGAGTAAGAGAGAGATACAGACAGAAAGAGAGAGAAAGAGAGACAGAAAAGAGGGTGGGAAAAAAGGAGAAAGAGAAGTATCGTAGCACTCGCAGCGAGGCGAACGAAACGCGTCGCGCCGCGCCAGCTGGAGATGCGTGAATATAATGAGCGAGAGAGAGAGAGAGAGAGAGAGAGAGAGAGAGAGAGAAAGGGAGTGAGCGAGGGTGGATGAGGGGAAAAGAGAGTCGAGGAGTCGGAGAGGCATACGCGAGCAAGGGTAATGTACTGTTCTCACCTCCGACAGGCCTCCGGGGGTTCCTCGGCTATTCTTCGGTTGTGTACGCAGACGCGCGCTCACATATGCAGTTATGCATGTAACATCGCCCGTTGCCCTCTCTTCTGTCTCGGCGGAGTAGTGTGCGCGAGCGCACGAACCTTTCGATCCTAAGTGGATGTATGTACCACGTAATGTATATAAAAGGGAAGGAGAAAGAGAGAGAAAGAGGAAGAAAGAAAGAGAGAGAGAGAGAGAGAGAGAGAGAGAGAAATGATTGCTCGACTGTTCGTATTTTACTCTCGTCTAACTGTCTCCTTACAATATTCCAAGCTAAGTGTGCGAAAACGACATATAAAGACGATTAAACGCTTATCTTTTTCGCGAAACTATGGGATAAGATTCTTTTGAATGGAACAAAACTTCTCTCTCTCTCTCTCTCTCTCTCTCTCTCTTTCTCTCTTCCTCTCTTTCTTTCTCTCTCCTCTCTCTTTTCGAGGAACAAGTTTTTTAAAACATTGTTTACTTAAAGAAAGAGCCTAAAATAAAATAAAAATTATTGTTTAAAAAGGATCCACTCGTATACGTTGATGACGCTATCGGAAAGATGAATGGTTAGAGAAAATGGATATCCAGGAAGAGCGGCGTTCGATATACTCGTAATTTACGCACGTCATAGGGAGGATTCTACCTACGTTAGCGCCCTTTGCTCTATCTCCGCCCCTCACCTCTACTCTTTCCGCCCTTTTCCAAACGTCGTATATTACCGTGCGCGCACACGGCTCTGGCTCAATTAATGGAATAAACATAGGGAATAGCGAGAGCCGGTGATTGATTTATCGACGAAATCGAAGTCCCTTTCTCTCTCTCTCTCTCTCTTTCTCTATCTATCTATCTATATATATCTATCTATCTATCTATCTCTATCTCTCTCTTTCTCTCTTATACAAACTCTCAGCCAGAGGATTCGAGCTGATCACTCGCGTGTACATGCGCGAATATACCCGTAAATTATGGGGAGTCGTCGGTACATTGTCGACTCTGTGTTCGTAGGATGAATCGAAGGGAATATGAGGAAAAGAGAGTTGGAGGGAGACAGAGAGGGAGTTAGGCATTCGCGGAGAAGGTTCGAGGGGTGTGCACGTCTAGTCGAGAGTTGGAAGGAAGAAGAGAGAACTGCGACAAGGGTTGGTGACAGACATTGACGGGCAGCACTTTATCCACGACACGGTTCTGCGCTTACCACAGCCCACCCATCCTCGGATCTACGACTGGATCTACCTACGGAACGTACCAACTACTTCCGCAACGATCCGATTCGATCCGACCAGATCAGATCGGATCCACGTTATTCTTTCCCTATCCCTTCTTTTCCAACGATCGAACCTCGATATTTTCCTTACATCTTCAAGCCTTCAGGCTATCGCGTTTTCGTCTTCTTTACATTTACTCTTTTATTCGACTCTGTAAAATGGTTTCTTCTTCTACCATTTTGCTGCACGACTTTTCTTGATATTTATATATATACATACAACGGTACGTAAATACATACATACGTAGGTACGATATCGAATGTATTCGTTTTATTTTCCAATTGGTTCATTGTCTATTTCCTTTTATCGTACAAGAACAGACTCTTATTATTTCCGAGGATTTGTCCGGTATCTGACGAGCTGGAAGGATTTTTCAAAATCCTCTCGAAGCAACTTGGAATTTGGCGAACTCGCTTTCGGCCCATCCTCCTAAGTTATCGTATGAGTTTCCTAGCTTCGAATAGAGCGAAGTCAAGTTTAGCCATCTTGCGTTTCATCATTTAGCTTCGGAAAACTTCCGACTTGGCATCTCTCAAGGTACCATTCCGTAACGACGTAGCTTGTATCACGTTAATGAGTAGGATCTATATAGATATATACAAGCGACAACCACCAAGCCTTATGGATTATCATGCGTTATGGTACCGAACCGTATCTGCATCGATTTGTAAATGGGTAAGTACCAAACTATACTATCTACCGAATCTACCATCTTCTCAACGAAAATTTGTTGACTTCTCACGGGTCGAAAGGACGAACTTTCTCCTTGTCACCTAAATTTCCAATATAATGAAACACTCGAAACTTTATTAATTATCAATTTCGAGTTAGTTAACGCTGCCTTTGATTGGTTGTCTGACGCGTTTCGAATTCAAGCAGCGACGAATCACATAAGGGTTCAGGGGAGAATGTCTCCCCCTTACAACCTAACTATTTCTCTAAACCAAGCTCGTCTCCTTTATCAAGGAACTCGAAGACAATGTCGACAGTATGCGTATTAACAAGAAGCACGTATTTCTCTAAAAATATAAGAGGAGATAGGTAATCGAATCGCGTAACTCGCTTCGGATAAAATCACTCGAGATATCCACCAAGTTTTATTACCAAAGAAATTCGTGCAAATATTTTATTACGTTCGTACGATTCCCGTTCTCGTTCTTCTTTGCTATCTTCCTTCTGCACGATTTTCAAAGAGATCGTTCCCATCCCCCCACTCCCCTATTTCGTTCGTGATTTGAACTCCATTCATAAAAATATTCGAAATGCAAATAGATAAGAGGTACATCCGATTTAATTAAAATAAAGCGACAATCAATTTAATTACGATTTGCATGCTCGTTAATTACTACTGTCAAGTCCATATGGACTATCTCGTATTAAGCGAGGTTCATCGAATCCTCATAGATTGTAGCGAATGAAACATCTGTTGAGCCTCGTCCTTTGATCTTATCTTCTATAAAATATCATTGAGCTAACATCTGCCAATGGCGACTTTCGAAAGCATTTCGTTTATACGGTCTCATACAATTCTACGATGCAAACTGAAATGATTAAAAAGTGTGCGAAGTGTTTTCCTTTTTGCCTGTCTTTTCTCATTGAACATCCAAGTATATTTTGATGGAACAATTTCACAGCGTTCGTTTCTCTCTGCAATTACGGATCCCTTGATTAATATTTGTCAAATGCAAACATTATAGTGTTGCGATTCGCAAGAACAACGGGGAACAGCAAGTCGGCGGAAAGGAGGCAGGACCCGTAATTTCCTCACTAGTAAGGAAGAAGAGGAGGTAGTAGACGGCCTCGAGAATACCGTTCTACAGGCTGACCTTGACGAGTTTCCTTGAAACTTGCGCTTGGCAGCGTGACCCGAAAGCCAGACTCGTACGTTCCACCATGGACGGTGGGCGTTCGGTAGACCGTGTAACGATCCTCGGAGGAAGACTAATTTTCGACTTCTCCGATTCATTAATTAGATACGCTTAATAATACTATTCGTATCACCGGAAACGTTGAGTCTTTGTATATATATATATATATATATATATATATATATATATATATATATATATATATATGTATATAAAACTTGTTAAATATATTCAGAGGAAGAAAAATAATATTCGAATTATCTTTCAAATAAAATCTTGTAAATCTTGTTTCCCTTAAACGCCGTGATAAATGAATTGTCTGAGCTGTGCGTCGATCAATTCTCCTTGCGTTTTCTAGCTCGATATACTGTGACGTTTACGGCAGCTCACGTGTGCGTGCACTTGCACAATGCTCGTCCGTATCTCCGTACGAGATAACCACATTTTGCCATTAGAAGCGTATATCGGATGGAGCTTGCGTAGAATCGAGGTTCCCCGCGTGCATCAAGCCAAATACACTTGTAATCTCTTCGAACTTTTTTTCTTCGCTAAACTAGAATACTTTTTTGAGAATTTATGAAGCTCTGCTTATCTTAAATATATTCGAATAAAATTGATTTATATCCTAAACAATGATGCAAGATAGATAGAACATGATTGATGATCAATAATAAATAATTTTCAACAAAGTGTTGTTATATTCGATACGATATTGCGATATAATATATAAAATCGAATTTAATCGTTTACTATATCTTATCGCAGCTTCATACTTTTGAATTGGACGCAAAAATAATTATTTCCTTACATATTCTTGCCATCGGCTTCTAGGAGCGATAAACTTTAGCGAATGCAATCGGGCGTAAAGCTGTCTCGACGCTGATTCTCCGATCTCCTCGTCGTGCTCGGATTCGCCCCTCGTGAAGAACAGCCCTTTGACTTTCTTGCGCTGACTACTAGGAGACGTGAAAATCCAACAGCGTGACAATATTCCCCCGTTTGCTCTCGCTAACGCACACCGATCTCTCACCCTCGCTCAGTTTCACCCCTGAGCGAAGGTGTCGGAGACTATTGATTCCTCCTCGACTCGTGCCAGAATGACAAATAGTTTCGCGTATGTATATGTATGTATGTATATATAAAGTTCCTCCACCCCTCCTCCCCCCGCACCTCCGCAAAGGTCGCTTGACACGAACCTTTCTCGTTAAATCGAGATTTATTTTCGATCGTTGTTAACTCGAGACTACCTGCAAAATCGTTTCGCTTAGAAATATATGCATAGAATGTCATTAAACTTTATCCTTTTAACAAAGCACGGTTTAGAGTGAAATATCTAAATCGCGAAGTGAATTGTGCAGTATCACTCTCGTTGGCAGAATGCAAATAAAGACGAAAGAACGTTGACAAGCAACTCCTCCGCGCGAACATGATTTTTCAACGGTCTATCGAAATTATCGTACTTCCATCAATTAAACTTGCTTGATATATGAAAACAGCGATTTTGTTGAAATATATTGACAGTTTAAAGTCGCGGTTCGTTGGACCGAAAGGAGCTTCCCGCTTTGTTCACGGTAGGAAAATCTTGAATCCTAAGGCGATCAGGCGTCGGACGTATTTCGAGGATTATCTCGATTGTAGGGAGTCTCGAAGGTAGGTAGGCGAGTGCGATGCAGCGTGCACCGCCGAGCATGTACGGCCCCTGCTCACAGAATTTCCCGGATAATTTGGCCGTAGCAAACCACCAGCCTGTGATTTGCGAACTCCCGATGGATAAAGACGACTTCGCACAGACAAGACGCTAAGGAAGGCGAGATAGGATTGCAAAGCAGAGAAAGAGATAGAGACGGATAGATAGATAGAGAGAGAGAGAGAGAGAGAGAGCGAGAGAGAATGAGACTCGACAATTTGCTATTGAGTTTGCCAGTGACTTCCTGGCAGCCTGAAGCGCCGGCTCTTAGATGAAGCGGAACAGAAACTACGCGGGTTAATCTATGTGAGAACCTAAGCAGCTGCCTTTGCTGGAAGGAAGCCTATCCTTCTGTTATTTCCTTTTCCAGACACGAAGAGAAACAACCGGCTTTCTCCGCTATTTCTTAACCTTAGCTCGATTAAGGTTTACATAGATGCCGGTTCTTCCTTACATTACTTTTGCTATTAATTTACTTTAGAATTGGTCGCTTTGTTTCGTCGTACACTAATCGCGCCAGCATTTTTCGAACCAACGCTTTTACGATCGAAATTCGATTTTCAATTAATATCAAACGTAAATATATATATATATACACACGTATACAGAATAGAACATGGAAGCATAGATATTCGTTTATTTACAAGTGATACAATAGTATTTGTCGGAAAAATTTATGGGGTGTTTTTTATGATCGAATGAACCACCACAATATTTATTATAACACAAATCAAAATATAACACAAATCAAGTTGTGAGAATAAATGTACGAGAGATACGAACTTCTATTAATTTATTCATTCCTTTTTGTTTCAGGTAAGTAAACGGACTGCAGACGTTCATACATGTACGCCGGACTAGTTTCGTAAGTAATAAGCTCGAAATCGAAGTAACAGTCATATCGTACGTACTGGTATAAACCCTTGAGAAGGAAAAAGATGCGGTAGTCGCACTGAAAGAAAGTGGCACGACTCGCACCAAATTGGATGGCCGGAATGACGAATCGTCGCAGTGCTCGCACGCGAAATTCAATTAGGCCGAAGGTTCATCGGTTAGCCCGTGGTTACCTTCGAACGAGTCCCGAGAGAGTACTTTCCTCTCGCTACCCTTCTCGCTTTCCGAATCGAGTCCCTCTGAAGCGGCGAGTTACACTTTGATTGATAATTTACTATCGATATCGCGTTCCCGATCGATTTACTAACTCTTAAATCGAAAACGAGAGATCGTTCTTTCTTTCTTCCTTTTCTCTTTTTTCCTTTACGTATCTGAAAAATGAAAATTTTCACATAGAAATTTTTTTTAATGTACATATTTCTACCTAAAGATATATTCGTTCGAATTCGTTCATTATTAAAAATTCATTTTAATTCTTTCACATCGACTCCGTTAACTTTCTCAATTATTCACGTGCTCGAGGGAAATGGTTTTTAGAAATTTTCCGGTAAGCGACGATATCGCGGTTTGGGACAAAAGTTTTCGACGAAGTGAGCCAACGACCGATACGAACCCGGAACGTCACCGTCAGAACCACTGGAACTCAAGTGTGGATATAATAACGGAATATTATTAACCTCGAGTTATAAAGTCGACGGAGAGAACGAAGAAGAGACATATAGGATACGACTAACAACTACTATTCGCTTTTCTCAGCTGATGTTATATCAACTACGAGACTAGAAACACTCGTTCAGTTTGATAGGATAACGCACGGATCACAAACTTGCCCTTCATTTTCTGATTTTCGAAATGACATGCATAACGATGCACACTGTGTTATGCTTTAGAATAACCAGATCGAATTTATGATCTGTTAGAACTTGGTCAAGATATTGTTGTATGAAGAGAACATATAACTGATGGAACTATCAAAAGGATCGAATATACGTGTATGAAATATCAGACGGGTTCTAATGTATAATATTACAAATAGTATATTAAAAATTGTATATTTTAAAAGGTCTTTAGAATTGGGTACTCTTTTCGTAGTAATTTATTCTTCATATATTATAGGTACGTTATATAAACGCACGGAAATACAAAGGAGATAGAATTTCATTTCTATCAATTTACCTTAGATTTAAATTCAAACGGAATCACATGTTTGTCCACGTGAGAGTACACATAGAAATATATATATATATATATATATATATATATATATATATATATATATATATATATATATAGATATAGATATAGATAGATAGACAGATATAGATATATGTATGTATATGTGTATCCCAGTAGAAATAATTTACACAAACTTAAGTTTACTAACGAATACAAACGTTCGACGAGTGGTGACAGATGACAGAGTCAGGATCTCGGAGTACGCATATAGGATTAGTCCGGTTTACAAAGCCCAAAGCTAATTATTAAAATTCCCAGAACAATGATAATCCATTAAAAATTAATATCATTGGTAGTAACTGAAAATTAATCATCGCTTTTGACATAGACATTTCTCAACATATTAAATAGGTCAACTTGTCTATATTTTATAAGCATCGCTAATCAAACTGTGCCCTTTGCTATACGTTTACCGTAACAAACGTCCAAGAACCTGCGATCGGCAAAGTAAAATTTATCACGTAGATACACTAAACTACTAGCCAGGATTTAGGTGGTACATTGTTTATGGACGTTCTAAAGTACTCGCCGGCAATAGGTTCAGTACAATCGATCGATCGTTCTCTCGAGCACGCCTCGTTGAAACTGTCCCGTCAATTATACTTCCAACGAGGAATGAGAACAAGAGAAGATAGCAGATCATCAACGTGTATGAAAATTAAAATTCTTTTAAGGATCACCAAGGCGTCGTAAAACTAAACGGCTCGGCTTATACCGTTTGCACGCACGCTCTGTGCACACATGTACACACGAGGAGATCGCATTTTCTGTGCCGGAGACGATAATGACCACGATAACCGATTATAGTCTGAATTATGATGGAAGTTTTAAAGCGCCCCGCCTTCATTGGCAAATGCAATTAATTAACGAGGAGCCGCCCGCCTATGAATTATTCGTCCGTTTCTCCCTAGCCGTCGGGCGAGCACGAGAGCCGGGCGTCGTCGCAACGGCCACGTCGAGAACGTGATTCCAACATTGGAATCGTGGATCGTGCTCTCTCGCCGACTGCGAGAGACAAATTTCCCGTTGAAATATGTAAGCGAGAACGCCGTTCCATCCTTTAATGCCGGACTCCCAGCAAAAAATCTAACAAATCGCCGCCGTCGCAAAGAGAGCTTCAGGATGTCCGAAGGGAGAACGCGTTTTAGCACGTTTAGTAGTAATTTTAAATTCGTTAGGAACGTCAAGAATATTGAAATCTTCCTCTTCTTCTTTTTTCCTTCTTTTTTCTTCTTTTAATTTAAAATCCTTTTACATGGAGAACTAGTTAACGCGATCGTTCGAAAGTAAAACTTTTGAAATCACAATCGGGTAATAATAGTTATATTGAATACAAGTAATTTCCTTAATTCCATATCTTTTGAATAAAAGTAATTACGTTATACGATTCATCCGTGAAATCTCAATTTCTATATCTTGACAATCTCATTTCCTAGCACGATAAGTCGGTCCATTTAAAAGGTTCGCGTTTCCTTTACGGAATGGCACTTAAGCAATCGCGGAAAGTTACTTTCGCAGGGTGACAGTTTCATAGCCGAAGGGCCGCCGTTAGACGATTTTAGTGAAAGGTACTCGAAGCCGAGCGAGACGTTCCAAGTGCATCTCGATGTGGTACTTGGCCGATACCACTGGTCGCTGTTCGAGGAAGACAGCGCGAGGCACATAACGCCAGTACCAAATCGTTTGGTCTAAAGTGTCGTTCGTGTATAAAAGGAAGAAAAGAACGTGCCGGTGCTTACCGGCATGCCCGATAGAACCAGCAAGCCGAACATTGTGGTATCGAGGAAGAAATTGCTCCAGCGAAAGCCAATAGGTTTAGATCGAATCAGCTTTCGAAACGCCTTTGCGCCGAAGCTTTACTTCTTTCTTAGCTCGTGCCCGCGGCTAAAACGAGGCTAAACCCGGATCCGTACCGTCCTCGAAAAGGCACTACCTTCGATGAATCTACGATCTTCTCCTATCTCTCTCTCTCTCTCTCTCTCTCTCTCTCTCTCTCTCTCTCTCTCTCTCTCTCTCTCTCTTTCTTTATTTCTTTCTTCTAGAGTAAAAGCTATTAACCGTAGGATCTTTCTTTTTTTAACGTCTTTGGGAAGGAAAATGCTGCTAGTGACGTCCAATGAAATCGCGCTAGAACGGATATCATAGGTACGAAAAAGGATGATAGCGAATTCAATCGAGCGAGATTAAATGGAAACGAAAACGTCGTATCCTTCAGAACGAGAGAAAGAGAGAGAGAGAGAGAAGGGCCACTTTATCGATGAGTCTACTCTCTCGTCCCATAGTGACCGTAAACGAGCCCTCAGATTTTTCTCGTCCGCTCAAAGGCAGAGAAGCTATTAATACTAAGTCTTTCTTTCCAAAAACATAGTCGGATTCATTACCACGTCACTTAAAATTCACGACAGTTTTTTTAGTAACTGTGGTTGGATTAAACGTTGGCAACTCGTTAAGCAGAATTATCGATCCATCTCTCTCTCTCTCTCTTTCTCTTTCCTGGCGTATTAATTAAAATATAAAGAATAAAAATTTAAGAGTCATTAAACGAATAGTCTTTGTAATAAAACATTGGATTACAAGACAGGTAAAACTATTAGAAAATAGTTGATGTAAAGAAATCGTGTAACAACGCGAAAACTTTTTGACGAAAAAAGAAAGAAGCAGGTTAGAAAAATGACAAAGGAATTGTGTCGTGGTCAGGAGAGGTCCAGTGGGTATTGGAAAATAGTGTGCGACGAAGAGGGTAAATGATGGATATCGACCATGATGGCTATGGCCTCGGTACGATCGATCTCGGGCGAAATAAAATATGCTCGAGAGTGTGCACGACCACTTGGCCGTAATTACGAGCTCCGAAGAAAAATACAGTGCGCCATTATTGAAAGGGGTTGAGTGGACCCACCTACCTACGATCGGGTTATACAGGCGAAAGAGAAAGACGAGAGGAAGAGATAGAAGATGGGAAGACTGAAACGAGGAAAGAGAGAAAGAAAGAGTGAAAGAAGAGGAGAGCGAGAAAGAAAGAGAGAGAGAGAGAGAAAGAGAAAGAGTAAGAGGGCGAGTAGGCAGGGCGAACCAAACGAAGAGGCATTACTCAGATAACTGAGACGTGGAACGAATGTACGGAGAGAACGAGGTAGGAGCGAGGAGAGAGAAGAGAAAAGACGAAGTAAAGGTTCCTACAATCGGAGATCGGAGGGTGAAAAGGACGGCTCGCGTGCCCGGGTGCAAGTTCGCCTTAGCTTCCGGTAGCTTGCATGCTTCGTCTCCACTTGTATCCGAGCAACTCACACATTCAGGTACAACGTATTCCATGTACAATATGTATTTCTACACACACATATATATATATATATATTGCACTTTGTGAAAGGAATTCGCATTGTCACGTTGAACTTCGCGAGAGGTAAGGTCGTCCAACGTCGAAAAGAAACTTGCCCCTTGACTCGCCAAAAGCTAATAGCTGCTTGAATTAATTCCATGACTGCGAATGGTTTCTGTCGACATGGCGGTGCTCGCTATCTTAAAGTGTAAAGATATTCTGTCGCTCGAGAACGGCCGAGTTTTACTTTCCAAGACGTTATCCGACAGATTTAGATCGCAGATCGTGAACGATTTCGCTCGCGGATCGTCTTTACTTTTTTTTTTTTTCTTTTCTTTTTTTCAAGCACGCTCCATATATCACGTAATATTCTACAAGGACGAGTATTACAACTTTTTTCTTTTCCTTTTATGTCGTAACATTTCCTTCCCCTTGCAAGAGGTACTACCTTTCTATGTCGTGACGATCTTAATTTCGATAGTCACCAACCGATATAGTTACTAAGCGAGTTTATACTATGTAACGAGTTGTCACGATGTTCGTGCGCCGATTAACAAGGAAAAAGATTTTTTTAAAAATTCTTGAAATAACGCAAACCGACGGTGAATATATTCGCAGATATGAAGAATGGAATAACTTAACGTCAATATTGATCGCACGACCAGTAGAACGTTAATAGCACATTGCAAGCCAATTAAATATACTTATCAACATGTGTCGTACGAGCTTTTTTGTAGATAGCGAACAAAGGGGTGATTAAATTAAATAATGAAAGAGAAGAGACCGGATCCAACGAACCATTGACTGTGGTAGCATCGGCTTTATGAGTCGCTTTGATGTTCTACGGTAATCCCTGATTTCGTAATTAATTATTGCAAGGAATCCCCTTTTATGCTCCCTCTATTTCCTTGCATGTGCTTTGGACGATCTATTCTCCGATCGAAGTTTCATTTTTGTCCTTTTTCTATCTTCGCAAATACTCTTCCAATGCAGGAAGAAATTACGTCGCCAACCGATCACGGAATGCCGATACTGCGAAAGGTCAAAACAGTTCACATCGAGGTCCTCCCGCGTACGTACACTAATGCCGACATTAGTGTATAACCTACGCCGATTACAGCCGACTAAAAGCATCACGGAAATAGTACCCTAACGGTATATACGCGTCTTTCCTATCTCCACGACCTCGCTTAGTCCCTCGAGAAGTTCCAACGACGTGTAATTTACTATCCTCAAGTATGTGCGCCCTATGCATTTTAACGTCTCAGAAATATATCCATAATTATCCATAATTATCGATAGTTTACCTAAACGTTGAGTAAAATCGATCCCTCCCGTTAAATACTGATAGGAGTGTTATAGGGAAAAGGTTGGAAATTGGAGAGTATATTCTTTTTTTTTTTTTCGATCGTTATCGTTGAAAAATTTCTAGGAAAGTATGGCGAATGTTCGTTGATGGGAAAGGGTGGTATCGACGACAACGGTGAACGCGTTCTTTTTATTTTTCATAAGTGTCTTATAAAATAAATCTTATCAAACGCTTAAAATCTACGATGTAAATACACAAAGATAAAGTAGTATATAGATAACTTATTAATACTGACTCAACATTGGCTCTTGTTCTTTTTACTTTCCTTGATAGATATAACGTAACGTTGTGCCACATTTAACGGAGGTGAGTAACCATCGGCATAAGTGGCGTCCTCGAAGAGTACCTCGTATTCCTCCGTAGCTGTGGTAGGTAATTGATTGACGACGGCCTTGTAGAAGCACGTTGTCTGAGGGTAGAGAGCCATCACGATGGATCCTTTCGGGAACAAAGCGTGAGGATCGGTCTCCGGATTAGCTCTCATCAGTGGTAAAGGTACGACTCGTCTACGTGAAAGAGTATGACGATCCTTTTGTTCTTCGTCGATATCATCGACCTCGTACTTGTTTGTCGTGGGATTGAACTGGACGACTTCCGCAAGGATCCAGTTCTCTTCTTCCTCGGATCCTTTTACCAGAGCAGCCACCATGTCTCCCATTTTCGCGATATAGGTGGGCTCAGCTGGAACAGCACCGCACAATGGAGGCGCTTTTGCCCCTGGTGCTTTACCAACGTAAAGAGGAAGCGTCTGTGCTGTACTTAACAGCATCTTCATTAATGCGCCACGCCTGATCGTTTCTTTGTTACCGGCATTTCTCGCCTGTATACGCCTCTCATTTCTTATCGCACGTATTTCATTGATCTTACCAAGAGCTTTCCGCAATATCTCTTCTTCCTGTTGAGCGTCCGTAACTGCTGCGCTATAGAGATTCTTTAGTTTTTGTTGATAGTACGGTGATACCTTATCTTCCGGCGTAACCTTCTCGTGAGTTTTCACGATATTGTTCAAATTGTGTTCCGTTCGATTTCTCTGCGCCTCTATATCGTGAACCAACTGATACACATTACGAAGACGTTCCTGTATCTGAGTGGCCGCTGCGTCCGCTGTAAATGGCATTTTCTTGATCTCAGAAGTTTTACGATAAGATAGCGTACGAGTTGAACGATCTGCAGTAGCTTTTAATTAAGGTTCATTAATTATTATCGGTTGGCTTTCAGATGATAACATAGTGATTCTCCGACAAATCACGACCAGTTTTCTGTAAGAACAAAATAAACTCGTCAATGATATTCAAATACATATATTGAATAATAATTCGCGGCGGCTAGTTCAAATTAATTTTTATATCTTTCGTTCACATATATCGTTAGTAACACTTATAATTCAAAGAAAAAGAGAAACACAAGAATCCTTTCTTATAAAAAAAAAAAAAATAGAAAAAAAAATCTTCCCGCCAAGAGGATTTGAACTGTCGATCTTATATTTTATAAGTGTGCACTCCGTCATGACACTAGAAAATCAATTTACCATTCATAACACTAAACATCAACATAACCTCTTCGATACAACTTTAACCGCTATTAATTTATTATTAACAAATTTTTTATTACACTATCAAACTCGTTTGAAAATTAAATATCGCTTTACTAAACGTCACGTAACCTTACAAACGCGTCACCTCTCGACGCATTGCAAAGAACGGATCGATACTCATATATTTCACGATGATTCTTCTGGCTAATGACACCGTAGACAAAGACGCGATAAACGTACCTTATTATCGAGAATGAAACTCGTTAATCGTCTTGGTAAGCACAAAGAACACAATAAAAATCGTCCCTCTAACACGAAGCAGCAAGCAGTACTAAAGCGTACCTCGCGTATACACCCGACGTGCGTGTGCTTCTGCGCCATACTGCTCGAGTCTCTCCCACTACCGACGCGTCGTAGAACCTTCCATCAAGGCAGTGCTGCCCCCTCCTGGTATTAAACCAAATCAACCAACCGTAAAAAGTTTTGTCCACGCGCTCGCGGCACATTCTATTTTCTGTTTCACGGTTCATTTTTAATGCACGCTTTTTGATTTTCTGTATTTATCGAGTATAATTTTATGAAAACTAATGTTTAATCGATTGGAAGTTATTAATATTCGATAAAAGCTTCCAAAGAGAGAGAGAGAGAGAGAGAGAAGCGATAATAAAATGAAGAACCTTGGTGCTAACAGATAGCAGTATTGTTAAACGACGAACAATTGCAATAAATAGCAAGACCGGAAAGGAACTCGAAAGATTTGATGGAAAATCCTGGACTGACCAATATAACGCTCTTATATCCAGTCTATAAATTATCTCAAATTTATGAACTTTAAGTAATAAGCAACGCGAGATATTTAAGTCGTTCGTTGAAACAAATTTGATCATTCTCATATAGATAAGTTCTTGGGTATCCGCATTTAGCGATACATTATCTACTGGGTACGATATTATGTAATAAAGACAAATTTGAATGATCACGGAATAAAATTGTATATTAAACTTGTAGAAGATCTAACGAATTTAATGGAAACTTTTAACGTTCGCGAGGAAGAGATATTTTCGAGATGAAAGTTTCTATCAAATTGTATTATGAAAGAGATAAGATATTATGGAGTTTAATAACCGCAAAACCTGGATATTACCTATGTAGATAATGTATATACATATACAATACTCTTACGACATTCGTTTCAAAAGACGAAACAAGAGGTCTAACGAGGCGTAAGAAGATCTCCAACCTCGGGGTAATTCTATGTACAATACCATTCTCTACGCGTGCCTGGTTGCTCTCGCTTTTACTCCGTTATTCTCTCGATACGGTTGTAAAGTTCGAGGTAGACGACGAACATTCGAAAGGATTCGTTCCCCGAGTATGTACACGATCATATCCTACCGGTTAAAAGCTTTCGTCTGTTCGTTAGAATCAAGGATGGAAAATATTGAAGTATAATTAAGCATCAATTTAATTTCGTTCGTTGATAATAAGATTCGAGATAAGAAAAATGTATAAAGTATTAAATGACGTTGTCACGCTTGTTTGACAATTATATTTTGCCATTGCAAGGAACGCAAGAATGTTAATAAAAACGATTAGATTGATAAGAAAAATGAAAGAGAAAGGGGAAAAAAACGTAATTGAACTTTCACATTTAATCCCGAGTGCCTTTCGGTATTCAAGATTGATTCGATTTTCGTCTAATATTGACATTTTACGATGCACGACTTAACGACCTGTTGCAGTCGTTAAACCGAGCACGATGCTGGATACATTGTAGATATACGCATATACGATATTTCAAAGGAAAGTCCTGCATAAGGCGCAGAATGGAAATGTCAAGCGCAGGTACATTTACTGCCGACGAAGCTAGCATCGAACGTCGCACGAATAACAGGCAACGATTGATAAGAAAGAGGGATGGAAAAATCGAAGGATGGAACGAGTGAAGTAGGAAGAATGCGAAAGTGAGAGAAAAGGAAGGACGGCAAAATAAAGAGATCGATACGTCATGACCCTCGTATTTTTATGTCTGCATAGCCGTTCTATCGATTTTCGTTTATCAGCAAAATAACCGAAATTGAGAAAAAGTAAGGGATGAAAGTGAATCCTGAAAAAGTCAAACACTTTTTTTACTCGATTTTTTTTTATTTTATTTTACTTTTTTTTTTTTTTTACATAGAAATATATTAAACAAATTACCGTTTATCGACCGTACTGTGATTTATCTTTGGTCGTTCGATAAATCAGAAAGTATTTCTCGGAAGGACCAAAAGGTAAATTAGAAGCCTGGAATTGAAAGTAATATAGGTAGGTACACATAACTTTTCGAGAACAGGATAAGATATCCTCCAGAATTTATCGTTTCTTCTAGAAAATCTCGAGAATGATATAGCTAAGAAAAAGGAAAACGAAGGCAGAGACAGACAGAAAGAGGGAGAAGAGAGAGAGAGAGAGAGAGAGAGAGAGAGAGAAAGAGAGAGAGAGAGAAGAAGAAGAAGAAAAAACGAGATAGCCTGAGTGATGTTTGATTTACGGTGAAGTATGGTCGAAGGTGACGACACGAGGCATACATTTATCGGCTTTCTCCCTTGTAAGAAGGCCACCCTGAGATTTTTGGCTCGCTGTATAATGTAAAAGCGATATGCATTAGCACGATTGGGCTGTAAGCTTCCTGGTTCACGGTTCATCGTCTTTTTCACTTTCATTTTTTATAACCCTCCCGTACTTCACTGCCATATGTTGGTTAGGACGATGGTGCTGACGGGATTGGTGGGGGGTGTGAGATCATTCCAAAAAAGGGGAGAAAATGACACGCATTGTTACGCAGCGAGCGAAGGTTCTCGTTTCAAAAGAAAGAAATTAATCGAATCGAGGCATGTTTCCCACGACGCTATTATTTCGACAAACAACAGTGCAGCTGAACCATCGGCTGGAAAAAAGGAAAATCGATGATGCGAACTGACCGTTCCATTGATTCTTCCGAAGGAAATAATATTTTTCGTGTCATTTGGAATATTATTAGAGTTCATGCTTTTCTTTTTCTCTTTCTCTCTCTCTCTCTCTCTCTCTCTCTCTCTCTCTCTCTCTCTAACGTTCTTTCTTTCTATCTCTTTCTTTCTATCTACTCATTTCATTTTATTTGATGGCCGAATAAATTTTATTCCAATTCGCCGGTCACATGTTTGCCTTTCTATTCCATATATAAGTATATATGCATATAGATATATATCGACATTTTCGTTTTCTCTTCACTCTGCTCGGTAAAATGTTTAACTTTCTATGAGAACGATCGCGTGTATCGAATAAGTTACTTGTAAATCGAAAGTTTTTCTTTAGTCGCGTGTCGTTCAAATTAAACGTCCTAGTAAAGAAAATAAACGACAAAGGAGTAACGAGACGATGAAGGATTTTTGAGGAAATACGAGTGTGCAATTACAAGAGAGAGAAAGAAAGAAAAAGAAAGAGACAGACAGAGAGAGAGAGAGAGAGAGAGAGAGAGAGAGAAAACATTAGCAAGGTAAGGTAAAAAGAGAAACTACGCGTTTCATGTTAACGTTGGTTACATTATTAAGGAGTATGGCCGATGGATCGATATTAAATTCAGCGGAGATTGACAAGGCAGTAAAAACGGGTGGAGGACGAAGAGAGGAAAAGAGTAGATACGAAAGTTTCGAGGTCGGCGACAGGAGAAGAGGGTCGAAAAGAGGGGTCGAAACGTTCTGGCTGACAGGTTCAGCCAGCGACAGGACGGGGAAATGTATTAATAATAAATGCAAACGCCTAACATCAATTTCTGTCTGGTTGCTTTCACTTCGGCTCGTAGTTTTCCTGTTCGTTGCAGTCGGTTGGAAGCCACGGAAAGAGAAACAGAGAAAGCTCCACCCCCATCCCCTTTATTTAGTCGATCGTTTGCTTACTTAAACTAAACTCGGCAAGCTTGTCAGAGTGTCGAGCCTGCCAGAACCCGTAGAAAGAGCTCGAGACATCGAACGAACTACAAATTGATATCGTTACTGTTTCTATCTCCCCGCTTTTCCCTTACTCGTTCTCATCTTTTCTTGCATTTGAGTTGCAACGGTATGTAGACTTTCAGCCTGTAGGAAATCAAGCGAAGTAAAACTTTGCTTCGGCTGACAATCAGGCTCGTCGCGTCGTTCGCCTGATCTTAATAATTGCCGTAATCTCGTTAAACGCTTTTAGAAACGAAATACTTCCTTTACCCTTGACGACGGGCTATGCTTCGTATGCTTTAAACACGTTTCGCGTATCTCTGGGATTTGTCCGAGACAATCTTGTAAATGATTTGAGAAAACACAAAAGAACAAAAAATAATAATGCATCTATCGGATGAAGAAAGGGAGAAGGGGAAAAACTTCATCGCAAAAAATGAGAACGAATGTAGTTCTGTGTACATATATGTGTATATAGTTATATACGTGTAACGTGAAAGGAAACGAGAGAAAGATTTAGCTCGATAAAATTAGCTGTCTAGAAAAGAACAATGAAAGGAAGAGGTAGACTGAAAAAGACGAGTACCATCACATTGCTACGATTAAGGCGGCTTCATCGCTAGCAAATTCATTTCCTTCGACCATATTTTTCGAGCGAAGTACTTAACTACATCGATCTGAACTAACTTTTTTCTTCTTTTGCATACTCCGTGATAAAGAACTAGATTGCTGCCGGAAACAGATTTCTTATCCGTCAAGGGAATAAAAGTGCGCGAGAGATATATATATTTAGTAGAGAGAGAGAGAGAGAGAGAGAGAGAGAGAGAGAGAGAGAGAGAGAGAGAAATATGAGAGAGAGAAAGGAATAGAGTGTAGGAGACGAGGCGTAGCGCGTGTTCCATCGATTAAACAAGACGAAGAGGTTCCAATCTCTTGGAAAAACTTTCTAATACGTGGGCACTCTCTCTCTCTCTCTCTCTCTCTCTCTCTCTCTCTCTCTCTCTCTCTATCTTTCCCCGTTGCGATCTCATCTCGTTATTCCTGAAAGATCACCAAGCTCCACTTAGCAAAAGGATTTATATGACCAAAGTTGAAATCGAATCCCAAATGGATAGAAGTTTGAATTTGAGAGTGGGCAAGTATAAATGGTGACACGGTCGTTCGATCAATAGACAAGATGTTACACGAAAGAGGATTGCTACAGGACTTTTGTTATAAATCGAATTAGTGGTTTGTCAAAATGAAGAATAAATTGAAATTATCGATTAACGTGATGCAACTTTTGAAATAATAATTAGGGAAACGAACGATAAGCGAAAACGAAAGGAGTAAGACGTTCGTACCTGTAAGACAGGGGCATTAGCTTTTCTATAACAAGTCACGACACGGTAATAAGAAAACCAAAGGTTCCTGTATGTAGCCCAAGAGCATGTTAATTACCGACAATTACAAACCCAATAAATATGATATTTATGACTCCCCCTTCTTAGACTTTAAGCTCTGAAACACCTTGCTTCAGCACACATACACTCGAATTTCATACTTTTAATCATGCTTATACATCGGCAGCCATTTAAATCGCATAGGAGGATCTTTCTTTGGTAAAACGACGCACAATTATATTTTTTCATTGACGAAGTGCTCTTTTACGAAGGATTGTTTATTAAAGTTACTTTTAATGAATTCTCTAATAATCAAATAATTGAAGAAGATGAAAAGAAGAAAAATCTATTATTTCAAATGATTTTGTATGAAGTCTCTAAGACTTTTAGTTCTTAAGATATTCGAATGTAAATAAGTTTGATACACTTATTCATTTTCAAGCAGTTACATTGATACAGTGACCTACATAAGTTCGTGGAATTTACTACGCGACGAGTTTGCAGACGTAAACACATTTTTTGTTTACTACAGCTCTCTCGTTTTTTTTTCCGATTTATGAATCGAGGATTTTAAAGAGACATATCTTCGCAACAAAAAGTCCCAGGAAAGCGAAACAAAATTATTTTATAGAGAAGAACATTCTGCATTCAGCTGAGTTTTTCAATATTATTCACGCAATAAAATAAATTTCGTAGTATTTCACAAATTTACGCGTATTTCGTAAACATGGTTATAAGTATTTATGTATTACGTATTTCATAGATTTATAAAGTCTATTTTAATCTTTATTATTCTTATATCTATGATGTCATAATTAATTTGAAATTGATTCAATTTTGTTCTTACCTCTGTAACTTAATAATCGACATTCATTACATGCAATCCTTAATGCAATGATTCAATGAACGATTGATAATAAAATTCCCGTAGTTTTGGGTTACTTGATTTTTTGAAAAAATAATCGTAAGCGTGGATTATAAGAGAAATAAATCGTAATAAGGGGTGGCATGTTCTCGAAGCCTCCGAAAGAGGAGTTTCACGCTGTGTACCTGAACATGGATCGCGTGCGTCCCATAGAAGCTCGTGTGCTTTTACGCCTGTTTTATGTTATGTAAATGCGCGACCCTTTAATGCGCTCAATGCTCGCCTACCGCGGCACCGCGAGATATCGTGTAATAATGCTCGCACTTTTCTTCTCAAGCACCGGGGGTCTGATTTTCCTGATGATTTATGAGCACGGTATCGTGGTCAACGGGACTAAGAGTCAAGGGAGCGCCGAGGGGTCCAAGAAGGGGCCCACCGTTTCGATCGTATCCTTCGATATATTCGCAGCACACCTTTTAAGCTTGAACGAGAAAGAGAGTGAAAAAGTGTGTGTGTGTGTGTGTGTGTGTGTGAGAGAGAGAGAGAGAGAGAGAGGAGAGAGAACACAGTTGGCGCACGACACTGCTTTAAAAGTGGGTTAGCCGAGGTGCCGAACGATCGTCGTTCAGATATGTTATGATTTGCACTTGATCGATCTCCCTTTAAAATAAAACTAAACGTGAATCACATTCTCTCTTCTGATGTCTATGCATTATTACGCGTCGAACCCGATCTGATTGGATGCGATGGTAAAATATAAACGCGGTGTTTGATGTAAATAGTCCTATGAACGGTTTTTTTTATTCTTAATTAAAAATGTGATACAACGCGATAAAGCTAAAAGATTTCTTTGCCGCATTAACCTTTTCCGATACATTTGTCAGTATCGATCGAGTTTGATAGGATTACGAGGTGTCGATAGGGTGGTTAAAATCGATCGCACGGATTGCGCATTTCGAGACGATGTGACTGCTTTCCGTGCCATGACATAACTGGTTATGTATATGAAACATCCTGTAGTGTGGGTAACACATGTCAGGTATTAACAGATCGTACCATTAAACGATTCGGCACGAGTAGCTGTTTGCGAGGATCACGCGCGACGCTTTATCTGTGAATTTGAATCCCTGCATTGTATAATTAAAAAAAAAAAAAAAAAAAAAAAAAAATAAAAAATAAAGAAAGAAAGAAAAAAGAGTCATGAGAAGGCATTCAATTATAATTGAGTGCTTGTCAGTGAGACGGTAATGTTGACTTGTCGTTTCCTTCCTGGATAGCATCGACGCGAAAGATCGTCTTGTAAGACATATGAAAAGGCAAAAACTTTTTCTTTTTTCTTCTAAAGAAGAGCAAATGGAAGAAGAGGAATACGACAAAGAGGACGAAAAAGAAGTGAAAGAAAAAGAAGAAGAAGAAGAAGAAGCAATGGTAGAGAAGTCCGTTGCATCCCGTGAAAGTTTCGAATTCGTTCAAGCAAGTTCGCGTCTCAAGAGAGGATATAATTAATCTTGTTGTCATATATAAAACGTCGGTAGATGCTCGTTCCTTAAGAGTAATTATCTCTGTGGACGCTATACGTCGTTAGGCGACTCGTAAAGATCCCAGATAAATATATTAAACGGTGAGAAGATACAGTGTTGCACGGGATGTATTAACGTTGATTGTGGGTACGATCATCGGTTGGATAAATTTCGAGGAAAGGAAGGAAGAGATTTCCTTGCTTCGTCCACCTTAGTCTTTGCAATGGTCGTCGTTTGCTACTTTGTCGTCCACCGAACTTTGGTGATTGAATTTCATTTCGTTTCGAAAGGAAAGAAAAAGGATAGAAGGTTGGAATCAAAAAGGAGAGAGAAAGAGAGAGAGAGTGTGGTGGTGTGAGGGACGTGGAAGAGGTGTTCTTTTCGTTCGTTCGTTCGTTACGTTCCACGAGTTCGAACGTTTCCTCCCGAAACATTCTGTAGAAGAGCAATATTGTGAGATGCGATATAAGAGAGTGGTGCAACACGCGCGGCTATCTCGAAGGTATCTTAAGACTCGAGTACCAAAACGTGTTCCTTCGCGAATAAAGGCCATGGAGCCAACGGCCCGGAGATATGATAAAAATAACGAATGTTATTGCTAACTGCTAACGAGTCAAAGCACCGAGTGTGGGTATCGCGACCACGATAAAAACCTCCTGGCCCACGGAATTCGTTTATTATTCGTCTCCTTCTTTTTCCTTCCGCTCCGTGTATCTTCGTTCCCTGTGCCGCTTACGCAGGGTCCACTCGTTATCGGAAATTTCCGTTTCGACGACGTCTCTCGTCAATTAAACTTCTTCCCTCTCCCCGCTATCCTTCTCTTCTTACTGCCTGCCAGGCCATTCCTCTTTCTCTTTCTTCACCTCCCTTTTCCAGTGTCGTTTCGGAATATCCGTATCTAAGAATATCCGAAAAAAAAAAATAAATAAATAAATAATAGCTCGTCAAAGGTTTTCCGTCCTTTATTTGCCACCTGTGCCCTCCTATCCACGACCTACCTACGTAACTAAGATACACCCTACTCGGTAATTATTTTATCCAAACGAAAAGGCTATTCAGACGTCGATCATCGGACCGAGAAACGATCCGCGCAGGTAGAAGCGTGGGTGTTTGCACGTTGGTACGCATGGCACGTGTTTGCACGAGGGCGTACAGGTGTTGTTCTTGCTTTATTCTTCTCGTCGTCTTACTCGTCCTCTTACCGCCACACGTAGTAGTTGATGTTGTCGCTACGATGGAACCAACTACTCGCATCGTGAATTTTAGAGTAACAAACGCCGAAGTCACGAGTTTACGAGCCCGACCGCAAAACAAACAGTCGTAGGAATATCCTCCCTCTTTTTCGTTCATTCTTTCATTCGTTCTCTCTTCTTCCAATACAATCCCCCTCGTTTCACTTTCTCTGCGTCGTTCTTTCCGACAATTCTATCCGTTCGATGTAGAACGAATAGATCGAATTTGTTCGATAGGTATGATTCGGCAGAAAACGTACGTCCATCATACGTCCCGCGGAAAAATCGGTATGACTTAGTGGAAAGAGAATGAGCAAAGACGAGAGAAAGAGAAAGAGAAGAGGAAAGAGAATCCTCTTGACTTTTACGAGCAGAGACGTAAAAGAATTTTTAGGAGTCGTTTTTAAAGCTGCAATTTAACGCTCGTAAAGTGTCTTTTCCTTTCGATGGAACACTGAGAGCCCTTGAACCATGTTGAATATCCTAAAATGCCTTAATACTAGGGATTTCGTAGTTCCTAAAACGAGAAAACTTTTGGAATATACGCAAAGCGAAGAATCGTAATAGCGAATGCTGTGCGAGGAATGTCGATAAAAATTTTTAGATCAGACCTTACGCTTTAATGACATAGATGTGCGGATCTTTCGGTGTGGGGTCTTTTCATTTTGATTAGCGCTCTAGATTTGTTCGTTTTCAATGTCTTCTCTTTCGCGATTTAATTACGAATCTTCGAAGGATGGATCTGTCAAAGTAAAATGGAATCGACGTTAAATTACCTATCTATCGGATGAAACGGAAGAGAAGGTAGATAAAAAAAAGGTAGAGGAGCTCGTTGAGCCAGCGAATAGGTAGGTATTAACGGTGATTAATCGACCGAACGTTACTTCACATTCATAAAGACGTAGTTCGAGACGTAGTCGGTTCATCGAAAATTCAAGATGGATAAATTACGAGGGCCGATCTGTCGATGGGAGAAAATCGGCCGATAAATAGATATAAATTATGTACGCGCGCTTTCGAAATTTCTTTTTGAGGTTTCGTTCGTTTAATGATATAAATTCCATATGTTTAAAATCGTAAATTAAGAGTTCGAGAGTCAGGCAATTAGCGTAAAGTGGGTCGTTGGAAAAGTGAGGCTATTTCGTACCGCTTTATTCGCGGACCGTCGAAATAAATAATTGATGTACACCTACTGGTGTACGCTAATCTCCTATATCCCCTATTTTATACGTTTTTGAGGAGCGTACGTAGGATTACCGATCGCGGACGATCTTATTGCACGGTCGACATCGTTAAAGTCGCTGACTCGGCGACTTTACGTTCCCTCGAACGTTTCTTCTCTTGCATTTGTCGGCGCGGGAATTACCTCGCGCAGAATTTCTCCCGGGCCAGAACAAAGTCTTCTCGCGGGGTTTATCGTACATACACACTAGAAGCTTTTGCGCACGCTATATGCCATGTTACTTTTCACTACATATTCGAAGAGACCGAAGAAGCCGATAATCGAAGCACGTGCACAAGTTTATCCTCGTAAATTGTGTCCGACATTAAACTCGTTACTATCCTTACGATCACGATACGAGGCGTCATATGCAATTTCTTCAACCAAAACTTGACAATAATAATAATAATAATAATAATAATAATAATAATAATAAAAATAATAATAATAATAATAGTAATAATAATAATAACCGAAGTTTGCGCTTATATCGCGAGATATTATAAATAATAATTAAATCATGATTTATATAGGCTTTAACGATTCCGTTCGTAAGATTTCGAAATATCATTGAATGCATCAAGTCTCTCTACTTTATTTCTTTTCATTTCTCATGTTTTTCTTTCTCCTTTTTTCCCCTATTTTATTCATTTTCTTTTCCCTCAGTCGCCGCTCTCTTCTCGTAAGTGCATGGATGTACTAGAAAAAAGAGCGCATTTTCTTCTACCGTAGAATATACCTCTCGTAAAGCGGTCGCACTATCTTCCATGGTTCTTCTTCTATGTATGTCGAACTCCCTGACTCATAAAGCTAAAGTGACATTTTACAACGGTGAGAATAAACGTAATGGCAATCCTTTATGGGTTCTCAAGTTAAAAAGGAAAAAAAGAACAAAAATCACAGAAGATCAAGCTTTCGAGATAATCGTTCGTAGTCGGATAAAGATCGAATTTATGATTCATCCGAATGACTGGCCTGGCACACGGTATTAAAGTCTTTCAATTATCGCTTTAATAAATTAACTGGGTATTTAGAATTAGCGAGATAAGATCTCATTAAAGCACAAAGACGATATCAAAGTGAAAGGGTAACTATGCTAGGGGTAATGCGAAAACTTTATCAGTGTACGAGATACTTGATAAAAGATTAATTTCGGAAGATATGCATCTTTTAAACATTCAATTAACTATCCCGACCCCGGTGTATTTTCGAATGTGGAACTTTTAAAGCAGGCACATTGAAATCAATTATTCCTCAATCAAAAATGAAGATGTAATTATATTAACTTGAAACGAATCTAAAGTCTTGTTCACGTTTAAAGTTTCTCTCCCTTTTATCTGAGTTACTATGAGGAAACAAGAGTAAGTGCGTTGCATGGGACGAGAGGAAGCGATCCATAGCTTTTTAATGTCGAGTGAGTAGGAGATAACGGTGGGCCCTTATGCGTACTTGTCGGTGAGAATGAGAGAGACAGAGTAAGAGAATAAGAGAGACGGAGTTAAACGCGGACGAGTCCACACGAGGGGGTTTTAGGGCGGAAGAAGAGGGAGGAAGACTCAGGGGTAGGGAGAACCGCGAATTCCATGCATTTAAAATGTTTCATTAGAAACCGTCTAATAAATATTGACCCCCTTTTTAACTCGGTTTAAAAGGCCATTCGGCAAAGTGAAGCTTTCAAGGGGTCGAGTTTTGTGAAGAAGGGACAACGGAGCGAGGAAAGGTTAAAAAGAGAGAGAGAGAGAGAGAGAGATGAATAGAGCGTAAGAGAGGTGGTGAAAGAAAGAGAACGAGAGAACAAGAAAGAGGAGTTAGTGAGACAGAGAGAGAGAGAGAGAGAGAGAGAGAGAGAGAGAGAGAGAGAGAGAAAAGAGAAAGAGAGAGGAAGAAAGAGAAGACAACGGACGAATGTACACCGCGAAGGCTCTGACGATACCTGTGCATGTAACAAGATCTGATTTATATAGACACCGTCGAAAATTGGTTTCATCCCCGTACCATCTTCTGGGTGGCACTGGGAAACACGCTCGTTTGAGATACCATAAATACTCCCTTCTACGTTCGCTCCGTACGTTTGGAATGTGGGGTGCGGAAATCGATTACCTCCGGCTTATGCATTGTAGTTACAAAGTAACTTCTCTCCTTCTTATGTCATAAAACAGCCACGTACTTGAGTAGCCTCGTTCTAGCGACCAGGTGCACAACCATCCTCATCGTGCGATCTTTCGAAAGCTGGGCCAGTAGTTAAGATTGGAAATTGTTCGACATAAATTTGGATCGGAAGTATATTTTGTATCTCTTTGACGGCAACGACGACAACGTGGACGCTACGTAAAATACATGCATACCATGATGGTGCAGATGCGGAGAAAGAGAGAGAGAGAGAGAGAGAGAGAGAGAGAGAGAGAGAGAGAGAGAGAGAGAAATAGCTTAAATTTTGCGTTGCTGAAATCTTCGGAAATCTCGAAATTCTCCTAAGCGGTTCTTCGTATCATTCTTATAGTCTTGTCTTGTTGGTAAATATATCATCTCTACATTATTAAACTGTATAAACACATAAGAACTATATCATCAAATCAAAGGGATCCTAACGATAGACCGACCTAAAATAATCGATAGATCTAATATACAAATAAATTAGAATTCAAACTGAGTTGAACTTTATGATTGAACATCGAGCTGCGAACCTCTATTCCAGACTTGTTTTCATAGTTTCCTCGATTCATTGTCGACGAAATACATACATTTCCTGAGCGGTTTCAAGCAAATATCGCTTTGAGAACGAGCTTTCCGATCGATTCACGGTGTTCGTAAATCGGGAGAAATCGATTTCGGGTCCCTTCTGTGCTTTTCGAGGGATATTAAATGCCATATTCGTTGTAGTTATGACAGATGCATCGCGGGAGACAATATGAAAGTGCTTCATATAAAGGTAAGCTCGAGCATCGAATATTGTGAGTTAACTAACGTGAATTAAACCACCAACGTGTACACGCTCGTTCGCAATTTAAATACGCAAGGATAAGTAAAGTCGTACGTACGTTTGATAAAATGAAAACACTAGGTAAACGTTTGACATGTTTGTAGACAAAAATAGAATGCACTCGAGAATTAAGGTTACTAAGGAGAGTCGCCAACTGAATTGAAGTACATTCGAGTTTGCCGCGTGCCAAATCGGTATCTCGCAAATTTCCCATTGGACTGGGCAATTGGCAGAACGTGGAGCGATCTATAATTAAGTTTCTCTCGGAAGAATTTCGGTTTATCGTGTCGACAAAAATGAGATTAACCGTTCGCGAGTATTTAATTGGTCTTCTTCTCGACTTTAAATAAGTTTGACGTGGTTCGACGTGGTCCTTAGAAATCGACCGAGAAGGATGTATATCACAATTCGCGAGAATGATCCGGTAGTAAGACGCTTAATAATCATTAGGAACGATTCGAGAAGAGAGGGAATCGGTCGGTAGTCTTATAAATCAGTTCAGAGATGAAATACGTGGGCCATTCTCAGAGATACACTCATCGTACGTGCCAAAGGCAATAATTCCGAAGGAAAGAATACGATCGAGAAGTAGACGCGTCCGCGGGCTATCGCTCGCACCGGTGGAGGAAGGTCGCGTTGCTGACGGTCGCTCGTAAACGTGAGGGTATTACACTGACCGAAGAAAGAGAAAAAGAAAGAGAAAGAGAGAGAGAGAGAGAGAGAGAGAGGAGAAAAAAGGAAAAAAAGGTTAGATGCGCGCGCGCACGGGCGGCCTAAGGGACTCGATGCAACGGAGGCCATCCCGCGTGGGTCGTACGGCACCTCCGTTTACCATACTTGACCCACCTCCTTTCCTTATTTCTGTTTTTCATCTTCTTTTTATTTCTTTTTTATCTTCTTTTATTTCGTTTTTTATTTTTTTTTATCTTTTTTCCTCTTCCTCCTCTTCTTCTTTTTCTTCTTCTTCGCATATCGCCATCCCTTTTTCGCGTCGCCCGTAGTAACATCCCGCGTACGTCTTCTATCCGTCGAAATCGCTCGCTCTCCTTGCGTACGCATCTCCCCTCCGGCTTTACTTCCTACTCGATCCCCTCTCTTACACGCACGCTACTTACCGTCATAAACTCATACCCGGCCAATATTTCAAGCGGTACTTCGATACGTGCACGTTCTGCCTCTCCCATGTTCACTGGACGAACGTTAGCAAAATGTGCGCGAAATGTGGCCCTTCCAGCAGCTTCAACGAGAGCAACAGTGAGAGAGAGAGAGAGAGAGAGAGAGGGGGGGAGAGGGGGAGAGAGACAGGGGGTAGAACCTTCTCAATTTTATTACCCACCGTCGTACGATCTCGATAATGAAATACTTCGGGGAGTATTTCGGCCCTCGAGTGAACTTCATTCGACTATAATCGAGATAAGGATGGACCGTGCATTTCGAGCAAGCGAGACAGAAACGGGGAAAGAGAGAAAGATAAAGAGTGCATACCTTGCTCGTCGCTTTCGTGGACGCGTCGATGATTGGCCGAACGTGGGCGTCCCTCGAGTTTTGAACGTCGAGAGTTTACTCATTTTTCGTGAACGAACGATTATTATGTATTCCTTAAAAAGATCGTACGAAAGAGGAAAAGGAAAAAAAGTCGGTTGATAAATTTATTAACAATTCCGACTTGAATATCGAATTTATTCAAAAAGAGAAAAAACGATACGGACCTTTTCTACTTTTGTTTTGTGGTATCTTGTTCCAGGAATTTTTACGTATAAATGGTGTGTTATTTACGCGTCGAATAGCTTTTTTTAATATCACTTATTCGGCATATCGCCGAAAATAGAATAATTAATAGGGACTTTATAACGAATCATACGAAACAGAAGGCTCGAAACGAAAGCGCTCCCATTTACGCCAGGAATAAAGTTATTAGTTACAGCCGGTAGATCCAACAGGACCCCCCTTTTTTTTACTCGGCTGATGCTCTCGTTGTTTTTCGTGCGGGGTCGTTAAACGCTCGTCGAAACTCGTTAATTATTTCTACGCTTCTCCGGTAGCGACTTGTTAGAATCAGCGAGCGATGCGCCGTGCGGGAAAACTCATTATAGGTTTTCAGTTTTGACAAGTACAGACGTGCTAATGATTAAAAACGCCGCTCTACTGGCATAACCGAGATGCCGTCAGCTAGCACTCTCGCTCGCGCGAGAGAACGGCTATCGGGACGGATAATAATGGGGTGGATACGGCGTGAAGTTCGTTAACGTCGTTATTACCTCTCCTGCATCGATTTTAACTGGCGCTTTCCGTTACATCGTCCGATCCAACGTTTTATCCCTTGAATTTAGATACACACCGGTCGAGTTTCGACGGAGAGAGGAATGATTTCTCTTGGGACGGTCCAATCAAACTTTGTAATTACGTTTCCACGAGTAGGCCTTGTGAAATTCCACTTTCGCGCCGTACCACTTGCGTTAGTCGACGACGATTTAGATGGGAACGACAATTATTCTAAAATCGACGCGTAAGTACGAATTTCATGGGCGGAGGAGAACGTACATCTTCTCATCGCTCCATTTTAATTTATGTTGGCCCGCCAGCAATCGTACCGTTAACGTTCCAACAAAATATATCGACGGTGTATCAACGACGATGAGGCAAAATGAAAAGCGTTCAACGATTTATGAGGGAACTTTTTTGAGGCCGCTCGTTTTCAATACATACATGCATATCGAATGCGGCGATAACTAGCCCTTTAAAAACACCTCAAACGCGTGATCATGCCAAGTACGGGCTTCATTGAAAATAACCAGGTCACAAATTGGCGGGCTCCCCCTTCCGCCTCTTTATTTCGCAGCCCTGGTACGCGTATCCAAGGTAGGCTATAGGAAAGGCTCACGAACCGGCCAAATTATTGATCGCCGACGGACGGGTTAATTCCTTTAAACGGAACAAATCCTACGGACAAAATATTCTACTTCAGACAAGGCCGACGGGGAAAGTATCGGCTACGGTAGAACGAAAGGTCCTTCGTGACCGCGAACGAACAGCTCGACAATAAATGCGCGGGCGTACGGGCGCGTTTTAATCGTATTTCGTTTCTTCTCGAAGAGTGCCTCGTTACACGGTGTAAAGATCTCCCTATATTTGATGTCATAATTACAATATTTACAAGCCGAAATTCGCTACGTTTTAAATCGTTTACGAATGATGAAGAGTATGAATTCGGCAATAACGTCACCGATTTTCGCGAGATTTCTCCTAATCGATAGTCTCGATTAATTCTTTCTTAAGAATAAACGAGTATGCAAAGCAAGACTCGAACGTTCCGTATGTCAAGTTAGATCGAATCAAAGGGATTTTTACGTAACTTACTGTCGCGTGTCGTGGCAACGAGACAGACGGCTGGATACGTACGAATTCTTTTTACCGTTAGAACCGAACGTTCGTTGGGTGCCATGCTAGGAAATGATAGGATACTCGTCGACAGAACCTTTACAAGCCACGTTGGCTATGCCTTTCTCTCTCTCTCTCTCTCTCTCTCTCTCTCTCTCTCTCTCTCTCTTTCTCTCTCTTCTCTACCGGCTATCTCGAATAACTATGGAAATCGCTGCAAGGCTCGGTTCTCACACCGTCGTCGCTTCTTCCTTCGTCACTTCGATACTCACCGTTCGTAGCTGTTAAAGTATCCTTACCTTTTGCAACCCCTTCCTTCTTCCGTTCTTCCTTTCCATCTTTTCCTTTCTTACGAGTAAACACACGTGCCCGTGAGAAAGATCCGCGAAACCTGCAGCGAAAAAGTCTCCTCGATCGTCATTCGTTTTTCATAACTCGAGATTAGCATTTTTTCAGAAACGAGATCGTCAAAGCGTCGCGAACACGAAGACACGTAAAAAAACTCGTGTACGATTTAACGTAAAAAAAAAAAAAATATATAAAATAAAATAAAATAATAATCATCCATGAAAGATTTCCTTCTATAGATTTAGCCGCCGATCAAAGTCATACCGTTCTCGAAATACGCAATCACTCTTGCTGGCAACTTGTAGCTCACGATTTAATGGGATCGCGTACACCGCGCGCACACTATCGATATATATATATATATATATATATATATATATATATATATATATACACACATATATATATAGAAAGATACTTTGCTCGCAACGTTCGATCAACTATAAGATATCATTCACGGTGGGCTTAATCGTACGCTTCTGACTCACGGAAGCTCCGAACTCGATTCGATCCTGGCAAATTAATTCTACAGGAAGATATCTCATTCAACCATAGTTTGTGGCATACTTAACCATGAAATGGCACGTTTCTATCCGTACAGAACGAGAATCTATCAACTTCCTTTGCGTAACGCAAAATATCATTGACTTTAATCGTCTGCCCTAATTCAAGAGCTCGATATCGATCGACCGTGTGTGTATTTAAAGTACATTACGAGATATGAAATAAGATGGAAAGGTATCTAATTAAAAAGAAAGAAGGACGATAGGATCATTCAAATCGATTCGCCCGAATCTCGATCTTCCCATCGAAGATAATACCACCGCGCTCTCGTCTGCGCTCCCTTGATCGATGCTTATTATAACAGACGATATATTAAAAGGAATGGCGCGCACCGGCTTCGCAATTATCGCGATACATATTTCACTTCGAAGATAATCTTTCGTAAGGCCCCACCTAAACGCAAATAGCGGGGCGTAACCTCTTGAAATTCAAAGCTCGATATCAAACGTGCAATTATCGCTTCTAAAGCGCTAATCAGTGGGCACTTCGTTGAACGTGTAAACGGGAACGTATCTTCAAGCGGGAACGTTAAACCGTGTGGTGTGCACATATCCGCTCGCTCGTGCCAGGACAAGGACAAAAAGAAGAGCGAGAGAGAGAGGGAGAGAGGGAGGGAGAGACAGACTGGCAGACAGATAGAAGGAGAGAGAGAGAGAAAGAGATTAAAAGGGAGTGTAAGAGAGTCGAATAGAAACGGCGAGCTTATAAATGCAAAGCTCGTACTGAGAAACAGTCTCGGTCGGGAAAGGTCAAGCAGAAGCGGTGCATTCCGTCGCACTGGCCCTTGTGTATACTAATTTCCAGACTGTTTGATAGATCTTAGGTGATTGTTAATTATGTTTAAACAGTTTGTGATATAGCTAGTGAGTTAGAGGTGGTACATGCTCTGATAAGCCTCAAAGCCAGTATTAATTCAAATACCTTATCCAAACGTTTCCGAGGCCAGTCGTAGCAAATTAGACAAATACAATACGGAGACGGCACTGGGTTTAGTTAAGGACGTATCTTTATTCTCGTTTAACCTATCCAATGCGAGTGACGCGTGAGCACATGGTCAAAGCGAAATCGTCAGGTTTAAATCAAAAGCAAAGCTCGTAAATTATTTGGATTAAGTGGTCCTTGTAGAAACGGCAAATAAACTCGTATTGTTTTAAGGGCGAGTAAAGGAACGGTGGAATAAAAGATGCATCGGGAGGATAGTGCAAGGTGCACCGAGAGACACGCGGAGTCTCTATATTGGCTCGTTTTGTTTTTCGTGAGACCGAAACGAGGGCTTCGATCTCGTAAAGTTTCTTCCAGAGTCAATGCAGGGTGTTCGCGAAGAGATTATTATTGCCGGGTGGGTAGGCGAAAACAGCCTCTCCGAAGTAAGAAAGCGAGAAAACGAGCGCTCGAAGAGCGGCAAGCGAACGCCTAGCGAACGTTACTGCCAAACGTAGCTGCTATCCGACCGATGGGTTATATTCCTGAAGCTGCATAGCCGGTTTTATGAGCGTAGTACGCACCCAGGATTGGAGATAGCTTTCTAGAGATCTCGCATAGTCCAGACACGGTATATATCTGCTACATTGTGAGTAAGAAAAGCGAAGAAGCGCGGCGATATTCTCGCGTAAGGTCTTGTCTATGAGCTCAGCTCTTATACTTTTTACGACTGAAAATATTTCGCGGAGGCGGACTGCTACTTGGGATCGTTGCACCTCTTCTATTCTTCGTACGATCTTACTTAAATCAAATTCTATCGTAGAACCTTCGAATGTCTTTTCGCTTTATATTTCTAATTTAAATAATCTGAAAGGATTTGGGTATAAGAAATTTTTCTTTTATAGCTATTCGGACCAGCGATGTCACAAGTTACAATCGTAATTAAAAATCGCAACCGCAATAGCAAATTACAAATCACAAGTCCAATCATAATCACGATCATAATAACAAATATATTAATAATATCTATGCAAATATACAAGAATTGTATATCTCGTTCGATAATACAGAATGAAAGATGAACGGCATTATCGAAATCTTAGTCCTTATTATTTTGCGAGGGTCTTTTACGAAAGAGAATCAGATGGTCCAATTGTAGTCGTCGAAAAAAAAATACAGAGAGATCGTTCAAGGTTCTCTTAGTTTCATGAAACGAAGAACGAGAGAGTTACGCGATAGTTTCAAGGGAACCGGAAGAGAGAAATAATCGATTATAAGTTTCCATATAATTTCGCTTAATAAATCTTGATTGTTCGATGTTTATCGGTCTTTTGTGCGAGGTGCGTTTAAGACAAACTTAAAACTTTATCGAGGAAAGGACAATCGACCTAGCGACTTGATTTATCCTTTATCGATATTTCTCTGTCTCTTTTTCTTTCACCTTTTATGTAGGCAAAAGCAGTAGTAATTATGGCCTTAGACAATGACCCACACCTATGCCCACCTTCGACAGATTTACGGGTGTTTTAAATATATTTTAACGCTTATACTATTCCCCCGGGATAATTCACTATGCGCTAATTTCTCCGCGCGCTAAAATCATTCTCGAACGATATTACTTTCTCGTTCGTAAATAAAATAAACTATAAAGCGTTTGAACTGACGTCGTAAATAACATCTAACTTCGCACTTACCGGCTTAGCAATGTATGTATGTACATACGGCATCGCCGGACGACTACTATCCGGTAAGGATTTTGTGGTCGTCGTAATATTATGTTTATGTATAGGCATATGGTCTTCTCATTAAGAGCTTTAACGTCTGCATTTATGAGGAAATAAAAGCGATATTTCTTACTCTCCCATTCCCTCTCTCTCTCTCTCTCTCTCTCTCTCTCTCTTTCTCTCTCTATCCAACAATTTTCCAACTTTAAGAACGACTAATTCACTAATTAACTTCAAATTTGAGAATATCTATAATCCGCCTCTATGATATCGTTTTACAACGCTCTTCAACGTCTGACCACCATTGTTTCGTAGAACATTCTAAAGCCGCTTATCTCTCGTGCAGATCGCGTTATTGATTTAACTCGATACTATTATATCTAAAGTATCTGTTTCCTACGAAGTTAACAATGGTCTGCGTTAATGAGCAACGAGCAGGAGAGAGAGAGAGAGAGAGAGAGAGAGAGAGAGAGAGAGAGAGAAAGCCACGCATATAACACGTCATAGTAATTTACCTTTGACAAGCGTTATCTCCATTACACTCCACGTAACCCTCTCTTTTTACTCGGCTTTTCGAGCATGCGTTTCATTTCTCCTTGCCAATTTATTTACGTATTCACGAAAACACAATGTTTTCCCTTATCTCGATTTTAAATTATATTCTTTTCTTTTTCCTTTTATCGCTCTATTTTCATCTTGCTTAAAGTAAACCTCGAAAAATAATTTTCGCGATATTTCCTCGAATGAAGAAGGGGCTTCACTTGCATTCGTGCTCGAAACGCAATTCATCGACCTCTACCTTTCTTACACCAAGGCCGTTCCGAACCGCCATTTCTTCCTTTTCCAATCAATGTACCTCTTCGTTCCGCTTCTCCCACCTTCCCCGATCATCCTCGGTAATTTAACTCCGATTCTCCTCTATGCGAGGTATTACACCCGGAGATATTATTACTGGAGATATTTTCATCTCGCATGTGAAAGGGGAGAAACGAGAGAAAATGAGAAAGAAAGAGGGGAGAGAGAGAGAGAGAGAGAGAGAGAGAGAGAGAGAGTGAGATCGGATGTTATTTTTCAAATGTTGACTTCATATTTTACGAGTCGATCAAATAAAAGTTACCTAGGTATATATTCTTACTCATTTATTATCTCAAATTTAATCTCGCAGCTGATACGCTCGACGATATTTTTCATCGTTCGTTTCATTTATTCACTTCGCAAATAAAAAGAAAAATATGTGTCGGATTAAAATAAAAGTTATTACAATTTTCATGATGCTTCTTACGTTAAGAAAAGTTAGTTTCAAGGAGGTGCACGAGAAAGTTATTATTCTATTGGAACCAGTGGCTAAACAAGATGCACCAGTGCACCATTGTCATGGCCTTCTAGAATAACTATAAATATTTTATAGCTTGCACCCCTCTTTTTCTCGAGGGGTTCGAGCCCGCGACTTTTCCGATATAAAAGGCACGCAAGATATTTTCTCGTCCGACACTTTTATACCGCAACGAGGGGGCGGCATCGTTGTAGCAGGTGCAAACGCGATATCTTCTCGTCGTGATCGTTGTCGTCATCGTCGTCGTCGTCGTCGTCGTCGTCGTCGTCGGTAACGGTGCCTTAGAAGTTTTAAATTACTCGAAGAGAACGGGCGGGTATCGTTCAAAGGCGGCAGCAACATGCACACCCGACTGGCATCTCCTTCGATTTTCTTTCCCGTTGAACTACCACGAAGGCTCTGGTAATTTCGCTCTGTGACGCTGCAGAATTTATTACGCAAATAAGACGTATCTCTTTCGTTCGATCAATACGTCGGGAACGTGTCTTTCGAAATCTCCTTCGTGGCTCCGTACAAAAGAACTCTTTCGATATTTCTCTTTCTCATTCTGTAGTCTCGACGTCGTACCTCATACAAATCGTCCGGCGCTAGAGGAATCGTTGCGAAAACTAATTCTTTTGCAATATAATCCGTATGCATAAGTAAGCAGTCGATATATAGCACGTAATTTGCACTCACGACGAACGTTTCCTCGTTGAGGGCGACCTCGCGAATCGAGCTCTAAAACTAAAATTAATACCTATATGCAAATACGTTGGTATACTTTTTTATTTATATCCTTGAACAGCGCGTCCAATCGACTAATCTTACGAGGATCTCTTCCATAAGCGCGTACCTTCGATACATTCACCATAATTGATGCGCGTATCCTATACGCGTTATCTTGATGTCTTGTATCTACAGACACCGTGGGCCGATCCATCGATAATTATTAATTTCTCGACTTTCTGTGCACACGAATATTCGACGTGGCGAGTAATAATTACCGTTCGTCTTAATAAGCTTTTATAATAGCATCGTAACACGCACGGCCGAAATAACACGTTAGCCAGATACACACCATCCATGGATCATTAACGGCGGCCATTGTCTTAAAACCTGACGCTTTTAGAATGGAGAAAGGGAGGTGGATGAAAAGAAAAACGATCGAAAAAAAAAATCTTAATATCATGGAAATTCAAATTAATTTCTCTTAACAGTATTCCTGAAGTTGATACGGTTAAAGCCGTTACGCTCGAAGTGGCACTTCACTAATGAACAAAGTTCATTTACTATGGCAGCATTATCTTGTTTAACGCGAAAGCGACGTTTCGCGTAGACACAGCGACAGAGTGGAAATTGCCTCAAGAAGAATCCCCTTATCAAATAAAAAGGCGGGTATGCGAAAGGGGGAACGGTGAGAAAGAAAAGAAAGAGCGGATGAGAAAATGATGCGAAGAGAAGAAAAGAGGAGGCGCTCGAGCTTACGAACGTGCGAACTGACAGGAGTTCATCCCAGATATCCAGGATGATGATTCTCGTTTTGCGGCTATGGCGAATTTTTTTTTTTCCGTCTCTTTGCATCTTCACCGGGGATATACTTACGGCGAGCGTACTCATTATTTCCCATCCGTTCCCTCGGCGAAGACCTCTTCTTTCATATTTAACCCGTCCGTCGCTTCGGAGATTTCGACGCGTTTAATTTAATCGGTATCGACGCCCTCGACCGAATGAACCGTGCAAGTTGGGAGATCGCTCGACACGAAATACACACACTCCTCTTATTTCACTTATGCAATTCGACGCTCTCAGATCTCGCTCGGGCGGAGGTTATTTAAAATCCAAGTTTAAAGAGTAGCTTCGTAATACTTACCGTACACTCCTCTCTCGTACTCACTCATTCTCTCTCTCTCTCTCTCTCTCTCTCTCTCTCTCTCTTCTCATATTGCTCTCTTTGGGAAAGATAAAGAAACGCATAATTCCTTTGTAACTTTCTCTTAGCCAAGCTGCAACATATTCGATAGATTTATCGACGTGACTGGATCTATAAAGAATCTTAAAGAAAAAAAGACGGAGAGAGAGAGAGAGAGAGAGAGAGAGAGAGAGAGAGAGAGAGAGAGAGAGAGAGAGGAGAGAAACGATAAACGTTAAATAAAGTGCGTACCTTGCCTCGGAGAAATTCTAAGTGTCTGCCGATCATCGATTTTACTTTCGAATGAGTCCTTTCCAACTCGATCTCGATTCCCCACCCTCCCCCTCCTCCCCCGTCCCATTCGTTATAACGATCGTGCACGAACGAAATCTGTACGAGGCACGTATCTCGCTGGTAATTACGTGTATTTGCTTGAGAATAAATTCATATCCTCGCACGAGGTTCGAAACTTATATTGAAAAAATGAATGTTGGAAGTAAGTATTTCGCTTTCCAACTAAATACGTGGTTCTCGATTTTAATGCTCCATAGAAACTACTTGTCCTCCACCGTTGGAAATGACGAAGAGATGAAATCCTTTATTTCAACTTCTACGTAAAACTCTCACCTTTTATGACTGTCACTTTAACGCCGAAGCTTTACGGCCACGACAATTGCATATTTTACTCTGATCCAGCGTACCGACTTCGCTCGGGCGAAATTGAAGAGTCATATATTATACCGTAAGCCACTTTCGGTCTTATTCCGGCTACGTTTCCGGAAATTAACGCTCTTACGTTATAACGATGAAAGAAAGTTTTTAATATACTCGCTCATTTCTCTTCCTCATTCCTATCAAATACTAAAGCAACCGAGTCGAGTGCAATCTGCGTATCTTCATTTTGGCTTTGACGATACTATCGAAACTTTTAAATCATGCGGTTAGTTTCGAGAAAGCAAAGAGATTCGTGGAAAGGGGAAAACACTATAAGTATTTTCTGTTGGGGATAGGGGGTAGGGGAGCTGGGAAAAGAACGATGGAGTAATCTCTTTGTTACGAACATTGAGAAACCGAGAGGAGGACAAAGTTGGGAGCATTGTATCGCAAGGGGTCGCCGGAAAACGACGGATTTGAAAAACGTTCCGACACGGTACGGCAGTTATTACCGGAAGAAAATCCAGGATGGTACGTTACGTTTCGCAATGCGAGAGAAGGCATTACGATTAATGAGCTTGGACGTTCGCCATCCCGGCGGATCATATAAGAAACACTCGGCCGTTTAAACGGCAATTCCATACTGTATCGTTTCTTACTTCGAGAGTGGGACAGAAATTCGAGAGAAAGGAGGATAAAGGGATGGAAGAAAGCAGAAAGGAAAATCGAGAGGTCGGTCTATGCGATAAACGACAAAGATCGTATTCTTATACCGTTGGGCCCCGTATACAAGGAGACATACATTTACGTTCGCAAGAGGGTTCTTAGATACTCGCTTAGCGAGCCTGTGTCTGCTTCCACGTTGTTCGCATAGTCAGCGTTATTTAGAGTGCGAGTTATTGTAGAGAGCCATGTATCTCCGTGACTCTATTTTCCTAACCGAGCCAGATATGCTCGTAAAGAAAATGCCGGTACTCTTTCTCTTTCGTACACTTCTCGTAAGGAAGAGAGAAAAGAAAAGAAAAAAAAAAAAAAGAAAAAAGGAAAGGAAATTTCGGCGAGAGCCTTTTGGTAGGAAAGACGTAAGAAGACATTCCCAGGTTTTTAATAGGAGCGCGGAATTCTCTCTGATTTTGGTACGTTGCCAAACTTACAGAAACGTGCCACGACACGAGACCATGACGACGTACACGTTGCAACGAAGAAGACGAGAAACACTATATTGGGTGGAGTCAACTTGGCGTGTAAAGCTCCGCGACAAACTCAAATATACCGATCACGTTTTGCTTCCTCAAAGCATCAGCAGCAGGAACAGTAATAGCACCAGTATCAGCCGCTTACCTTCTAGCCTAAGTTTCGAGGAAGAATGCTTTCCAACTTTCCAAGAGACCTCCATTCGAACACTGCTTCATCATTCTCGAAGCCGGCACAGCCTATGGGAATTTTACTCTCGTATCAAATCACCGAATAAGTTAAAACGAAATCGTGACACGTCGACTCGCTAAAACGATACTCGAATTGTAGAAAAATTGATTTCCCGCGACGAATCGTTTTACTTATGTCGGGGTCGTGTGGAATTTTAATTAAACGAAAAAAAAAAAAAAGAACGAGCTCGGACGCGTCCTCGTTATCGTTCGTATCTGCGAGAACATCTGCGATATGTATGCCTGTGTACATGTATTATACGGTTGTGGTATATTAGGCAGGTTATTAATCACGAGAGTAATTAATGCTTTCTCGGAAGTATGTCCGCGACGAGGAGG